>JAWWEU010000081.1:55768315-55798071 GCA_035583155.1 Acropternis orthonyx | reverse complement strand
ACTGCAAAGCAGAATGAACATAAATAGTTCCAAGAAAATTCCCCAAACTCCAGCATTTCTGACATAAGCCTGACAAGCGATCCAAACTGATTGTCAGAATTATAGATCAATGAAGCTTATTTCAACAGATTGCTCAGTAGCACAGCAATAATACCCATTGAGACTACTTGTAAAGCACTGAACTACATAGCCCTTTTCTTTTTTGCAAGCAGTCAATTCCGTAAGTTATCCCACCAGCTATTTTGAAGCATCTATTCACTAGCACTAGAAATAAGAACACCACTTGATTCATTGATAGTTATGCCTGTAATATTCAAAAAGCCTAGAGTTGGTTCTAAAGTTCTTTAGACCTTCTGGGTTTAATGGAAAAAATTGCAAGCACAGCCAAACTGCAAAACCATTTAAAATATAGTATGAGTTCTTTGAACATGTTTGCTTGCTACTTACTCTGCCATAATTCTGAAGCAGTAACAGGGTTAATTAAAAGATAAAACATGCAAATATAAAGGAATTGTTGAAATGCCATGAAGTGTCTCATTGTAATTAAACTTACTTAATATTTATACAGCATTTCACAGCTGGAGATCACAAAAAATGACAGCTGAATCAGTCTGAGGTCATTGGTGTTTCCCCCTACACTACAGAACAAAGCAAAAAACACAAACTCCTCTGTCATGTCAGATTGTGGCTTAAGTTTAGAACAAGACACTTGCCACCCTGCTCAGTATGCCCACGTGTCAGTATGCCATGGCCTAAGTTACAATCAGTGTAAGTGACATCTTTTCCTGTAACTCAGAAGCACAATTCAGACTAGATAGGCATATGAGGGCAAGCATACCAGCAACACTAACATTTGCTGAAGTGTTACATTTCTGCCTTGTAGCTAAGTAGGAACATATTAAGGAACAGTGCAGCTAACTATTTCCAAATTTGTTTACATCTAGCTGTTCACTTGACAACCATACTACACTGTAGTGCAGTACACCACATGCTTTATAAACACTCAAAATTGAAATCTTTATTTCTATACATTTTAGCATCATTTTGTGTTAACCTTATAATGAAGCAGTATCATGTTTGTTTATGTTATATCCTCTGTGTTATCCTCAGACTTCCCTCAAGCATGAACATTTTACATGTGTTGTCAACTTGCTGTGTACTATTCAACACATTATTCTTTCTTAACTCCAGGAATTCATCAGAGTTTCATATAAAATTCCTCATGAAATTTTTAGCATTATTTTTGTTTCTTCTCATTAACACAGAAAAGTCTCATCCTGGACCTAGCTTTGAAAATTCTTTCAGTTCCACTGTACATGTAGGTCCAGTTTGCTGGGTTATCTAATTTTTTTAAACCTTATTTTATGCATTCTGGGGGGTTAAAGTTTATATTTTATCTTTCTAATTGTCTACTTGTTTGCATTTGGTTTACATAGCTTACTAATTTTTTTCTTATATTATGGGAAGATGTGTGTTATTATCATGACAAAAACCCCCAAA
The DNA here is from genome assembly GCA_035583155.1 of Acropternis orthonyx. Lineage (NCBI taxonomy): Eukaryota > Metazoa > Chordata > Aves > Passeriformes > Rhinocryptidae > Acropternis > Acropternis orthonyx. Next base: position 55,796,571 of record JAWWEU010000081.1, on the reverse strand, counting down.
GCCTGTAGCATCAAACGAACTATTTGGATCAGAATTTGTAACGTTGATTAGGAGCATATGTTTTCTTAATATTCTGATGCTCTATTTAGAACATTTACAAGGGAACTTTCACTAGTAGAAGATTAACTATTCCTTTCTGAACAAATCAGACTATTCAAGAAAGCTCAAGTTATGTATCCAGAGTGGAGATACTCATAGTTCCTTTTTTTGTTCTGATGCCTGGTGGTAAATTATAACAGCCAGCTTCCTTTTTTGAAAATGAGATAAATTCTGCAAACAGTGGTGCTTGTTTTATACTTTTATACAGATGCCATAGGACTATCCAAACAGAACCAGATGCAAATGAACTACAGATACAACAGATGCAAATGAACTATTTTCCATAATTTGCATTAGACTGCCCAAGTTGAACATATCCTCACAAGTCAGCTGTGCTAAAAACAAACACAAAAAAAATGTATGTAGAGATGTGTTAGTACACTAAAGACAGTATCTTTCATGATAAAATGATTACATAAAAAGTCTGAACACTGTTAAAGTAATCCAGAGACTGGAAGAATTAATTGCTGAAGAACTCTTTGGTACTATTTACTCATTTCTCAATAATACATCATAGGTGGTTCTAACTTGGACAGTGGAATTTCTCATTCTGTTTGTGTTTCAGCTGTCATATTTCACAAATAAAAGACGGCAATGCTTTTCTAATGTTTTTCTAAAACATACTAGGATCTACAGCAAATGACATTACAAAATTGATGTACAATTGGTTATCATTTATTCCACAAAAGTGCATGCCATGGTTTAGGAATGGTATTACCCAGTTTAGTGCTTCCACTGAAACTCCGAACTACAGACCGCTGGGTTGTTTCCCACTCTCCTCTCCCTCCCCCTGCAGCCTACGGGAGAGAAGAGTTGGTGGCACAAAAAATAAACATCAGGGATTGAGATAAGAACGATTTACTGCAAACAGCAATGGGATAAGAAAAACAAACAGTAACAATGACAACATCAATAACAAAGTGTACCAGGGAGGCTAACAATTGAGATGGGATTGCGCATAACTGGTGTTACCCACCTGCTCTCTTTGCCATGCTTACTTGACCACAAGGGATCCCTTCTCCCCACATTGTCCCCTGGCAATGACATGGGGTGGTACAGAATAACCTCCCAGTCCTAGCTGTTCTCCTCCTGGCTAGTGCAAAAATTAACCCTGTCCTGGCCAGAACCAGGACAGTGCAGGACTCAAATAAGATATTTAAAATTACTTATGCTGTTCAGTAATATAAAATAATAAAAAAAAAAAAAAGAGAGAGAGAAATAAGAATGAAATTTTATGTACAGAAGGTTGCAACATCTAGAGATAAATTGCTTGAACATCATCCTTAGATGTACCCATTAGTTAGCTGGGGTTTTTTGCAAAAGTTGTAAAGTACTCAAAACCCTAATCATAAACTGCATTCACAGAATCACAGAATATTCTGAGTTGGAAGCGACCCAAAAAGATCATCTGGGCCAGTTTATAAGTGAATGGCCCCTATGGGGGTCAAACACACAACCTTGGCATTATAAGCACCATTATTAACACTGGGTGGATGGCCATGCCCAGAGAGTTATATGAATGGAGTTAATCCAGCTGGCAGCCAGTCACAAGTGGTGTTCACCAGGACTCAGTACTGGGATCAGGCCTGTTTAATAGCTTTATTGACAATCTGGATGACAGGATTGAGCACAGCCTCAGCCAGTTTGCAGACAACAACTAGTTGAGCAGGAGTCCTTCTTGAGAGCAGGAAGGCTCTGAAGAGGGATCTGGACAGACTGGACTGATGGACCAAGGTCAATTCTGTGAGGCCAATTGCCAGGTCCTGCCCTTGGGTCACAACAACCCCTTGCAGCGCTACCGGCTTGGGACAGTGTGACTGGAAAGATTCCTGGTTGAAAAGGACCTGGGGGTGTTGGTTGGCAGCCAGTTGAACATGAGCCATCAGTGTGTCCAGGTGGCCAAGAAAGCCAATGGCATCCTGGCCTGTATAAGAAATAGTGTGGCCAGCCGGACCAGGAAAGTGATTGTCTCTCTGTACTCATCCCTGGTGAGGCCGCACCTTGAACCCTCTGTTCAGTTCTGGACCCCTCAGTGAATGAAACACACTGAGGTGCTGGAGCATGTCCAGAGAAACCAATGAAGTTGGTGAAGGGTCTGGAGCACAAGTCTGATGAGGAGCAGCTGAAGGTGTTTAGCCTGGAGAAAAGAAGCCTCAGAGGAACCTTATCACTCTCTACAACTACCTGAAAGGAAGATGTACTGAGGAGGGTGTCAGTGTCTTCTCCCAATAACAAGCAACAGAATGAGAAGAAATGGCCTCACATTGCACCAGGGGAAGTTTAGACTGGATATTGGTAAAAATCTCTTTACAGAAAGGCTTATCAAGCATTGGAACAGGCTGCCCAGGGAACTGGTTGAATCACCATCCCCAGAGGTATTTAAAAGATGTGTAGATGTGGTGTTTAGGGTCATGGTTTAATGATGGAATTGACAGTGTTAGATTAATGGTTAGACGTGATGATATTAGAGGTCTTTTCCAGTATGAATGATTCTATGACTCTATAACCACTCTGAAAGTTATGAAAATGGCATCAAAACCATTAGAATGAGTATTTTTTATGAAAACATATATGCTTCAAAATACACAACTTTTGAGCAGTCTTGAAACAAAATTTGTGGTAGACAAACCTTAAAAAGATCACAGTAGCAGTTCAGCTTAGTAGTCAGAACTTGTCCCAACTGGCTTTCTGCAAAAACTAGAACAAAGTAATAGAAAAATAAACTCTTGGATAACATACAAGTAAAATACATATTTTTGCTTTCTTGACACATTTTCCCTACCAGCTCCACATGTCAATAAGGTGCAATGGCACTGAAAAAAGTCACAAATATGAAAGTTTTTGGCTCTCAGAAAAGAATTTTGTTTAATGCTTTTGGAAATTTTGGCCTGTCTCTCCTCTTGAAACAAGATGTACCTCTTTAGTCACATTTCTACAACACTATGTTCATGTCATAAAAGCAATCGGGTATCTCTGTCATCTAGATACATATTTCAAGAACTACATACTGCTTTCTGTTCTAAGGCCAATAGGATAATTCTGAAATAAATATTTGTTTGTTCTGATAATTCCATTGATATAAAAAGTACAACCATAGCTCGAGGGCAACTTTGTAAAAGTAACTATTTATTTTCAAAGTACCTTCAAAAGAGAGTTCATTTAATGTAAACAATTTTCTTTAGCTATGCAAATATTAGGCTATTAGCTTTTCTTTGAAGTCTTAACAGCATCATAGTCAACAAAGTCAAAGGCTGCAGAGTGTTTACAGATGGATGTAACAGTCTTAATATCCTAATCTGAATTCTCTCAGCAGCTTGTTGTCCATCAGCTCGATGGCTACTGCCTCCCACACTACAAACAAGTCTGAAACCAAGTGAAAAGGCATAAGAGTTGCTGTAGGAAGTACATCGGCTTCTTGATAACCTTACACAGTAAGCAAGGTTAGAAACTGGTTTTCAATATGTTTCTTAAAGGCACAACTGTGTTAGTTAGTCTTATTGATGTTAAACAATCTTCCAAAAAATTAAACATTTCCACTTTTGGTAATAACATTCCCAAGTATTTTGCTTTTCAACCAAAGAGATTGGGGCAGTTTAGCATATCTGCTAGTTCAGACTTCATCCAGTCCCTTCACAACCTGTACTTGCATGATTCACCAAAGTTCAGACTCAAATTCTACACCTCTTTTTTTCCTTTGACAGTGCTTGAGAGAATGTCTAGTATTTTCTTGTGCAAATAGTCTAAATGCTACTTGCAGTAGTCATATATGATCTTGATTAAAATTAGGTACATAAAAGATATAATTAGAAAAATATTATTTCTTAGTGAAAATCCCCTTTAGTTTACACATATATACAAGCTTTCACATGGAAAAAAAGCAGACACAGTTGCAAGATTATTTCTTTCAAAATGAAAGAATAGAAAAACCTGAAATACAGGATGATATTTAAGAATGTCCGGAAACAGAATTAAAAATTAATTTTGTAATGAAAACAAATTATCCATTAATAAGAAAATCAAAACATTGCCCCTATAAATAAGACTCTCCTAGTAAAAATTTTTGAGATAAGAGGAAATGTATTTTTTGCTTTTGTTGGCAAAAGAAGCAGCATTTTGGGATCTTAAGAGATGTTTATTTAGTAAAATTTTGCAGGTTTTGAAAATACTAAAATAATGAAAATGAAGTATTTAACACAATGGAACCAGTACTTAAGATCATGGTGAATATAGTACAAAGAGTATATTCTGTAAATTGAATGGCTTCATTTGTCTATTTAGGCATTACTTGTAGCCTACAAAAAATAGAAATACATGTTAGATGGTGTAAATACGCAGCGTTTCACTGCTAATTTCCATAAGTTAGGCATCTGACTCCCACAGTGAATAAAGAGATATATTGTTTTGGAGATGTTCACTGCAACCTTTTCATTTAAAATCAGTTAAATCATTCCCATATATTCCTTTCCAAAACTAATGGAAAAGAATAAAATAATCTTTAAACATATATCTGCTTTAAACACTGCAACTGAAACCTCTATCCAGATACAGAAAAAAAAATCACAGTAATAATATTATATTGCAAATTTCTGAATAAAGCACATAAAATTTCACATGCTTATTTTTGGTCCAAAAAATGGTCAACAAAACACATTTTTGTGGGCTTCCCCAGGAACTGCTCAAGACAGCTCATCATTTAACATAAAAACTAAAATAAATATCCACAAACCACAATAATTTGTATGGATATAGTATGTTTTTCCTTTCCCCATTAAAAACTGCTTTGAGTTGATGAGGCCACCCACAGTGAGATCATACTGGGAAGTCAGGAGGAGAAAGGAGACAATTGTAAACTAGAAACATATTTGGGAATATCTGGTTTTAAGGATAGGATAAGTGGAAGACGCACCTATTATTACAGATGACAACTTTCCTTAATAAACAAAAATGCACTTAATCTTGGAGAGAAATTCATGATTTTCCCAGCTGCACTTAGTTTGGGTTTGTCACCTAGACATTTTGTGTGACCATAGTCCTACTTTTCTCTTCTAAACTTACCTAAAGCAATGATTTATGATTTCTTAAAGAAATACACTCCCAAAAATTATTTCTCTCATTCTTTCTACCTATCTCTTTCATATCCACAGTATGCACACCTCAGTGTTGGGCAGTGGTTTAGTGAAATTCATAGATGTCACTAGAAGATCTAGAAACCATTTGCCTGACCCACGAAGTTTTGAAATTTAGAAAATATCCACTTGGATTCTGGAGTGAGAAAGCAGTGAAAAGTGATCCTTGCTTTCCAGGGAAACTAGTCTTATATTTCAGAAAGCCATCACCATAAATTTATACATTGCAAGTGTAAAGTGTGTTTGAAGATTTCACTTGCAGGAATCCAAATCCCGTAATTTAGGGATATTTTTTTAAGTATTTAACTCACTTCTGGAAATGCGACTTTGATTCCTAAGTAAAAGGAGGACTTTGGAAAATATTTCTATTGCTAGCATGTATTTGTGCTTCTGAGAAGTAACTATATAAACTTGTTTGTGCAACTTATCCTTTTGTCTCCCATGGCTGTGTGCATAACATTAAGCATGTGAGGTTTTCAACCACAGATCAGTCGGGTTTGTGGACTCAGAGTAGTATGTAGCAAAATCACTAGAACTCTTAAATAATATTTTTTAAAAAAACAAATCCACAGAGGCAAGTATTCCACCAATTATTAAAGAAACAAAGATATGTAAATGACATAATGGAAAATTTTACATGTCAAATATTTTCCTACCCACAGATTTTGTTCATGTTTCCTTTGAATTTCTTAATCACACCTCTCATGCTGTAACTACAACACAGCATCCCTCTTCACCAGAGCCCAGAGGGAGCTTACATGTCTTACAGGTTTAGCTAATATTTTGAGCTCCTTCATGTATAATCTATTGTGTATCATTGCAAGGATAATTTTATTTTTTTTAGCATTAAAGTTTTACTGTTTTCCTAATAGCATTTCTAAGATGATGCAGAGACAAGACTTTCTGGTTTCTTATGTGGGAGGAACACACCAACAGAGTCTCTGGCTGTGTGGCCTTGTATAGAAGATGTAATGTGAGCAAGGAAATGAACTTTACAATAGAACTAGCAGCATAAAGTCCATGAGGCACTACACCATGATTCTGAAATCAAATATTTTTGGTTTGGCCAAAATATTTCACTTAAAACATTAATACTTTCTTCAGGAAACCTAGATCTGCTTTATTTCCTACTTAATGCAGTTTTGCAAACTATTACAGGAAAGGTAGAAAATTGCATTGGATTATATCAGCCTTGGATTTTAATACAATCTCCCTGTAATTATTCTTCTACTCAAATTCAGATGAAGATTAAATTGCTAAGTGCAAGACAGGAAGAAAGACAAAAAAAGCTAGAAAAAAAAAGCTAGATTTTTCATCTGAAAAAGCGGTAGCTAAAGTCTAAATTGAAACTGTCAGCTGTCACAAGTGGCATTCCTCAGGGATTGAAATTTAGTCTGACAGTGTTTTACATCTTCATCAGCAACCTGAAAATGAGACAGAATGCATCCTCAGAAAGCTTGTGGATAGTACCAAATTTGAAGAGGTGTTTCATATCCCAGAATGCAAGACTGCCATCCAGGGGACAGGCTTTTAGTATTGAGCCAGAAGGAAATAATTAAGTTCAACAGACTTGAAGATACAACATAAACACCCTACACAACAATTATCAGCAGAGGAGTGATTGGACAGAAAGGAACTTTGCAGAAAAGGACTTGATTGCCCTGACAGACACTCTTGAGGGACATAAATATACAATGTGCCATTGTTGCTGTGCACATTAATAAGAGTGTAACCATCATATGAAGGAAACTGCTTAATCTCCTTTATCTAGCACCAAGTCTTATCTGAATGCAATGTCTTGTTTGGGGCTGGAATTCTGAGCTGGTATAAGGAAAGAAATTTCACCGTGACAGTGATTAAGCTCAGAGGTGCTGTGAACCCTCCATCCTTGCATATTTTCAAAATTCAACAGGACAAGACCATGAGGAAGATGAAAAAGAAAACTTTACATGAACCTTTCTTTGAGTGGAAGGTTGAACTAGATGATCTCCAAAAATCTCTTCCAATGCAAGTTATTCCCATATGCAGAAAATTATCTAATCTTTTCCTGACCTTCATTAGGAAAAGCAGAATATTAAGATCTTTGTAACTCTCAAGCTGAAGTTAGCCATATTTCATCTGGATCAGGATCTTGTTGACTTTGTGACTCACATTCACAAGCCCTGGTCCTCATGGGGAACTTCCAGCACTTTGATGTCTGTTGGAGGGGCGACACAGCCAGGCACAAGCAGTCCAGGAGGTACTTGGAATACATTAATGATAACTTCCTTCTATGAGTAATAGAGGAGCCAACAAGGAGACGTGGGTGCTATGCTGGACCATTTTCTCACCACCAAGTTGAATAAAAGACCTCTGGTGGGGAAGGCAGCTCAGGGGCAGCCTTGGCTACAGTGACCATGAAATAGCAGGGGTAGGAGGGCACGCAGCTAGTTTGCTACTCTGGACTTCAGGAGAGAAGATTCTGGCTTCTTCAGAGATCTGCTTGGTAGACTACCATGGAATAAAGTCCTGGAAAGAAGAGGGGTTCAATAAACCTGGTTAATATCCAAACACTGCTTGGCCTCTTGGGAGGAATATAGCAACAATGTCAAAGTACACAGGGATGCAATGAGGAAGGCTAAGGTCCTTTTGGAATTAAAGCTGGCAAAAAATGTCAAAGACAACAAAGCAGCAAAAGGAAGACTAGGGAAAATGTGGGCCTTCTGCTGAATGAAGTGGGTGCCCGGGTGATGAAGGATACAGAGAAGGCAGAGATGCTGAATACCATCTTTGCTTCAGTCTTTATGGCTAAGGCCAGCCCTCAGGAATCCCAGATGATGGAGGTAAGAATGAAAGAAAATCTAGAGTAAGGAAGATTTTCTTGTGGTCAAGGAGGGGGACTGTTTTAGAGATCATTTAGGCAGACTTGACACACACAGATCCATGGGCCCTGTTGTGATGTACCCACAAATGCTGAGATACTATTGCTAAGCCACTCTCCTTCATCTTTGAAAGGTCATGGAAAACAGGAATGATTTCTAAGGACTGAAGGAAAAGCAATGTCACTCCAAAGAAGAAGAAAGCAGGAAAACTACAGGCCAGTCAGCCTGACTTCCATCTCTGGAAAGGTGATGGTACAAATCATTCTGGATGTCGTCTCCAAGCATGTGGAGGCAAAGAGTGTTACCAGGAGTAGTCAATATAGATTCACTGAAAGGTAATCATACTTCACCACCCTGATAGCCTTCTGTGATGGAATGACTGACTGGATAAATGAGGGCAGAGCAGTGGTTGTTGCCTGCCTGGACTTCAGAAAGCTTTTGTATACTGTCTCCCATGACATCCTCATAGGTAAGCCCAGAAAGTGTGGGTTACGTGAGGGGATTGAGACCTGAACACATGGAAGGTCTCAGAGGATGCGAACTGCAATTCAGAGCCTAGTCAGAGGCCTGTAGCTAGTGATGTGTCCCAGAAGTCAGCACGGGGTCCAGTCTTGTTCAGAGTATTCCCTAATGGCCTGGATGAAGGGACAAAATGTATTCACAACAAGTAAACTGCAGAAGAAATGACGGAGAGGGGATCTTATTAATGCATACAAATATCTTAAGGACTGGTATCAAGAGGATGGAGTCAGATTCTTTTCAGTGGTGCCCAAGGACAGGACAAGGGGCAAGGTACAAAAATTGAAACACAGAATTTTCCACCTGAGTAGGAGGGAGGGAAGGAGGAGAGAGAGAGAGACAGTAGAGAGGGAGGCAGCAGAAAGCAAGCAGGTTTGGAAGGGGGAAGGGAACAATAAGGAGAGAAGGAGCAGGACCAGGTGAAAGAAGAGAGGTGAAGGGAAAAAGAAGGAAGAGATAAGGCAAAATGGAAAAGGATGTAGGAGAGGAGAGAGAAGAGGGAGAGGCAGGGAAAGAGTATTAAAATGAGGGAGAAAGAGAAGAGAGGTGAGTGAGAGAGAGGCACTGTGGTTTGGAGAGTCTTGCTGGGGACACTGAACTGGGGAGTACCATTCCTAAAACACAACATGCCTTATTTGACACCCAACACTGGGCACGAAAGGTTGAGATAACAACAGATCTGCCCAGAGCAGACTGGAAACTAACCTGATCTAAGCATTTGTTGTGTTAGCTAGGGAGCCCTCCGGTCACAGTGTTGCTTGGTCCTGTGGTGACACAGCACTCCAGAAAGAACTGAGATAGACAATGGGACTCATTTCAAAAATAGTCTCATAGACACCTGGGTCAGAGAATGGATATTGAGGGGTGTATCACACTAACAGACACCGGCTTCTGGGAACTTCCACATAATGTAGAAGTGGATAAAGTCCCCTTGGTGCATATGAGAAATGTGTTAGGGAAGAAAGTTTGGATTAATCCTGCCTCAACCAAAGGCAAACCCACCACCCATGAGATTGTTTTTGCTCAAGGATCTGGGTGCATTTGGCAGGTGATGCAGAGGGGTGGGGAAACATGATGCATACTTCAAGAAGATTTTATTTTTGGGTGAGAACAGTCTGTAATGTTGAACTGTATAATTGGTCGCTGAATGACACTGCCACTGTAGGCCATAACAACCATGAACAATGAGTATGGACTGCTCCAGATACACCAGTCATGAACTCCTCATGCATCTTGCAACCAGCCAACAGCACACCAGCACTCCTGCCCTGGAAGACATCCAGGATGGACAGAACCCAGAGTCATGGACTAAATGAACTCAGCAGACACCTTGGAGAGATGGCCACTGACTATGGAAATTATGCCTATGTTTGTGTATATATACACATACAAACATACACACACACACACACACACACACATATATATATGTATATGGAAGGTGTAGGATCCAGGCATGACATACACGGTATAGAAAAAGGGGGTGGATAAAGTCCTGGTTCTGTCCAGGACAGTGTATATTTTTTGCAGTAGCCAGGAGGGCACATGGCTAGGACCTGGAGGTTATTCTACACCACCTCACGTCATTGTTGGGCATGAGGGAAAAGGGTTCCTTCCAGTTGATTAAGCATAGTGGAAGGAGTTGTCTGCTATTGTCTATTACCAGGGAGTTTTTTCCTTGTGAATCATTTCTTTTCTTCTACTCTCATTAGTATGGCTGCTACTGTTTGTTTTATTATCTCACTGCTGTTCCCAGTAAATTGTTCTTATCTCGACCCATGATATTTGCCTTGTGTGCCTTCAATTCTTCTCTCTAGCCCGCCACAGTGGGGAAGAGGAGAAAATGGAGTGAGAGAGAACATTGGAGAACACGTTTTCCTAACAGAAAACCACCTTAAATTGATTTTTTTTCCATCAGTCCTAAAGTCAACTAAATATATACTCAAAATTACATGTCCGTATTTAGAGTGCATATTTGATAAATTGTGCAAGCAGACTTCTCCATACTTGGAACAAACTGATAACATGTCAGAAGCAACTGGAAAAATCACATAAGGTCTGAAATTGTATTAAATCAGTGTCAATAACTTGCTTTATTTACAATAAGAATGCATGACAAAGTACACAACCTCACAGTACTCCAGAAATGATAGCAGTAACAGTCTTTTAGAAGCCTCAGGGCACAAGCTTTACTTGCAGAAACAATTGCTCCTCCCTGTCAAAGTCTGTCTCACGTTTACTGCACAGTCTTACAATGAGATCAAGCATACCACTATGAGCCAACATTTTCAGTGCTGTGAGTCACAGATCAGAGTACAGACAAGGCCAACTGTAGCCACATTCCTGAAAACAGTATATAAAATCTGGCCCACAGGTTAGACCTAGGCCAACACACCTAAAGAAAAATATACTGAATATTAACAGAATATTACTGTGTGTAAAGCTTTGAGGTACGAAGAAGAAATTAGAATAGGAGAGAATTATTATTAAAAAAAAGAAAGAAAGAAAAAAAAGAATTACTAGTGTGAGTTCTCACTGGTGAAAATAGATTAAATGAAAACTCAGTAGCTATACCTCTCCAGGTACACAGAAGTGTGTTGTAAGTATAAGACTATCTGAGACGACTTAAGAAAGCAGCTTAGCTGACTTATTATGATGTTGTGGGATGTTGACCTGTTTATCTTAAACAAAAACATGGCACACCTAAGACAGTCTTTTCCTATATATTAATGGGCCCATTTAAATCTAGATGTGTCAGCATCTAAGCTCTGCAGCATTAATCTATGTCATTGTAAGACTGTGCGCTTAAATAGTAGTGTATCCACAATGAAAATCAGACTGATCATGCTTTGTGGTATAGATCTTCACAGCAAGATTTAGTGTTAGAGCACATACTGGCAAACAGTTCATTTCAATAGGGTAAGAAACATGGCAGAAGAATTGACAAAACACCTTATTGCATTCCTGTTCTCTGTTAAAAGAGAGATGCTTGTATGCTGGGAGTTGCTCAGTTACTTCTTTTACAAACATTTGTTTTAGCAAATAAATTCCCTGCCTGGTCAAACGTTTAATCTTGGTGTTGAAACCTTATGATTTATTTCATTATGGTTTTATTTTGTTACACTTCTGTGGTGTCCCAGTGTCTCCATATTGTGGAGACACACTAATGCAGTTAGATTAACATTATATTAGAAGATAACATTAAATGACAGTTTTCAGTCTATATTAGGTGGGTAATACTGCAATGATGGATTAGATTCAAACATTATTAAAACAGTAGGAAAAAATCCCAAAACTATTTTCATTACTTTTACTAGCATTCCTCCTTTCAATTTATTTCAAAGATGCTCAGGAAATTTGTTGGGCACTGCTTGAATTTAAATTTTGAAATCTTGCTATTGTTTATGACATATATAGAACAGTTTAATATCAGCTACCATTTATCCACACTCAAGAAACAACAGAGAGCATCAGTGATGCAGTATCATTCAAGTATTCTTCTCTAAAAGAACATCTGCAGTGGCTGAATAAGCGAAGTGTTTTATGATGTCTGGGACAAAAGAGAAGAATTTTCTATTCTCTGCACTAGTCAGTTTATGAGAGAAGCTCCAAAAACACTGAGAAAACATTTGTGGATATTTAATCCCTGTATGAATCTACCACTTGATCTAGCAGGTGGTGTCTGAGAAAAACTTTTACTAAGTTGCAGTGACCTCCAGAGCCACCAAGCAGCCTGCAGACAAAACAAAAATAGTATCTGCTGTGGTCTTTGAAAACTGATAATCAAAGATTACACTGCAGTAGGCAGATATGAAATAGTTCATTATCATAACTAGGGGAAAAGTGATCAGCTAAATATGCATTTTGATAAATAAATAAATACTTCAGAGTCCACAATTTCCTACAGAACTCTGTTATTTCTATTTAAAAACTAACAAAATACAAGCATTTTGAATTAGATGCCAGAGGATTAATAAAGCTGCTGTCATGCTAAATGATGTCTGTTTCCAAAGCCTTCTAAGAAAAAAAAAAATTCTTGTCCCAAAGTACAACAAAGTCCGCATGCAGATAGAATTTGTGTACATGCATTCCCAACAGAGCTCAACATACTCTGCCACACATTTACCGTAGTGGTATTCAAACCATTTTACATTAAACCTTGTGTTAAATTCAGATGAGATTATTATTGCTGACTTGAAACGAATACACGAGTCCACTATTTTTATCTTGTTTGTTGCATTCATAATACATTTTCATGGCCCTGTATGTGCAATAATTACCAGGCAAGTTACTGAAAATTGTCATTTCCTGGAAAAGTGATTCAAAGTAATCCATATTTAGTCTGTAAAACACACTTTTATCATGGCTGGGGACAACGCTGGGCTACTGCCCTCAAAGTGCGTGTCCACCAGGCATACAAAATCTAATGACTTTTATACAGTTAAGTTCAAATATTACCTATTACATACACTGTTCAGTTTACGTCAATTCTCTTGTTAATGCCTTCTGTTTTTCAAATATTATCTATTACATACACTGTTCAGTTTACCCCTCTGCTCAAGCTCCCCTGCTTTTCCCGCTGTTAAAAATCGTTTTCTATATGCTTAAAGCAGTTTTCTTATCCATCTTTGTTCAAGCAAGTCCTTTTATCTGAGATGCACATATTCAAACCAGCTCTAGTTCTCCTTTTGTCTTAACTGCCCATAGTTAGGGTGGATTCTTACTTGCAGAAGCAGTTACCGCTGGAATGTTACAGTCAAAACTTATATTAAAAACAAAATTTTAAACTCTTACATTATTTTTTTTTATCCTTGTTTCAAAAGGAAAGAACGGAATAAATAAAATTATATCATCAGTATCTATTATTTTCTGCTTCCATTTAACTTTTCTGTAAGCACACAAAGCTGAAGTGGTCACTATCTAAGTGCTGAGGGTATGTTCTTAAAATAATTCCATCATCAGCTTTCCTTACATTTTTTATTTGTAAGGATATATGTCAGATATTTTAGAACCTGAAAGAATTTTGCAATCAATTTCATAAAAATAAGTATTCTAAACATATAAAATGCTGTATCAATAAAACTATGGTGTTGTAACCTTGCAAAATTAGTATTAAGGGGTATTTTTAAATGAGTCTACAGCTTCAGTTAGGGTATACTCACCTTAATTTCTGGTCCAGTTCAGTATGAAACTTCTTCATCATTAGAACTTGCTAAATAAGTCTATGAATAAGATTCAAGGGGATTTCAATAGTGTGTAAATATGAGGAAAGTTATGTGCAAATATTAATCATTTACACTAAGTTACACAGTAGTTTGAAAACATTTTTTCTAGTGATTTAAGATTAAATCAATAAAATAGGAATTATGTAGAGTATTGGGACACCTGACTTGTAACTGATCTGTTATACTGGAAAACAAAGCTCAAAGTCAGGTGTCCAGATTCTTTACAAAATGTGGAAGATCAGCTGTGAGTCAGGGAATGGAATTCACAAAGTCCAGTACACTGTGTGCAAAGTCTACAGCTGAATTAACCAGAAACCTCTGTCAACCACTCCACCTTCATATCTGCAGAATACACAGTCTTAAATATGTATTAAAGTTATATCTATCCTAGCTCAAGAAAACAACCTGAATAGAGAAACTGATGCTCCTTCTTCATTCTCTCTTTACACCCAGTGTCAGTGCTTCGCATACCAAAATGAAATGTGATCTAAAATCCCTCTTCAGTCTTCTTTAATGTTCACTGGTCACAAACACATTAGAACTCTGGGGCTTCTATAAACTTTCTTGTTACTGAAGAAATTCAATTTTGTATAAAATAATGGCATATTTCCTAATTTATAAAAGGAATTAAAATTAATGCATGACCTAGCTGCTAGGGTATTCCCCCAGGACTCTCAACATCCTGACTTTCTAAGAAAAGGTACAACGATGTCAAAACACAAAATTTGATGTCTTTTTACATGCAGCAATTTGCACCACCACTGACCAATTTGGTGGTTCTCAAAAAGCTGGTATCAGGGTGCCTAGGTGACTCAACTTGCTACAAATTAGACATTTCTGTTGTTAAACAGTAGCTGAGCTGAGCAGGTGATGAACTGTACTTGCAAGGGTTATCTATGAAATTATTCCCTCTGAAGAGAATATTCCTTGGCTTTGTCTAATGTAAAGTACTTATTTCTTATTACACAAGTTTTTGCAGTCTACTAATTCAAACATCATTCAAACTTACAAAATCCTACCAAAAAGTCATCTAAATAGGCTGCTAATTATGAATTAATATCTTCTTGGTCATATTTATTGTAAGAACAAATCATTGTAAGATTTTGTGCCAACCAGCATTTTCCCAAACAAATCCAAGTAATCATGTGGGAAATATGGCAAGTATTCCCAATGGATAGTTTGCATATAGATAGCCTGTTTTGGAAACTAAGAACTCTTACAATATAGACATGGGCCTCCGTGTCAGAAAACAGTCCACTCAACTTTAATTTACTAAATTTAAACAAAAGTAACCAATGAATGCAAATGAGTGACATGGATTAACTGCAGATTGAGTTACAGGACTGATTTCATGGCATTGTGGCCATGCCTTTAATATATGCAGACCACAATGCTGCATTGGACCTTTGTTGTATAGCAGCTGTTGAAAGTTCTGGCATTCCTCTCAGATCTTTGGTCCGCATTCCCATCTCTTCTTCACACCAAGCCTGTTGTTCTTATTTCTTCTTGTAGTATGTACTATCTGCAAAAATTTATCCTTGAAAGAATGTCTATCAGGCAAATTTTCCAGACAAGAATTAGGTTTACTCATCTTAGTTGTGCAGATATACAGTGGAATTGGTAAAGGCTAAGCTGATGTAACTGAAGCACTGTGAGAAATCAACAACCAAAACAACAACCAAAAAAATAAAGTTCCTAAAATGAAGTAGCTGGGAGCTGATGTGCACTCCCACTTCTAAAAATTACTCTTTTATATAACAGAAAATTGTGGTTCCTTTGAAGTCTTGTGGCATCAGTTTCATCATGGTCAGTTGAAAAAAATGTGATGCATTTTCAAGTTTGGCTGATGCCATCAAAATTTCCTGGTAGGTCAATATGATACCATACATGAAAACAGATCCTTATAGCACAAAACTATCTTATCTTGGAAGATCCTTTGCCAATTTCAGTATGTGGTTTATAGTATTACACTGGAATGCATCGATTTGCTTTACATCATAATCTCTAACAGTTAGACATCTGTTTTCCATATGCCTTGCAGCAGTTCTCAAAGGAGAGAAATGGTCAAGGTCTATGTCTATATATGAGAACAGAATTCTAGACAGAAGTATTGTTTCTGAACACTAGTACAAGTAGTGCTGGCAAATATAAATTTTAAGATGAGAAAATTATTATTTCCTGTAAGATTTGGTTGTTGTCAATTCCATGCTCATCTCTGTTGAAGTGATTTGTGTAAGTGTATTTGTAAGCTTTTCTCTACAGTTTTGTAGATCTCTTTGGCAAAATACATTTTTATATCAGATTTTTAATGTTATAGTGTTCTAGAATTATATCAAGACTTTAAATCTCATTTTCATCACAGGACATAACCTGGTGCTATGAAAAATAAGACTATAATGATGTGATTTACTAATGTTCATGTAAAGTAATTATGTGTTTGAATTAGCAACTATAAATTACATTTCTACTTCTAATTTATCTAGAGATTTAATTGGATGCCTAATATCAAGTATCTAACTGAACACAGTGTGAAAAGAGATGTCTTTTATGTGAATAAAACACATGGAAGCAAACTGGCATTTCCATATTCTTCCACCATGAGCTAAGATTAACCTAGAATATATGTAGGTGTGAATACAAGCAATCCATATATCACAGAATCAGAGAATATGTTCAGTTGTAAGGGACCCACAAGTATCACGGAGTCCAACCTTTAGCCCTGCACAGAACCATCCCCAAGAGTCACACCATGTGCCTAGGAGAATTGTCCAAATGCTCCCTGAACTCTGTTAGGTTTGGTGCTGTGACCACCGCCCTGGGGAGCCCATTCAGTGCCCAATCACCCTCTGATGGGAAGAACCTTTTTCTAATATCCAGCCTAAACTTTCCCTGACACAACTTCAGCCCATTCCCTCAGGTCCTGTCACTGGTCCCCACAGAGCAGAGATCAGTGCCTACCACTTCTCTTCCACTCTTGAGGAAGTTTTACCTGCAGTGAGGTCTCCCCTCAGTCTCCTCTTCTCCAGCTGAATAGATCAAGTGCCCTCAGCCGCTTCTCATATGGCTTCCCCTCAAGGTCCTTCACCATCTTCTTTGGACACTCTCTGATAGCTTAGTATCTTTCTTATATTGCAGTGACCAAAACTGCACATAATATTCAAGGTGAGGCCAAACCAGTGCAGAGCAGAGCAGAGCAGGACTCTATATAGCAAAACTGTGGCTCTGAGGAATTCTGGATAAAACATGGGTGTTAAGCTACAGTGGGGTTAATCTGCTGAGTTTGCACACAGCATGCACATGTTCACTCAGAAAAACTGGGGGACTTCAAAAGTCAGAGTACTTCATCTTACACAGATTGTGAAGGTGAATGACAAGGGCTATGTATTGGTATCTATTAAATTTATTAAGCCAGTTTTCTTCTATTAATAACATCACAGGAGGTCAGAAAGATTAACCTCTAAGTGTGTCAGTTGATTGCAATTAAGTCAGGACATCCTAGGCCCTTTGTGAACCTGGAGCTGCATGTCCTGATTTACCCATAGACTGACAACAAAAGCTAGGGGCAAGGGAAACTCAGAATTTTCTTCTAATATTTTTTCTTAGTCTAAAGGCAAAACCAAAAGATCTCATAAATCAGAAACAATTATTTCAGGAATGTAAAAATAAAATAATCCAAACAGGATTTCAAAATCAGATTAAATAATATACTGTCAAAAGTATTCAGTAACACGAAAAAAAAATTTCAAATAGGCATTTTTGGATGGAAAAGTATGTTGGGAAATACTGCCACTGCATCATCAGAAATTAAATACATATTTTAATTCAGCTACTTTTTCTTACTGCTTTCAACTTTAGATACATTACCAATAACTGACTAAGGATTAAATTTTAATTAATATTCATTGAAGTTTCATAAATCGAGAACAAAAGCAAAGGTATGAGACACTTAACAGTTGTATTTTTAACCGTCTTTATTACTATTCTAAGTTCATCTAATATTTTCTGTTGTACCAGTCCCTGGCAGGGATTTGCTGCCTCTGTGGTCTCTGTGCAGAGAGAATCGGTCTGGCCTCTGGGCAGAGGTAGAGGGGAGATACAGAACTTGGGAATGAAAGAGGGATAAGGCTGAGAAAAAGGTGGGGTGTGGGTGGGAGGAAAGTGTTTTAGCTT
Organism: Acropternis orthonyx; assembly: GCA_035583155.1. Classification (NCBI taxonomy): domain Eukaryota; kingdom Metazoa; phylum Chordata; class Aves; order Passeriformes; family Rhinocryptidae; genus Acropternis; species Acropternis orthonyx. The sequence continues at coordinate 55,778,571 of JAWWEU010000081.1, read as the reverse complement.
TGCCTTTGTTTTTCATAATTCAAATATATTTAAATAGGAAATAAATTAAATTAATGTAACCCAAACTGAGTTTGGTTTGCCCATGATGGCAATTGTTAAATGATATCCTTGTTTCTACCTCAACCCACAAGACTTTTCATCTTATTTTCTCCTCCAGTCCCATTGAAAAGGAGGACTGAGGGGGTGGCTGGGTGGTGGTCAACCACCACACATGGAAATAAATCTTGGACAGAAATTTTGAGACAAGAGTATCTCAGAAACTAATCAGCAAGTATTGCTTTAGTTTCTCTCCTCTTCAAACCTCTTTCCCTTAAAACTGTCTGTCATTATGTCTCATTTCTATTTTAATTTGCCACGCACACAGTGGTATTGTTTGTTCTTTTAATACGTCCATTTGTTTCATGGAGGTTTTCATGAAACATAAGTGTGCAATAATACCATATTCGCTTCTTTGGGTGGAACCACAGATCAGTTGGTGGTAATCATGGACTCAGCGCGTAGCATGGACCCCTGACTGCATGAAAGCTTTCTGTTTACATTATTCCTTCTTTACATCCAGAGGAATGAACTCCACAGTCTTGTAAACTAAAGTCAGACCTTTTCTGCTTTTCAGATTCACGTTATTGAATACTTCCACATTTAAATTACAGAACATTCTTCAGTATGCCATGGCAAGATCAGTGTCACATAAAAGTCCTATTGCAACTGATCCTACTAACAAAGCAATCTACAACAGAACCAGTACAAATCTGAATTGCATTGGCCCATTTACACAGCCTTTAGAACAACACAGTAACAGTTTAAGCTGGTCTGGCTTCAAGTGCTGCATCATATCACTGCTACACAGGAAGATAAAAAGAAGATGATGACTTTGAAGCAGTTAATTTAGATCATGTAGAAATACTCTGAGAAGAGTGTGAAAAATATCTTGGTAAATTAATACAACAAAGATTATTAGAAAAAGTATTTTTTCAATGTCTGTGTGGGTTTTGTATTACTCAAATATGTGTTATGCCTACCTCTGGTTAGTCCCTATATATTTCTAGAACTAAATTTTCTAATTAGCATGTCAGACAAAAGAACAAATTATGCAAAAATCAAGTGGAAATCTGAGTGACTATTTAGGTGAAATAATATAGACAATCTACTGCCAAATATACACAAAAAAAACCCCAAGATGAGGGATAAGGATTAAGTGTTTTAACTTAACATTGAGGCAAAGGAAAGAAGATAATTTCAGAGCAGAAATTATTAAAAATAATTTAAAAATCTGTGAAGGACATTTTTTAAGAAACCTGTTGGTCAAATTGTCATTTTATATATGCTTATGTGTATGCAGCATGGTGAGAACATAAGGGAAGAAGGGGAGAAAGAACCTAAAAAGCCTGAAAGGCAAGTAGTCTTGTATCACTTGGATAGTCATGCCATGTCAAAAACTTGCTATCTGCCCCAGGAATTTTTCTAAGACTCCTGTAGTTCATACATTTTAGGTGACTTGAAGGAGGAGGAAAATACGGTGCTGACATAGGAACAGATTCTTCAAGCCTGTTGAATCCCAATACTATGGACAAGATTTCTGCATGCTTGTCAGGTCGTGTCTGCCAGAGCTGTGAGTTTGGGCACTCCTAGACCATGTTAGGACATTTTCAGCTAATTTAAACAATTTAGTACACACCTTGATCAAGGTTTAACAGTGATGGGTAAGCATATTCATGCTTTCTTTAACTCATATGGAAAGTACACAAGGGGAGTTTTCAGTCCAGGCAAGGCACAAGGGAAGGTGTCTTTACAATGTCATCTAGTTTAGTTATGGGACTGAACCAGCAAAAGAAAAATCAGTGTAAGAAAAATCACATTTTAAGAAGAAAATCACTGTGTTTATTTCAGGGATTTGTTCTGAGGACTGTATAAATCAGAAATATGTGAAATTGTATCTATAGTTTGGTACTTAGGAACCTCATCTAAAACTCAGGTTTTGGTCTGATTAGAAAAGTGATCTTGGCTGTATAAAATGCTAAAACCACAACCTGGTTATTTGTTTCTCTCAGTTCTAACACTGTCTCTTCCATATTGAAAGAAAGTAACATATATAAACCTTGCTTGAAAAACATTTCTACTGACAAATTAGAATTTTTGGATGGGAAAGAAGTTTTTGTCAAAGGTCTTCAGACAGGAACACATAATTTGCTTAATATGACAAAAAATCAACTATCTCCAAGTTGCCATAAATTCTTCATAAGTTCGACTCAATATTTTCAACATACCAGGAAATCTTCTCAACAAAAATATTTGAAGTGAAGAAGCTTTTTAATTTATATACAGAAAATAGAAAGTGATATTACAGTCTTAAAAACTTTGCTAGAAAGCAGTGGATTTCCTCATCTTATCCCTACCTCTTTAAGAAACAAAATAAACAGGAACATAGGCAACATATTCTGCTCTCCATGAGATTGTATGATCAGAATTCCAAATAGATTTCTTTGGACATGAAACAGAACAATTGCCTGTATTTGTTCTGCTAATAGAATAATTTCACTGGAAGGTTGAAGCAAGAGGGAAACAACTGAAATTCTGTAACTACTGGGCTTATGTGACTTAATGTGAAGACAGATCAATAGAAGTGATGAAAGGTTACATTCAACTTGGCAATTGGTAGTTTTCAGACACATAAATAGGTATTAACTTTGCAGCCTATGTGACCCACTCTGCATTTTCTGTCCCTGCATGCACTTTCCCATCAGTCCCTTTTGTCACTTCCTGTTCTGGCAGGATCAAGGTATTGGAAACATGTTTTTCGGAGAAAGAAGAAAACAAAATGTACATCTATAAGCTTAGCTTTTGTGTTGATTAAGAAACAATTTTATATGTAGATTTCATGGAAACCCAAATATAAACTCAGGGAGTTTTTTTCCTACCATGTAAGAAACCATAATTCAAGAGAAGGATACATGGAGAATTGTTTCATTTTATTCTTTAAACAGAGAGTCATTTCATTGTAGTTCACCTATATGCTGCTGCAGTCAGTGGCCCAAATTAGCTGATATCACACATTTTGCTGAGTGTTAATAATTGCCTGATGATATAAAATCATTATATTGTATATCAGAAGTCAATGTAATCTTTCAACATGGAGGTGCAAGTCCAATAATATTAAATGTTAGAGGCCAGCATTACTTCTTCATTAATACTAACGTGGCAATAGCACTTTTGAGAAACAAAAAATACTTTCAAAATCCTATTTTGGTTCTAGGGTCCTGAGAACAATGGAGGAAAAAATAAACCTTTTTAAAAAGCAATTTCAGTTTATGCCAAATAAAATATCAACCTAATGGAAAAGTTTCAATAATGACCTTCACGTACAGACAAAAGGTTGGTTCTCTTAGATACATGATCCCACTTTCCATTTAGTAAGATGATGAAAAGCAAAATGGTAAACGTATTTTCTTATGAACCAGTTCATGTTGGTGGTTAGCAGATTAGAAGGACCTTTCAGTAACACTGCATGCTTATCTTTAGACTTTATCTGGGTTATCTGGGGCAACTTTGAGTAAGATTTAAAAAGTATTGAAGATAATTAGAGGATTTGTTTGTTCTTCAGCATATGTCTGAGTTTGCACCGAAAGCAGATCACCGAATATCTAATTTTAGTTTTGTCAATTTTTGCACACAGTATCTTTCCTGAGAACTTCTTACTTGTCAAACATGAACATATTTCAGTGTCCAACCTGAGGAAGGCGTATAAAAAAGGCAATGTAACTAACAGCTAACTACCAGAATATAGGGTTGGGATTTGTGTCTGTGATCACTACTGTGAAAGTTCTCTGTTCCCTATGTGCTGTCTCTAAGCATTGGCTACTAGCAGGAATAGATTCCTAAGCTAAATATAACTTTGGTCCAGTGTGGAACAGGTGTTATGATACATATGAATTTACACACACACACATACAAGAAAGATGTTTAATATAATAACAGAGTCTATGCATTACATTAGGCAAACATACTCTTTTTAGCTGTTAAAATATAACCCTAAATATGATTGTAAGCTCAAAATCCACAAAAAGGTGTATGCAGCTCATTGAGGAATAAGTGTTAAGAATTACATTCTTCACAGATCAAATATAAAATTCAAAACTGAACCTTTAAAAACCCAAAACAGAAAGACAGAAACACAACAGTCAAATTGCCTCAGAATTTCAGCTATTTCCTGCTTAACATATGGATTAGCACCTTCCATTGGAATTCTAATGAAGTTTCCCTCTTACTCATCAAAATCATTCCTGGAAGTCATTCCACTTCCTCAAAATCCCCCATAAACTCAGGCAGAGCTCCATCCCAAACTTGTCGGCCAGGCATGACTTCATATTTTCTTGACAACTGATGTGTACATATCGGGTAAGCTGAACTAGGACTCCCTGAGTCTGAGGACCTGTGCTGCCAGGTTGTCCTGAAATACTCAGTCGTTTAATCAAAAAATGTTTTAAACTCTTCAAAAGCATTTTTTCTTCTGAATTTGGTTCAAATCTTATCCCTGTCCACTGTGTCTTGGGACTTTCTGGTCTCAGTCATTAAATACAGAAGCAGTCACTAACTTCCAAATTGAGCAGTGTCTACACAGATTCTCTGGAATGTTCAGCTTGCTCTGGCCATTGTCATTTGGGGCCTTGTTGCCTGACACTCCTTTGCCCTGCAAAAGAGTTTCCCACCTGCCCTCCATCCTTGCAATTTTTTCTTTCTCAGCATGCCCATCCTGCCCCGCCCCCACTTTCCCAGCACAGTGTGCTACATGCGCAGTTTCTGGATGTGCAGTTATATAGATCTTCATTAAATAGTAAAGCTTTAACTGGAGTTCATTAATTATCCCAACCATAGATTTAAATTATGCAGGGCAGTAAAATTTGCACCTTACTGGTAATTTGTATTTTAGAATGCTTTACCAAAAACTATGATTTTTAGTACCTTACAGTTAGAAAGCCTAAGGAGGAGAGTGGCTTGACTGCGGTATTCATTAGGACCAGAATTATACGGATAATACAATTATAACTGATGTATAATATATATAATAGTAATCAATAGTAAAATAAAATGAAATGCTTCACAGAATATTTCCCAGAATATTCTGAGTTGGAAGGGACCTACAGGAATCATTGGTCCAACTCTTAAGTGAGTGGCCCATACAGGGATCAAACCTATAACCTTGGTCTTACTAGAATACACAGAAAATAATAGTGGCTGATTAAGGAAATTTCTAAAGTGTCTCAGTTATTTTTAAGCATAAAATTATAAAAAAGAATACAAAAAGTCCTCAAGCCACATATAAAAATCCATTTATGTAAATAAAAACATAGATGTGCTAGGGAATGTAATACTATTAAGCATATATATATATTTCCATATCAGCAGAAGATCTGAGAGTGTGTGTTTATTTATGTGATAAGTTTGCAGAAGTGTTTGGTAATTTAAGCCATCTCATTTTAATATGGCTCTATAAGGTAGTGTAAACAAGCACACCACTTTTAACAGTAAGTGATTACTTAAATACTTTTTATTCTTAGAATAATTGATCCCTTCTAGACCACAGGAATACGACTTGATAACCAATTTAAAGGTTTTTCAGCTCAATGCAACTCTGAGAACTTATCCTGTCTTCAGCCTTTTACTCTTTAAAATTCTTTTAACATTGAAAATGAAGCACAGGATCTGGTTTCTCTTGTTTCTTCCTCCCCATTCACTGCTGACAAACAAATTGATCCAATGAACTTGTTCAGCTGCTCAGTCCTTTCACGGCTTGTTAAATGGGCTGGCAGGTGACTGACTTCTTTAACAGAGGCAGAGTCAGATCCAGATGTACCTAATCCTCAGCTCTTTTCCATATGAAACAGCAGGACTAATGACCAAATAAGAACTGTTTCAAAGAAAGTCTAAAAAAGGCTTGGATTGTTTAGAGTAAGGAAAGCTGTTGCAAAAAATTATTTTACTGAGAAACAGATCCTTGGGGATTCAAGATTTGCATGCAAATCTGTCATTTTTGTGAGTGGCTGAACTCCTGCTGAAGCTTCAGGGTCAGGAAATAATACAGAATTAGGCAACGAGGGAGAGAGAAAAGCCTCTCCCAGTTTAGCTATCCTGTGACAGAGGACGTATGAAATTGTAGCTTGATAGCCAGATGTTAATTTAAATAACTGACTTTGCCTTGTGGAAAGGGATCAGGGTAGAAAAAGGTAATGTGTATTTCATCATACTATAAAACACAGACCACACATGTTAGAACCAGTTCAGTCTTGAGCAGGTAACTCTGCTTTGTTTAAGTGCTGTGGAAAGCTCTTAGCTTAATCCTGAGCAAAGCATGGCTCCATCAGGGCAGTAATTGCAAAAGGGTTACTAAACCTTCCTTCTTAATGCAGTGTCATCCTGGTGTTGTATTGCCAATTTCCTGAATCACTTTGACATAAATTCCATTATTTTATCCATTTCTGAAGTGTGTGAATATGTCCTCTCCTACATGGTCTGTCAATTGAACTCTTACTAAAACAAATTGTGCTGATTGCATTTACTCTTTTTCAGTCTATGTGCCATGTCAATGAAATGTGTACCTCCCTTAATATATTGACTATACTTTCCAATAAATTAGGCCTTTCAAGAAATTAATTAAGCCTGTTAAATGTAATTTTTTTACTAATTTTTTTTTCATAAAACTTGCATTGCATCATGTAGCCCCCTTCAAGGGCCTTGACAAGACCTTTGTGCAACTTTGAGTGTACCTGTACGAAAACATTCACTGAATTTCTAAAGATATCAATTTAACATTATCCATGAAAATCCAAAATGTATACTGCTATGTTGTTATATGAGTGAATGATGGACAATAATGAGTAAGTGAAATTTTAAAAGAAACTAAACTTTCAGCTGTCCATAAGATATTTTAAAAATACATCTGCTGAGGAGATTAAAAAATTAACAATAATGCATGAGTCAAAAAAGTCAGATAATGTTATACCTAGTAACTGTAATTCTGATACACTTTGAAGAAAACAATACTTTTTTGTGTAATCAAATACTATTTGCAACTTAAAGAAAGAATATTCAGAATTAAAGATGGTCTTGGCAGTCATCTAACAGTCTTCAGCAAGTGTGCATCACATTTTTGAAATACTGCTTATTACATGTTTAGCATAGGAAGGATAAATATAATCTGCTTATAGAAATTTTTATTCTTAAATTTTCTGGTACAAATTCCAGTGTTGTAACAGACTTATCTTCCATTGTTATGGAGTCAATCATAGACAAAGATTTTAGATATCAGGAGTTGTGAACAAAAGTTCCACACAGGTACCCTCAGATATAAAACAGCGGAAAGATTAAAGAAAATTTATTTCCAAAAGCTGAGAACAGTAACTTTATGGCACTGAGCACTGGTGATTCCATGAGTCTGAAGGAGACAGAAGGAAAGTTTTACTGGATCTTAGGCAGATTTCTTTGCACCTCAGTGTGGGTATAATTGCAGCACCTTCATCAAATATGATATTCAATTTAAAACTAAAGTATCCAAAGTTTAAAAATCTATCAATATTCAGTGACCCTTAATTTTTAAAATATCCGTGTCACTGACATTCCAATGTTGATGTGAACATGTCCGCGTGTATGTGTGAGAAAATCTGGATTTATTTAGGCCCCTTTGTTTATGCAACAAAACTTACAGTGCCGTAGCCCCACGTGTCAGTGAAGATCTCCAGTGGACACACAGGATATTCCATGAGAAGTAAAATGCCAATGCAGTTATCTTGTTTTATGAACAACAAACAAAAACCAGCTTATGTCAACAAGCACAGGTTTTGCTGCTAGAGCTGATACATCCATATGATACAGCTAAGTATTATACTGTGCTTCTTCACAGTTTTCATCTTACTTTTAGTGAAACATATTAGTGAAGACCGCTGTCTTACCATTCTCATTAAAAATCAAATCCTGGCCCAGAGATTACCAGTCTTCATAGCATTGTTTAACTATAAACACCTGTCTTTGTCAGTCATCAAAAATTCTTGGTAGCAGCAATTTCAGCACCAGGCAAATGAGTGAAAAATAAGCTTTATTCTTCCTTGGGAAGAAAGTGCTGAAAAATAAACTAAATTTTTAACAATTTCATCAGTTCTGATGCAAATTTGATGACAACTGCTAATTGTCAGAAATATTTATAATATCCTGGCTCAAGTTTTCCTAAAAGACTTTGCTTGCCACTGTCACTGCAAGCACTTGTTCTAGCAGTACTTAAAGATCACCCAAAGTTTGTGCTGGACTGCATTGTAGAACAAAATGATGTCACAATAGCCCCAACTTTTTGGAGTTTCATGATGATATACTGACACAGCTGCACAAAAGTCAGTGAAATTATTCTAATTTATACCACTTGAAGATCTATATTGCAAGGCCTTAAATTGAAATCAGATTTCACTTCTGACTCTAATTAAACAAAAATAGTCCTAAAAACCTGACAATTAAGTGAATTATTTTTCAGGCCAAAAATGTAGTTAGACATATAGGTAATTAATTTCAGAGACTAAAGCCATGGGCAAGTGTTTCCAATATTTTGAAGCAGAGATTGTTTTTTCTAACAACAATTTTACTATTTTTTTAAGAATACTTCAGTTTTCAGGTCCCAGTGAAGCAGATTTTTAAAATTAAGACAATTTACACTTATCTTTCCTATATAGTTTCGCACTTCTTTTTGCTTTGAATTCCCACTGCTCACTGGAGTCAGGACATATGAAATCTTGAGGGATAGATTTGAACAAATCAATATATATCCTATGATATGCCATGAACCAGCAGCCAATGAAACTGGAAGTACAGTGTAAAGTCTTCTTTGCATCTTGAGCTCTAATTGCTCAAATTTCCCAAGTTCATTGTCATGTTTTGTATAACACTCTATTTTGTTACACAAAACTTTTCAGAAAGCAAGTTAGGAACCTGGTTGATTTACCCATGCAGGTGAACATCTGTTGAGATCCACTGGATCTTATGCACATTGTCAAGTAAATAATGTCTAAGATAAAAAATAAAGTAGGAAAGTTTTGTCTACCTTGCCTGGGAAAAATACTATGCACTTTCAGATATTGTGCTGCTCCATATGCTCAGGGAGTTTTCTCATTTCTCACAAAATGCTTTATTTCAGTTAGGATTATTTATCCAAACTTTGGCAAGGAAGGATAGGATCAGAAGTGATTTTTACATGTGAAATTGAGAGGTTTGCCAAGCATTCTTGATAATGACTAATACTTCTTGTTTCACCATTATCTGGTAAAATGTTTTCATAATCAGTACATTTCACATTAACTGTGTTTTACCTCTGTATGTGCATTCAAGTATACTCTTCACAAATTCATAACCACTGTCATTATCTTGAATATACAGCTATTTGTGTGATGGATAGCTTTTTGAATTGCAAGACAAATTGTGTTTGGCCTTGCCAAGGATTCAGTAGCTTGTTACTAAGGATTACACTGATTTATAAGGTGCTGTCTATATATTCTTTGCAGCAGTTATGTCTCCAATGAAAATACCACCATTGAAAAATAGCAATTAACTTTTAAATAACCCAAAGTTGAATGTAAAAAGAAGTTCTATAGCAAGTGTTTAATTTACAAGTTTTTAAAGATATTTTTAGTTGTCTCTTATTCTTCAAACTAACATAAACAGCTACCATTCAAATATAAAATATAAAACTATGTCTACTTATTGTGTATTTTACTAAGGACACCACACGCTGATATGAGCAAACCCACCTGTTAAGAGTTGCCTGCTGGTAATGTTACCTAAAATGGGAGAAATAATTTTTGAGTATAGAAAATCAAAAAGCAGTTCTTTAATTGAGGCGCCTTTGATGCACAAAAAGATATTGTACACACCGATGACATTGTGCTGGTTTAAGGTAAACCGGCAGGAGAAAAGAACCCAACTCACAAAAAGACTGCAAGTTGGAACTACAATTTAATAAAAAGATCACAATAAGTACAAGGTTACAGAGCCCACTTGACCCACAGAAAACAGGTGTGTAACCCAGGCCCCTGAGGCACGAACAGGAGGGTGTTCGTCAGCCCCTGTGCTGAGCCCCACCTGGCCCCCCTGAATACAAAGCAAAAGGAAAGAGGAAACCTGTTCATAAGGATGATGGTCACGGTCCGGTCAAAAGTGGCAGTCACAGTCCTGCTGAGGGTCTGGTCCTCCTCTGGATCCCACGAGAGAGAGCCCAGTCCCAAAACCCC
>JAWWEU010000081.1:55723084-55768215 GCA_035583155.1 Acropternis orthonyx | reverse complement strand
AAGAGAAATTGAGAAAAAATTAAAAAGAAAGGAAAAACAAAGAAGAAAAGAGACACAAGAGAAAAATAAAAAGGAAAAGAAAAAAAATGGAAGAAAAAGGCATGTACAGTTCAACACATATGACTTGTGGACATGGTGGGAATACAAGGGAAGGAAAATTCCTAAATGTGAATTCTGAAGTTCACAAAACTCAGGTCTTTGATACAAGATTGAGAGCAGACTTTTTTACCAAAAGTGACATACTTGCAATATTCTGGTAGCTTTGCGTTCTTATATACTTCCATGTTAAATTTCCTTTTCCTTGTAACTAATTCTGAATTTCATTAATTCTATGTAGAATGTCAGCTAGTGTGACAAAAACATGTTTCTTTTAATTTTCTGAGGTGTTAAAATCTTTGATCTATTATCTGATAACAACCACAGATCTACAATAGTATTTTAAAAATTACTTAAACTTGTCACATTTTTTTGCAAACAACTCCTCATAAAGTGGCTGCACAAGGTTATAAAACAGTGTTTGCATTGTTTTCAATTTCTTGCAAGGGACATTTGTGTTATATCAGCAATGTCTGGAAAAGATAAAATCCAAAATGTAATAAATACTTTCTGTTGCGTATGTATTTCTCAGCTATAATTACAATAATTGCTCCTGACTGGTCAAAGTATCAGCAAAGAAACAAGCAGATGCAACTCAGCTGTAGTGTCAGCTGGGATGTTTGTGTGGCTAATACTGAAGTGTGTGGAAGCTTTGGTTCAATCTCCATGACAGTAACACATTGAAATTATAGAACCTTTTGAAATGTAGAATTAGATTCCGAAACAGAACTGTAAAACATTGTCTGATAAAGTATAAAAGACAATTAAAGTTGTTTTATCATTTATATGCCCTTATTCTTTATCTACTTTTACAATAAAGATCATATAAAGAAAATGTCAGGTGAAGTTGCAGAGCAAGAAAATTGACATGATGCTTAAAAGGACCATAAAGTTCCTGTCCCTAAAGTTCATGACAGGAGTGTTCTTTCTGCTGGCCTTCTGAAGTGATTACGTCAGCTCTCACATAAGGAAAATGACAAAGTGTTTCTGCTTCATAATTAAAAGACAAAAAAAAATGGCCTAAAGCAATGTTGAACTAAATACAAAAGGAACCCAAAATATTTAAAAATACATTTAGAATTACTAATATGAATAATCCCGTGAATGTGGTTTAAAAATTAATTCTTAGTCAGATCTTACAGAAAACTACTTTTTCAAAGAATTATCCTTTAGGCTGAACAATGAGGAGGAAATTTGACATATACAGAATTGCACCTTGTTCATTTAATTTTATCATTACTCATTTATTCTTAATCCTACTACCATGCATTCCAAAAACTTTATACCCTGGGGACTTCAAGCCTTTTGTCCAACTATGGCAGCTGTGCCTACCTCATCAGAAAATAAACATTGAGTAATGCTACTTGGCCCCTAAGAGTGCAGATGACTAGGTAACCCCCACATCATTAATTCATTCCAGAGTTAGATAGTCAGTTTGACTGCTTTGTACACTGACTGCTTAATGTGTATCTACATTCAAGCGAGTATATTCTGTAGGTAATAATGTCAGAGATTCTTCCAAATGAATTAAACTGTGTGACCCACTTAGGTAAAGGTTGTTTTTACATTTAGTGGAGATAAATGTTCTGTTTTCTGTCAGGAAATAAAAAGCAATAATGAGATAAATTCAGCATTTGGAACAAGCAGTCATAACATTTGAAATAATTTAACATGATTGTAATTTTCAATCAAACATCAATACTTATAGCTGAACATAAGTCAATCCTTCTAAAATTGTTCATTAACAGACAGTTACTTTTGTTGGGCAGAATTAACTCAAATCTCTATGAAATATTGCAGTTCTATACCACCATAGAAGGTGGGTGACCACTAGTCACCATTTTAGCACAGGTAAACAAAAACACAGAAAGTTTTAAGTTGACTTTTCAAAAAAATACTATGTACTTAAAGTTTAGACTAATGAAAAAAAAATGTATTTTCTTTTGTAAAGTAAGCTAAGAGGGTATTTAAGATGGTATAAAAGCTAAAGAGAAATGCCATGTATTTAACTCTTATTTGGCTTCCTCATATTACTCCTCTCCCCTTCTCGGTGTCCACTAATACTCTGTCTCCTCTGCCTCCCAGTCATTTCTGTCTCCTTTTAGCTAACTATCTATTCCTCATTATATAACATGTCCCTGTGGTTCTGGTTTGTATCTTGTGCTGGTTTCTCTAACCTAATGACCCCTCTTTCTTTCACCATTTCTCTCTAATTATCTGCCTGTTGTGCCCTAGTTCATTATTCCTTCACTCTTGTTTTACAAGGACTATTAAGATTTCCAGTCATATTGTCACTTTATTGGTTCTTTCTCTTTTTCTCTTACACAAAGCTGTATCACTTACCCATTATTTACTCACCCCTTTATCTATCCTTTAATGGTATCTTACACCTCATGCTCTTCTCAATCCTCTCCTTTTTTCCTCCACATTATGAATCCAACATCCAGACACGGGCTTAGGCTCAGCCAGGGGCAGTTCAGGTTAGATATTAGGAAGAAATTCTTTACAGAGAGACTAATCAGGCATTGGAAAGGCCTGCCCAGAGAGGTGGTGGATTCACCATCCCTCGAGGTTTTTAAACTGAGATTGGACGTGGCACTGAGTGCCATGATCTAGTAAACAGATGGGAGTTGGATGAAGGGTTGGACTCGATGATCTCAGAGGTCTTTTCCAACACAATCGATTCTATGATTCTATGAATGGATTCTTGTTTCATTTCCTAAATACCTGTCTTGCCTCCACATTGAGAGGATGTTTCTCATCATAATCCTACTTAAAACCTTTTCTTACCTAGGTCTGCTAAACTGCAGCTCATAATCACAAAAGGGACATGTTTTGTTGTAAAGAAATGGACAAGCATATATTAGTTTATTAAGTACATTTGCCTACATTATGCTGCATAGTACCAATTATTAAAATAAACTAGAGACTTTTTTAGCCCATCTGTTTGTTAGCTCAGCTTTATTTTTCCCCTGCCAACAGCAAAATCATAATCTAAAACTCATGCTAAGAAAAACCCACAGGCACTGCTGGTTGCCTCTAATCTGTGTTTGTTTGTAATTTAAGATGCATGAAGTAAACTGAACCTTACACTTGCAAAGGCAGAGTGAATGCACTTTTTAATATGCAGATGTTTATTATTATTTTTCTGGGTTTGACATTGAACTTTTTAAAAATGAAATTTTGGTTCATAAGAAGTCATAGACAGTACAGTTTTATGTAAATAAGATCTTTGAAACACTTGAAGAGGAATTTTGTGGCAAACTCCTAAATCACTTTGAAGCAAAAGCTTTTTTTAAATCTAAGTATGTTACTTTTAATTTTTTTAATTTTTAAACATACAAATCAAACAGTCATTTATGAGAAATACTGGGTAACTCTCCAGCTAGAAGATATTTTCTTGAGCTTAGTGCAAATAATTTCTTAAACTTATCAGAATTAATAGAATGTTTTAGCTTTTCAGAATTAGGAATAAAGTGCCAGAAGATCAGGAAGCCTGGTCAGATTCTTGGTACTTCCTGTTTCCAACCAGGCTGTAAACAAAACAACAAAAGCATTTTAATTTTTATGTTTTGGCAAATGCTGTTCTACTTATAGAAGAAAACTAGAAAATATAAATCTTTTCTAGTTCTCTGGAAATAAGAGATACAGATTCCTCTAAGAAAGGTATGGAAATTAGGTAATGAACCTCAATATTCTCCTTACAGGAGACAAAAAGTCCTATAGGCTTACAGTTAAGCAAAAATAGTCTTAACTGTGACCTTCTTTAGAATCAATTACAAAATTTGAAGATGAAGGTGATAAGAGGAAGAAATAATTCATTAATGTTTGAAACAGGTGCTGGGAAACAGTCTGACCAGAGGGAACAAGAGGCAGATTGGAGTTTCTGTTTATGACTGTTCATTTAGCTCATCCTCAGTGTTATGTTATGATTTATTAAGCGCTGCTTCTACTCAAAATAAGGTGCAAGAGAGACCACTTGATGAAGTCAACAGTATGGATTTAACAGTAAAATGCGAAGTAGAGCGGTAGAAAGAAACAGAAAAGAGACGAGAGAATGAGACACAAAGAGGCAGATTAAGCAGAAGACAGTCACCACCCATGGATCCAGCAGCATCTTATTGGTCCTTCTTCACCCTGGGCTTCTCGGTGGTGAGGATCCCGAGGTCGTTCAAAACTTTTCAGTATACATCCATTTTATCAAACAAAGGAATTAATGCTCATTGGCTACACAGTCCTCTTATTCTATTGGTTAAATTCCCTCACTTCTAATGTTAGTTATTCCCCTGCTCAGTCTTTTCTTTAGAGTCGGTGGGTTGCTTTCATTCAGTGGGTTGTGAAGTATCTCCCCCTGATGGAATTATCTCTTTCGTACTCAGGGCTGATTTCAGCATAGTTCCCGAGGTGGTTTTCCCTGTGGATTCCTTGTGTCCATTATCAGAGCTCTCCCCTAGGCCTGAGATAATGCTCAGACAATGGTACTGCCTGTATCTTATCTCAAGGTCCCATCGGGTAGCTTAACTTACAGTCCAAGTTCCAGGAATCCACAGAGGCATATTCAAGGCTGTGGGGAAGGAGGAAGGGAAGGGTGGGGCTTCAGTGGTCGCAGATGCCATCTGTCCTATAACTTGATGTGATAGAAGTGATACGCATACAGCAGCTTCTGCTCCACCGAGTTTGCCACAGTGGGAACTTGTGTCTGGATGCATTACCCAAGATGTGCTAGTCAGACCTCGCCAAGCTCAGAGCCAGCACCATGCTGCCTCTCCATTCTGTGCTTATCTCATGGCAAAGTCCTTCTGTGGTTTTAACAGTGTTTGAGACAGGCATTTAGCTCATGCTAAGGCCTGATGTATCCTGGGAACAGCACCACTAGGTCAAATCACAGCATCTCTAAGCAAAACAGGTGGTCAGGAAAAGCTAAAAGAGCCAGTTTGCAGCCATTCTCTCTTGTAAAGTTCCTGTTTCCAGCAGCTACCATCTTTGCATATTGATTGTCTGGCAGAGTTCACTAACTTGTGGAGACTGTATAGACCAAATCTCTGAGCCGGAAGGTATAAAACTTCAGCTTAAAGAGAGTTTTTGAAGCGGCTCCAACAGCAACTAGACTTCTGAAGCTTTTGTGCTTCCTGGTGTGACACATGGATGCCTGCACTATGATGAAGAAAGAATCATAGAATGTTAAGGTTCAGAATGGACCTTAAAGATCATCTAATCCCACCCCTTCCTGCCATAGGCAGAGACACCTCCTACTAGATCAGGTCGCTCAAGGCTTTATCCACCCTGGCCTTGAACACTGCCAGGGTTGGGACATCCACAACCTCCCTGTTCACCTGTTCCAGTATCTCAACACCCTAGCAATAAAAATTTCTTCCTAATATCCAGCCTGAACTTCCACTCTTTCAATTTGTACCCATTACTTCTTGTCCTGTCACTACAATCCTGACAGATTTCCTCTCCAGCTTCTTTATAGATCCCCTTCAGATACTGGAATGCTGCTATGAGATCTCTATACAATCTTCTCTTCTCCAAGCTGAACAGCCCAAACTTTCTCAGCCTGTCTTTGCAAGGGAGGTGATTCAGTCGCTTTATCAACTCTGTGGTCCTCCTCTGGACTTGCTCCAACAGTTCCATGTGCTTCTTATGCTGGCAGGGCACCGGAACTGTACAGAGTACTCCATGTGCCTTTACATAGTTTCCAGGAGAATCTGTCCCTTGAAGGAAAGATAAATCATTCTCACCCTCAGCTGGGTAGTGTTTTGCATAGATGCACAAGTTGTAAGTTGCAAGTTATAAATTAGAGAATGTGTGAGTGGGAAACCTCATGACTTGAGTCATGAATTAGTAAATTCACATGACAAGTTTAAAAAAAATGCTGCTATAATCAGTCTGCTTGTCTAAGTTTTTTGGGGGGGGTTTTGGTCATAATTTCCACTATAAACAGAAGAAAATCTAAGTGGAGAAGAGAAAATTAAGACAATAATATTTGCTTTTTTATTTCTAAATGTATAAATTTAAGTCAAAAAGTAATTCATCACACTCTGCTGAATTTAACAAACTGTTTTTTAAAGAAAAACATTTTCTTTCAGCATCTGAATATTACATTAGTTCTACAGTTCAAAAGTCTGTTTATTTCAGTTTGTACCTACATTTATTTTTGAACAGCTAAATAAAAAAGTCCACAAATACAAACAACTTGAAAGAAGCTGTTTCTTTAATAGGATGCACATCAGAATTACTATGCTCAAAGTCAAAACTTGCATTGATTCACTTCAACTGATCAAGTTAAAATACAGAAAGTAGAAGAAACCCTCAGGTGACAGATCCACATACCATCACTTGGAAGCCATGTCAAGTAGCCATTCCTACCTGCTGTATTTTACAGGATTACACGGTGAACTGAATATGTGAATTACTTTAATTTAAAATTTTTGCTAGGACTTTCAAGGAATTCTTTTCTGAACTTTTCAAAAGCCATTTTGATTCCCAGTTTGACTGCATCACTCTTCAAAAAACTGGATATGCACAACAGTGGGATGATTATAGGAAAGTAAATTGAATGACGTTTCCATTTTGTTTCAGTTTTAAGCATGAAATTATCTGACTTGTATATTTAAAGACATTGGAGAACACAGCTGGAATACAGAAGATTTTTTTCTTGTATTTTCTTTTTCTTGAAGGTCTTTGCTTAAAAGGGTACCGTCTCCATTTTTTCGCTTTTTGGTTTGAATCATAGAATCGGTTAAGTTGGAAAAGACCCCTAAGCATCTCATTGAGATCAACCATTAACACAGCATGGTCAAGTCCAAGACTGAAACATGTTCCTGAGCGCCACACCTATGGGGTTTTTAAAGACATCCGGGGATGATGACTCAACCACTTCCCTTGGCAGCTTATTCCAATGTTTGACCACTGTTTCAGTGAAGAAATTTTTATGAATACTCAATCTAAACCTTACCTGGTGCAGCTTGAGGCTGTTTTCTCTTGCCTTATCCTCTTGCCTAACCTCACTACAACTTGCTTTCAGGCAGTTGTAGAGAGCGATAAGGTCCTTCCCAAGGCTCATTTTCTCCAGGGTAAACAACCCCAGCTCCCTCAGCCACTCTTCACCAGACTTGTGCTCCAGACTCTTCACCAGCTTTTTTGCTCTTCTCTGGACACACTCCAGCAATATCTTCCAGCTCAATGTCTTCCTTGCAGTGAAGGGGGAAAAACTGAACACGCTACTTGAGGTATGACCTCAGAAGTGCTGATAGAGGGTTATGATCATTGTCCTAATCCTGTTGGCCACACTATTTCTGTTACAAACCAGGATGCTGTTGGTTGTCTTGGGCTGGATAGTTAAAAAAATGTAAATAGAATAGAGAAAAGGGAAAAAAAAGAAAGAAAAGGAAAAAAAAAAGAGAGAAAACACAAATACGTTAATTAAAATAGTAATTCTTTTTGCATTTGAAATTTGTTTTTGACACAATGTTCTCTGGGAGGACAAGCATATGGGTTTTATTTGGCTCATTCTCTGTGTTCTTCAATTAAGCAACAAGTATATTGACATTTTGTCTAGAAGAGTTTGGATTGTCCTCATAGCATCAATAAAGACATTCCATTCCCTGAAACAAATTTAACAATTACCCTTTTAAAACATCAGATGTAGAAATGCACAAACAGTTACAAAATATGGGTCTGAGTTTGATTATTTCACCTGCACAATCAAAATAACTACAATACAGGTGAATGCTCTTATTTTATGTTTCATATAGTGAGATAACAATCATAGAATCATAGAATGGCTTGAGTTGGAAGAGAGCTTAAAGATCATCTAGTTCCAACCCCACTGCTGTGGGCAGGAACACCTTCCACTAGGTCAGGTTGCTCAGAGTTTGTGTTTGAGAGTTTACCCATAAAGACTTTCAACATTTTCTAGTCTTTCTGGAACAACAGCACTCCAGAATTCAATATGTGCATTACTGATGAAAAGATAAAATTTACTTTTTTTTTTTTAAATTCAAGAAATTGTTTGAATTTACATCAAAGAAAATGTTGTCACTAACTTTTATTGTAGTTTCAGAATCAGATGTTTTCTTCACTTTTCAGCTATGGCAAGAATAGTGCAGAGTAAGATGCAATATCTTCACAAATGAAACATTCTGATCTGCTAAATAGCGTTTGTCAAATAATATTTGAACACATCTTGTTTGAGAAATCCTGAACAGTTTTAAGATTTCAGAAACAAAAGCTGTTTTTAAAATCAGCAAAATTCACAGAAAAAGGCAATTTCCAAAGTAGTTTTCATACTTTTCTTCCTAAAGTTCTTTATCTATCAAAGTTGTCTTAGAAAACCAAGAGATGAATATGTTACTATAATTAGCATATCAGCATTTCAGTGGTACCTAATTACAGGACAAGGGATAATGGGCACAAACTGAAACACAGGAAGATACATCTGAATATGAAGAAAAACTTCTTTGCTTCCAGAGTGACAGAGAACTAGAAAAGGCTGCCCAGAGAGACTGTAGAGTCTTCTTCTCTGGATATTCAAAACCTGCCTGAATATGATCCTGTCAACCTGCTCGAGATGAGCTTTCTTTAGTAGAGATCTTGGACTAGATTCCCCAGAGGTCTCTCCCAACCCCAACCATTCTGTGAGTCTGTGACTCTGTAATTCTATATAAGACAGAAGAGAAGCTGACACTTCTTCAGAGAAAAATATTTCTCTTTGAAATTCTTTAATCAGAGTGAAATTGCAAAATTTCTATTGAAACATATACATTTGAATTTTATCCAGAAATATTAAAACAACGTTGTCAGTATATAGTGTTTCAATTTTAGTTGAGTGATTTAAAATTACGTGTTTCAAGATCCCCACAAAGCACTTGCTTACTCAAAGGTGATACTTAGTGCACTGTCAATGTGTCTACAGAGCTTCTGCAAATGAGAGGGAGAATTTTCTACATTTCCTTGTCACATAACAATGGTCATATATATTTTAAAGGAGCACATATAGAAATACAAATAATATGATAGTTGTCAAAATATCTAGTGAAAAAAGACATTCTCTTGACAACTGACTAGTATCTCCTCCCTCATCACTACCTATGTGGTAGATCACTTCATCTTCTTTCAGTCTTGCGCTTACTTCAGTGACAGTCCTCTACTTCTCTGCAAAAATAGTATAATTACTTTAGAGAGTGTAAAGTTTGGTTATGCCGTTACTGCCTTCTTGTCCTGAACTTGGAGAATCTATCCACAGAATTAGGACATAATCTTGCTTCCTGCATGGATTCAATGAACACTGTGAATTTTGCAGGCATGCCTTATGGGTCAAATCTTCAACCTGTAGAATTGCTAATGTAGCAGCAGATATGGTGGCCTGTTTATAGAATAATAGTCAGACACTGTTCACAGAGCCAGTTAAAAATCTCCACCAGCTGACTCATATACATGGGTGTAAGGACATTATATTACCTCACTTTTGTATAATAAACTTTGTAAGTACAGACAAGTCATTTTTTGTAGCCAGTGGATCTGTAAGACACAACAAATATAATTCAAAAAAGTATATCCTCCAGGTCGTTGGGAATTTAGATTTTAGAAAACAGATATATTTGAGAAAACCTAGGGTAACATTATTAGTTATGAAAGCCTTTTTAGCTGTACAGCAGTGACACGACTAAAGGAAGGCTTTCTTGGGGGGCACTGCAGAACTTGCTGTCTTCATCCCCTGAGGAGCAGCTCTAAGAAATAGGATGCAGAGACGCTGCCAGGTGTCCCAGTACTTTGGAGTACCCACTGGTGTCTTGCCAGGTACAGGAAGGACTCTTGCCCCCAGGGTCAATCAGACCTCTCAGAAGCCCCTGAGGTGGCTGCAGGTTGAAGGACAACAGAGACTTACCATCTCATGGGAGGTCTGTGGGATGCGGAGGCAGGTCTTGTCTGCATGGTCAGGGAATAGCTGATCACCAGTGCTGTGGCCAGAAAGGAATTTATCCCCAGGCAGGTTGACGTTGGTCCCTAGTTTTGTGGGGTTTTTTACTTTCCTCTGCAGCACCAAGCATGACTGGTGGTCAGGGCTCTCTGGCTTTCTGGTCCCTTTTGGCCAGGTTGCTGCCTGCTCATCATGCTCCATGGAGTTGGCCTCTCATGCCCTGCAGGTGGAGTGAGGAAGCTTTTTAGACTTCCAGGGTGATGAGCCCCAAGGGTGGCCCTCAAGGGCTGCTTCTTGACCTCTGTAGCACTGAGCACAGTCCCTTGTTGGGGCTCCTCAGGGCCCTTATGTCTTAGTTTTTGCCTGCTGCCCTTGCACCTCCAGGGGAATCCAGGGGTTCTTGCTTGTGCAAAACAGTCTGTGCTTGGAAGGACTTCAGACATGCTGCACCATCCAAAGCTGCTGCTTTCCAGCTCTCCCTTCATGCAACACAAGCACAGGGCAGGTACAAGAGCACTTTTTTGCAAATTTGTTCAGATGGTCAAATTATCTTGAGACTATCCACAGCTCTCGCCCCCATCAGAAGGCACACGCCACAATGTGGCAGAGTCAATGCCTAGGCTGAGACATTCATTCAATCCCACCTGCTAGTGAAGGGCTAGGAAGATATGTCAACAGAGGTTTCCTCATTATGTACTGGCAGGGAAAGAAGGAGATAAGAGTAAGGATAATATAAGCATAGAATAGAAGTGTTCTGATGAGTTGGAAGGGACCTGCAATGGTCATCGACTTCAACTACTTGACTTTCATGACTGACCAATAGTTAAAGTTAAAATAAATAGTTATTCTGAGTATTGTCCATATGCCACTTAAACACAGACAGGCATCGACCACCTCTCCAGGAAGCCTGTTCCAGTGTTTGACGATCCTCTCAATACAGAAATGTTTCCTCATGTCAAGTCTGAACATCCCCAACAGACACAGCTTTGAGCCATTCCCACATTTACTTGCAATGGGTACCAGGGAGAAGAGACCACTACCTGTCTCTCCACTTTCCCTCCTCACGAAGCTAGAAAGAGCAGTGAGTTCACCCCTCAGACTCCTTTTTCTTATCATAGGACATTCCTTCCCGCCCCTTCCCTGGCTTTGTCGCCTCCTTGGGACACATTCAGTTACCTTTTCCATCGTTTTTAAATGATGGGGCCCAGAACTACACACAGTACTCAAGGTACTGTACCAGTAATAAACACAGCAGGATAATCACCCCTTTTGAGCAGCTAGTGATGCTGTGTTTGATGCACTCCAGGATTCAGTTTGCCCTCTTGGCTGCCCGTGCACACAGACTCCTATCGAGCCAGCTGCCAATGAGCACTCCCAGGCCCCTTTCTGCCAGGCTGCTGTCCCAGTTCATACTTGTGTCCAGCATTAATCCATCCTAGGTGCAGAATCTGGCATTTGGTCTTGTTCAATTTCATCCCATTATTCATTGCCCAATGCTCAGATCTATCCAGCTCCCTCTACAAGGCCTCTTGTCTCTCAAGAGAGTCACCAGCACCTCCCAGTTTGGTATTATCAGAAAACTTGCTAATGGCGCATTCAACTCCTAATTCAGATCGCTGTCAAACATATTGAACAGAACTGGCCCCTACAGCTGATCCCTTAGGAGAATCTCTGGTGACTGGTCATCAGACAGATGTAGTTCTGTTCACAACCATTTGAGCCCTGCTTTTCAGCCAGTTTGTCACCCAGTGCCCTGCAAACCTGCTCATCTCACAGGTGCACAACTCCAGAAGGATGCTGCAAGGATTCTTGTTGAATTCAAGCTCCAAGCTAGAAACTATTTAATTCTGTGTTACTTACATCAATTACAGGAGTAGGTTCTATGTATCTTTGAAATAAAAGCAGCCTAAATCACAACAAAACACAAGTTAAAATTTCACAAGGACGTGATTTCTCTCATGTCTATCTCCTAGAATAAACATAAATCTTTATAGAACTGTAAAAATATTAGCATAATATCTCATAACCCTCTATTAGAAAATACCTCTTAACATTATTTATTTTGAAGCTCTTACAGAAATATATATTTAAATTATGGTTTGAGTATTGTTTTAAAAAGATATCTTGCCATATAATTAAGTACTGGCTGACATGAACTGTTTCACGCAACTTTTTTCAGAACATTAAGTTTTACCTCACAGAATATAACTTAGACCTGGCACGCATTTGATATGCATGGCTGTATCCTTGCCAGTATTTAGCATCTCCTCCAAACAAGACACATGCTTTGAAATAGCTTATTCTTGGCAACCCTTTAAATAACCAGCTGTGTTTGAAACAAGCAAATGAAGTATGCCATGTTTACGGATTCAAGAGACATTCATGCTGTGGTCATTCATGTGTGTAATGGTAGTGACTGCCAGCTTGTAGGAGTTCAGCAAATAAGAACTGGTGACATAAAAGATTAGCCAGACTCTGTCTATTTTTATATGAGGGAAAGCAAGATGTAAGGAAAGGCTCTCACTAGCAGCTCATATACGATTCAGAGAGAGAATGAAAATTGTTACCCCAGGAATTTTCCCCAGACACTACTCAAATGGTAGAGGTGATAACAAGGAGAAATAGCAGAAACTGGCCCAGGATATTCAGACTGTCTTCCTAAGCTTTTCACTTATCCAACTTTTCACTTCTTTCTACAATTCCTGAAAATTCTTTGACATTACACTACTTACTTTGTTTAGTTTTTTTTTTTCTTTTTTTTCCCATTTTCTTTTTTTTGGCATAAGGGCTATCTCTTTATCACAGGTGTTATCCATAAAGCCACTTACATTCTTGAGAAATCTTCAGCAATCCACAGCAATATCTTCATAAGTTTTGTTTATCATTAAGTACTATCTTACGACTTTTATAACAGGGAAATTTGACTTTAAGATGTAGCTGAAAATCCCGACTGAGAAGCTATTGCTTTTTGAAAGGAATATGTAAATGTAAGGTGGCTTTGACTTTCCAACTTCTTAGCATGGTTGCTGTTATTGGGAAATTAGCTTAACTGGCTATTTATCTAGTTCTGATTTATGACTTGGATTTGTCTGGAACTCAGCAGCAATGGGCATTTCTTGAGTCAACTGCTTGACAAAAACAGATTAATCCAATAAACACTAATTTCTAAAATTACTGTTGGACTTCAGTACACTATTCTCCTTCCTATTGACAAAAATAAGACTTATAATAAATGTTTGGATGATTATGGATGGGCCTAGTAAAACTGTCAGAAAAGATTTGCAAATCCTTTAATTAGAACCAATAAAAAGAACACCAAGGTTTCTCAATAAGCTTCTGTTCAAAATATTATATCATTAACATTCTTCTTAGAAGGCAATGAGATTTCTCACTTTCTTCCATTTAATCACTCAGTACCAGGACCATGTTCAGTGTTCGTAGTCCTGAATCCAGTAGTTTAAAACTGCAGACTCTTAAAAGTTTTTTAGATAAAGTGAACTTAAACCTGCCAGCATTAAAATTACTGCTGGCATGCCCTGTGCTTCCTGTGGAATAAGACACAGAAATGAACACTGTAATCTAGTACAACTCCTGTCCCTTTCTAAATCAAGAAGTACAGTTATGTTGTTTGGTGAAAACAATGTTAACATTAATGTTGTATATGACATGGAGACTTCACACTACCTCAAACATTATATGACTTAAACATTGCCTACCCCAAGCATCATATGTCATAGAACTTCTTTTTTGGAAATAGTGTAACACATCAGAAATTCTGTGACAAATTTGAGGACTCTTGCTTTACACAGTTTTTCTTCACACAAAATCTGCTTTTTAACCTCTGTTTGGAAGTCAGTAATTAATGTATCACGCAATGAATATGTAGCCTTGGAAACGAAATGACCACTGCCTTACCAGCAGCTGCAGTTTTCCAAGTGAACTAAGTCTCTTTGCAAACCACATTCACACTTTTAATGTGAGACAATGCACAAAGTTTCTGCTGTCAAATTTATGATTGAATTATGATTGAATTTATGATGGAAGCATGCAGCAATATAAAATTATGTATAAATCACAATGCATTCTGCTAACATGATTTTTCTTTTAAACACAAAGAATAAAGTTCAAAGTGGGAACAGCTTTCAAAACATGACATGCCATGAACTCAGTTAGACCAGTTACTTGTCCACTTTACAATGTGTGCAATGTGTTAGACTACAACTGGAAAGGATTACCCAGAATAACACAGTCAAATAATAAAGTGCACTAGCCTAACTCTTGTGGGAGAGACACAGAGTTTAAATATTAACTTGAGTCAACAGGAAAGCTGAGACTAGCAAAATTCTGAAAAGAGCCAGACAACAGATATCAACAAATCCCACAGCCCACCTGCTTCTCCACTTCAGGCTTTAAAAAAATAGATTGCATAAATCTGAGAGGATAATTAAAAATTCAGTTGCCTCAGGTTTGGGCACAGCAAGACAACTAATTATCACAACTTCCCCATCTGCTGATCTAGCCCACAAATCTTCCCAACTTGGCATTGCTCCAGTCAGTAAGAAGGAAAAGCAGACTATCATGTGTAAGTTAATTTTTTGCTAAGTCAGGAGGTAAGGATAAAGCCCTGCATTTACAACAATCTTATATATGCCATTGTCTTACAGAAGGCAGAAAATATTTCTTCTAAGTAGTTTCAATACAAACTGTGGTAAGTCAACACAGAAGCTTCTTTCTATCTTACTATGCTCACAGTTACAGAAAAACAGCAATTCTTGCAGCTAGTTTTCAATCATAGTCCTTCAGTTCAGCTTCTGCAGAAAAAACACTGCCAGCACTTACATACAGTTTCTTATCACCATTCTGACAACTGGTATATAGCATTTCATGACAGAGCTGCAGTTTATGATCTGCAAGGTATGTTTAGAAATTATGAAGTTCTGGTTCCACTCCCATGTGTTTTGTGGGAAGCGGTAGCAGGACAACAAAGTGTCATTCAAATAATAAGCTCAGCTCTCTAAACAGTAGGAGTTTCATTTTCATTGACAGGGAAACCAACAGAAAGATTAGGAGATTGGTGTTATAAATTGTTATATAAATGTGTGTTTGAAGGTAAGTTTGAATTTCACTCATCATTTCAACATACATGCAAGAGCTGATCTAAGAATGCACATCTGTCCTAATTTATTTTACCCTTATATACTACAAGAAGTAGGGAAATATAAGTTCATGTCAATAATATTGAGTTCCTTTCACTACAAACCACTCAATAAAGGTCTTCACAGCCTTTAAAATTAGATGTTTCTCATTCAAAGAATGGACTGTGATGATGTAAAGGCAACATATGAATCTCCTGGCTTCAAGAACATCACCTAATCATACTCAAACTACTCAGTATCCAAAATATCATCCTAAAATCTTTTCTGTCTTCTGCAGAGTTTGCCTTCTATATTAGAGATTGGTTTAGGGAAGCAATCTTTGAGTCACTATTGAGACAAGTTTCACCTCTCATTCTAATCTAAATTTAAAATTCTAATCTAGCTTTGAAGTTGGATTTAGTCAGGAAAAATTAGCATTGGTAACTTACATCAGAGTTTAGTCCAGATTGGTGATCTGAAAAGTGTGGAAAACACCTAATCCTAACCTAATTATAATGAAACTAACCAACAAAATTTGTTATTGAGAATTACAGTCAAATCAAAATTATATGAAATTAAACAAAAGTCCTGTAATTCATCTCATAGTAGTGTGACTTTCTGATGGCTGACATGAAAAATAAATATGACATTTGCCACTGTACACCCTTCCACAGTTCAAGAATGTCATTAAAACTGTATTACTGAGGTCTTTGGCACACACTGAAAACAAAAATAAACATCTGTCCAAAGTCACACTTGTAATGATTGTCTTTATGCCAGTGTAGACTTACTTGAGGCGTAGCTTTCCGAGATGGAACAATGTCACCCACTGCACCCTTCTTGAGTATCCTGTCATACCCTGATGCCTTATATGAAGGAATTCTGGCAAGCGAGTGTCTTCAGTTCATCAGTCTGATTTTAGGGATGTGCTATGCAGACATCTGCAGCTAAATTGGGCCCTGCATTTGCATTTTCACCAACACCTTCTGGACAACTAGTCTATGATGCAAGGTGTTTCTTCCTAGATCCCACTGACTACATTGATTTTATTTCTACCTCAGCAGGTAACAGGCTCTGGATGCAAATGTCAGTGCTGCAAAGATGCACTTCTGTGCTTCCCACCTCTGCATGCCAGCCAATGGGAATTCAGTTTCACATCTCTCCCCCTCCAAAGAGACCATTTGATAGTGCAAAACCTGCAATGTAATTCCATCAGTGATCAATGACATGCTTGCATTTCTGATGCACCACATGTGTAAGAGTCTGGTGTCACATTGTCCTTACTTGTCCCTACAGTTTTGTGAAGGGATTGAAACTTGTTTTGATTATATCACAAACTTCCTTAGTAGACTTAAATTTAATAATAACTTTTAAATCTAGTACAATATTGAATATGCTCAGAGTAGGTAAAATTAAAAATATCTGAAGTAAAATCTTAGAAGAAAAGAAAAAGAAATGCTATTTTTCATTAAAAAACCCAAACAAACCACCACCACAACAACAAAAAACCCACAAACCAAACACTAAATCATTTTGATGGTTCACCCATTTCCATATTAAAAAAATATTTTAGCTGGAGAAGAACAACTAAAATTGCAAAGACATAGTAATCACAGAATAATATCCTAATGTCACAAGAAATGTAATTTAATAGTAGATGACACAAAATGCCCAAATTTAGGTGGGCATTGCTCAACTGTGCATGTTGATACACTGTGTCATCTCCATCCTTAACCAGTTCATAGAGCCTGCAGGATATTTACTGGGAAAAAATGTATTTATGTATTGTGAAATACTATTTTTGTTATCAAATAAGCAGATAAAAGCATGTAATAAAAGAAAAAAACCAAACCCCAAACAAACCCAGAGACAAGGACAGTCTGCACAGGCTCTCTTTGTTGACTAATACACAAAATACGTGACCAAACAAAAACATACTCATGTTACTTCACTCTTCTGCTTTTATTTGCAAATAAAGCTCCATGTCCATGACCTTTTGGTACACTGGCAAATGACCAAGGACTTTGCATGTCATTTTGTCAATCTGTCATGCTCACATAGCACAACCAGAACTGAGTGTTCTTCAAGGTTTTTTGAATTTCTTCGTTTACCATAGCCCCTTTTTCTTTACCACTGGATATTGATCTCATATTTGCTGTTAATGCAAGTCTTATTTGCATTCCACTCAACTCATAGGCAAAGATATACTTGTGTAGAGGGGGGAAACAGGTGATTTGAAAGTCTGGACATGGTATTCCAGATGTGATCTGATAAACACCAAGTTAAAAGGAATAGTCACTTCACTTGAACTATGGAGGATTGTTGATATTGATAAAATGCAGGAAGCTGTTTATGTTCACTTCTGCCAAAATGCATGGCCGGGTTGGTTTGGCCTACTTTGCATCAAATCAGTATTAAAAGTGCACACTGGTATTTCTGATCAAGTATTTTGCATTTTTACACTATTGCAGCACAGTGTTTAATGAATTTCAAATTCAAACGAAAGAACAATCCCAAAGAAGTAGACAAATGCATATAATATAAGGAAGAGAAGATTGTCTGTATCACATGGTTCACAATGTGGTAGAGACATTTGCTGTTCATATTGGCAGTGCATTCATATGCACTTTCAGAGTGTTTTCACTTTCCGTGTTTTCAAAGGAGATAGAATGCATAAAAATAGCATAAAGGCAGAATGAAAATCAACAGTAATATTAGAAAAAGATGGTTATTTTAGCCCAATTTATATCTCACTAGTTACTCAAAGAAACTGGAAATCATGCAACCTGCTGATTTCTTCTCCCTATAGTTAGCAAATTATATAGTCTCAGAACAGCAAAAAAATCAGCATTAACTAAGAAAGCTTCCCACAAGCATTTTAGTTTAGGATATAAGCAAGTAATGTTTAGTGGGTTTTAATTACAATTAATGTCTAACTTGAAACACTAGGGAGAAAATAATCATAATATGTGTATTTCTAAATAGATACATGTAGAATTTCTTCATTATAAAACTGTCATCCCATTTCTGACAAAGTCAGAGGGTAATAAAACTTCACAGCAGAATTACTAACAATATTACACGCTTGAGGCAAATTTAGGTGAGAATGAATGATGTTTTCTGACAGTATGAATGCATCATAACAAGTATTGTAGAGAATGGGAGAAACAGAGGCACATTAAAAATACCCAAATATTATAAAAGACACTCACAGTTTTGCCTCATAACATGTTTGCAAAGAATATGAAGCACTAGATCATTTTTAGGTTACATTTCAGGATACACCCTGTGCCCTGTAATGACCTAGAAGTTTTGCCAGCTTTTCCTTATAACACTTGCACTCCTTAATAATTAACTTCCTTTCTCTGTGTAGATTCTCCATAGCTGATTCTGTTAATCTGAACATTAGGAGTCAAAAGTTTGCTTTTACTTCAAAATTGTGTTTGCCTAACAACTTTCTCACCCAGCTTATCGTGGTATCTTTCACCACAGTTTGAAGGCTCTGTCTGTGCTATTATTCTTGTTTGGCACTGCCTCTTTGTAGTGGAGGAAACTGAGGCACAGTGTTTTGTAGCCAGGATGGGCTGGGGAGAGGAAGGCACTTTGGCATCCCTCTGTCTTTTGCCTTTTTCTGTCAAAATAATTTATGTTTAAAGCCTTCTGAAATTTAGGCCAACATTCTAGAAAAAAACAAAGGAACTAAAATTAAAATCAAAATTCAAAAGAAGTGGAGATGAACTGACAAACTAAATTAACGATTTAGCTGCTAATTTATTTCTTAATTTCCTTTCTTGCAAAACTACCGAAATAGAAACAACAGTGTCAGTAAAAATAATATTAAGGAAAAGCAATTTGACTTTTGGAGCATGAATTTAAGTAATATCAAGAAGGTATTTTGATAGATAAATTCATATTTATTTTTAGACCACTGAACAAATAGTAAACACGTTCAATGTAGAAATGGCAGTTTATTGCTTTGCATATTAAATCCATGACACTATTAAATATACCAATTGCAATCAAAATAGCCCAGCTGAATTCTCAGTATGAACCTGAAATCTTCAATATGGTATATTTCTCTTTGAAAACTTTGAAAAATAAATAAATAAAAGGTTTTTTTCTTTATGAGTCAAGTACACAGCAAAAGACTTTGAGTAAGAATAATTTTAAAGAAAAATAAAGCATCCTATGTTTAATGGTTATCAATGAGGAATATAGATTACTTACAAAAGAAAAGTGCAGAAAGAAACAGTGACTGGGGGACAGTTTTTGGAGCAGCCTGGGAGTATTCATCTCTGTCATCTCCCTTAGCCAGGCTGTTAGGTGGCAGTTTTCACAAAAGAGGGGCCAATAGGCAATATTTGGGTATTGTACAGCTCATCAAACTGAAAGGAAACCTCAAGTTTAATGCAAAATTGATAAATGATCAAATCAATTCATTTAGAAGATGAAAAAAATTAATCCAGGTTATCTGATGCTGATATTTCTAATGAAAGAAATGCAAAACCTGTAGGGAAATATATTTTGACTATTCTGTCTGGTATCTTGTCAGTGTTACCAACAACTGCTATCAAGCAGTTGTAGTCAGGTCTTAAAAACACTTCTGAAAATTCTTCAAAGTGTTAGGTAGTATAGGTTTAGAAAGCTAAGCAACTTTTGAGATAGCAGGGTTTTCTAAAACTTTCCCTAAAACTATAATCTGTAAAATAAAATTATTACATATAATCCAGGAAGCTGATTGTTTTGTACAATACAGCAAAAACAGTACTTTATGTAATTACGCTTCTTGTGATAAAACAGTTAATAAAATTAGATCATCAGTATTGTCGTTTAGTCATTAAAATATAATATCTAGGAATTCACAGAAAAATATACTAGAATCTGCCTTAGAACACTACTAAATGCAGACAACTCTTAGCACTGAACACCTACTTAGGAACATTGATTATATAAACTCTTTAAGAAATATTTCAACATCAAATGAAAAAGAAGTGAAAAGAACAGAGAAAGATTTTACTTCATTAAGATTTCTCTGTATACATTATTTAAAACCCAAATAATTCTATATAGCTAGGAAGATGAAGCAGGACTCTACATTTGCTGAGCTGTTTGGTGAAGAAAAGTCATTGATGCATTTAGGTGAGAATGGCATTCCTTGAAGCTCTTTTGCTCAGTGCACTGTGTGTGCACTCTCTGCATAAGCATAGACATTAGGTTAATTCACAATAAACCCTACTAATTAGGCATTAGGATCACAGAAGAGAAAGTGATAAAATTTTGACTTAGGCAGGTTTTTATTATAATCTCAAACCCATCAAATTCAGTGGTGAGAGGTAAAAGAAAGTTGCAGCTGAAAATTTCACCTGAAGTTTTTATCCTTTAATAGCTTTTTTAAAGAAAAGTTTCAGATTACTGTGTCTGTCTCAATCTTTCATCTAATGTGCTGAAGAAGTATATTCATCCTACAGTTTACACTTATTTCTTTTATTCTCAGAATGGTTTGCATAATGATGCTGAATTTCAAAATCTGGTTTAATGAAAGCTTTCAGGTGCACAGAGTACATAGGCACACACACAGAACAGGGTTCTTACAAATTTATAACACTACTTAATTATCAAATTGAATGGGTACATCCAACCTGAAAATCAATTGCCCTTGGTACCACCCTCAGAACTGCCCTGTTGCAGCCTCTCCAAGGGTTCTGGGCCTTCTATCTTGCTTTGAGTACAATATATCTTCCAGGTGTCCTAAACAAGATGTCCTTGCTGAAATCTTTTTCCTTGAAAGGACTGTTAACAGAAATTCAGGAATGTAACACAAACTGTGAGAAACGGGTTTAGAAATTGTTAACTGCTACCTTAAGTGTGACAAATGATACCGCTACATAAAAATCTGTAAATATGTAAATATCTTAAGGCATCACCAGTGTGTATGATTCCTTACAGTAGTTGATTCAATGTTGGACATCAGAGAGTGTTGTTGCCAAGGGAAAACATTTTGGTGATTCTTCTCATAATTCTACCAAGTCCTACCCTGAAAAAGATTAGATGTGTTGTAATCTGTCTAGTCTGATATTTTTTGTTGTTTTTTGAGGTTGCCATAAGGGACAGAGTCATTATGAAAAATTTAGTGGAGAAGAAAAACAGTACACACTGAACCAGCTGTAGTTTAGATACTCATCCCATTGAAAAGCTAGGCTTAGAAAAACCACACACAAAAACATGCACAGAGAATATGCTTGTCACTATTCACTCAGTGGTGAAACTGTATATGAAATCATGTCACCACCACCAGAATTATCTCAATTCATTGTGAAGAGGAAGGCATTTTTCAACACAATATTTTCATCTCCATTTCAGTTCCAAAGCTAGAGGGGGAAAAGAATTCCATAGATTCCAGAATTTATGGGCACAATAGTAACAATGCTAAAAGACCTGGCAAAAGCTGATTGAAATAAGGATATTACACCCAACCTGCAAAACTTACTCTCTTTCAAATTGACACCTCTATTTGGGTTGCAGCCACAACTTACTGCTGCTTCAAGTAGTGAAGCCACAGCTTTGACTCCTGTAAACTATACATAGCAAAAAAAAAAAAAAAAAAAGACTGTTCAAACTAGTTTTACTGACTAATTAATAGTGGATTGCAGGCCATTAGGTTTGAATATGCTTGCTTTTTCAACAGTACATCTCCCTGTTCATTTTAATTGAATTCTGCTTCCTAATGACTGACAAACTGTCCTTCTTTTTCTTCCTGAATCTGGTGACATGGAAAAATAAGACCCAGCCCAGTCTCCTTCTGGCTTTCCTGTAAACAAAAATAAATAAGCATCTTGCTTTCCCCTTTTTCTTATAATAGTATTTGTCTTTACAAATATTGGGGGAAAAAAACTGAGAGAAAGAAGTTTTTCTTTCACTTTGATCTTTGCCCACCAAGAGGTCCACAACTGTCAAGAAAGATTTAAACCATCAACCAGACTTGTAGAATGGTAGAATGGTTTGTGTTGGAAGGGTTCTCTAAAGATGATCTGGTCCAAACCGCTACTATGGACCGGGACATCCTTCACTAAATCAGTATGCTCAAAGCATCATTCAACCTGACCTTGAACACTTCCAATGATGGGGTGGTGTCTTGGTGTAAAGACATATGCTAAAGAAGGTGGAAACCTTCCTGGAATAGAAAGAAGACTCCTCCCTCCAATTTATAAATTTGAAATTAAGAGGCTTTCAGTCAAAGTATAGAAAAGGGAATAAAAATTCTTCATTAAAAGTATATGGAAGAAAGAAACAACAACATGATAACAGAAACCTTCACCCAGAACATACTACTTTCCCTTTTTGATGCAGTTATAACCACAGCCATAACCACATATATATTATATATTTATATATGTAAAATTTATATATATTATACATATATTATATATATATTTATATATATATTTTTAGATAGATAGATAGATAGATAGATAGATAGATAGATAGATAGATAGATAGATAGACAGACAGACAGATAGATAGATAACCATATATATAACCACTGGTGGCTCCAGCAGCAGTGGCAGCTGCCACATGGGGATGGCAAACAATGGCAGGCACTCCAGCTGGCTCTGGCTCAGGTGGCTGCCATGGCTGCAGGAGCTGGCACGTGTGGGTGGCAACAGAGGTGGTCTGGGGACAGGCTTGGGGCTTCCCCGGATGGGGTGGGCTACACTGAAACAAATATGACCACTAACCACTAACAAATAATCTTTTTTGCACTGAATTTAAATTGCCTTAATGACAATTTTGTTTATGTGAGTTTCTTTGCAAACAGGTCAGAAACAAACACTTTTATATTCCCTAGGATTTGTCTTCCTTCAAGTAAAAAAGGCAGGGCAGGGGGAGGATCACTATAGTCCTTCCTAAGTTTGGCTTCTTATAAGGCTTCTTCCCCAGGACTTTGATAATCACACACTACTTCTCCAGAGAGCCATTCATGCACTCCTGGTTTTCTTTGATCACAACTAGACATTTTGGTGTATTAAAGCACATAAGTGAGGTTTGCAGGATCAAACACATCATTTATATCTCTTTTCATGATTGAAGTAGATTGTTACATTTGTAACAAAGCCGTAAGCAAAAAGATTTTGTTCTTACGATAGGGTAAAAGCATCAATTCTTTGTTGCTCACAGAGAAAGGTATGAAGTATACTTTTGAAGTATACTTCTAAAATACACCTATCCATTTTGAAATATTCTTCCCTTCATTGCTTCTGGCTTCTATGATTTTCATCAGAGTGTCTGTGCTTTCATGCTCTATGAAAATAATGGTCTACCTAAAGCTAAATTAATAGTAAAAACAGAAATACATTTTATTGTGCTGGATGAATGTTTGGTCTTCAAGCAGAGACAAAATAAGATGAAAAATATTTACCAAGTTATTTCTTCAAATAAAATTTAATCAAGAAAAACCCAGGGAAGAAATACAGGTTTACAGTAAGGCAGCAGATTGAGATGTCTTTTGTTTCATATATTCCCAACAAACTTTATTTTTGTGCTGTTTACAGCCTTGAAAACATAAGCAATGACTATTCTCTCAACTGTCCTTTGATGAACTTGTATGTAACTAGTACTGTCAGTATCTGCATGTCCAGCTATAGTGGAGGGATATACTAATTTTGTCCCAGGCACCAGCAAGATATCTATTATTGATATAATTATCAATTTTGCAATATGCTGTTTATTGTAGGAAGTACTTAGCTAAATATACAAGATACAGATGTTCCAAATTAACCATCAGATTATTCAAGTATTCTTCCTAATATTAAATTAATAAAATCTTATTAATCAATATAATAAATAAACCACTAAAATTAACTGTTGATAGTAATTTGCCTCATATCAAATTAAAATATTCAGACTGGAGAAACAGTGAGCGTTTGGAATTCTTTGCACTACCTTTATTGTGTAAAGAGATTACAACTCAGTTTTAGATCCCTACATTGATTTTGGAATGCAAATGTGCTGTTCACTGCTAATGCGAACAAGTGTCCAACTAATGTCTTACTCAAACCCAGTGATAGTTTATCCCACTAGGAAACAACCAAATATTGAAAAATTGTAGTGCAATCACTAAGTTTATGTATTTTTTAATTTTGCCACAAATGTTAATGCTAAAGTTTTGTCTATATGTACTAAAACAGGTTCATGAAATATGGCTTTTGATTGCCTTTTAATGGTAGGATCCCAGAAGAAGAATATCTTAAAATCTGCAAACTAACAGTCTCGTCTCTTGTCCTAGTCTTGGGGAGGGGTGGCACTAGTAAAGTCTCACAATAAAAGCTAGTTTCCCATGTAAACAATTATGAAAATACTAAAATGTGATTAATAGTTATCAGCATTTCACCCTAAGAGTCCAATCTTTTTTTGCTTTCTCTATCCCATCCACAATATCATTTGTTCCACAATAAGCCAAAGAAACAAAAATAAATTGGTTCATTCAGTCATGAGGGGGAAAATGCAAAGCACCTGATGAGACAAGAACTTTATGGATGTTGAAATATTTTTTGTGTATACAAACTTCCAATCAAACTCATATTGTTAAAATGTGCAATGAGGAAATGTTGGAAATGTCAGTGTAGAACATGGAGATTTCAAACAAGTCAGGCTGGGTACAAAAATTAGATTTTAATACTCTACTTACCATAATCCTCTGTCCAGAACCATTAGCTCTCCAAAGGCAGAATTCCAGATTAAGATGGTTTGAGGCTTGTGTTTTTGTAGAATGCTGGCTGATGAAGAAATATGAGCTGGGAACCACAACAGAAATATCTTTCATTAGAGTATGGGTAAATGACAGTGTTATGTGCCAGCTGGAAGTACAAGAGCTCTTTAATCATCTTTCTGGCCCTTCACTGGAATCTCCCCAATAGGTACATACCACTCTTGTAACTGGGGAGCCCAAAACTGGACAGAGTACTCCAGGCTGTGGCTTCATCAGCGGTGAGTAGAAGGGAAGGATCACCTCTCTCAAACTGTGGCAATACCTGGTCTAACAGAGCACAGGGTACCATCAACCTTCTTTGCTACAAGTCTTTCTCTGCGAAGTTGCTTTCCACATGGGCAGCCCCCAGCATGTGCTGGTGCATGGGATTGTTCCCCCCCAGGTTGAAGGACTTGGCATTTTCTGTTGCTGAACTTACGGCATATCTTTTTAACTGTTGTAATCCCAAATCCCTTTTTTTTTTTCCCAAACATATTTTTCTATTTCACAGAATTATTTTTTTTCTGTGAAAACAGAGCAAAATCTCAACTAAAGTCTGAAACTGTTGAGTTTGCTAGGCAGTAGACTAGCCTTCCTCATGGAAACTCAGGCTATTGCTCTGTGTCGTGTAGGATGCTTGACTCAAAGGATATGTAGTTCT
Source organism: Acropternis orthonyx (assembly GCA_035583155.1). Lineage (NCBI taxonomy): Eukaryota > Metazoa > Chordata > Aves > Passeriformes > Rhinocryptidae > Acropternis > Acropternis orthonyx. The sequence goes on along the minus strand of JAWWEU010000081.1, from coordinate 55,742,656 downwards.
CTCAATAAATATCAAATTTTGTCATGCTTACTGTCACTGGATATTTTATCCTTAACACTGCTATGCATATAGATGCCAAGATATTGACCCATTGTTGGATATATGCACAGCCAATAAAACTTTTTTGATAAGTTGATGCTTGGGGGTTTTTCCACATTGCTATTTTTTAGCCTGAGAGGTATCTTCTTCTATTGACAAAAATCATGTTTTCCACCACTGTTCTTTTACTGAGAGACTTTTAAAGACAAGAAGAATGGAAATAAATGTTTTTCTCTATTTACTATTTGTATAAAATAAAGTCGTGAATCAATTTTAAATGACATTGCAATGGAGGTTGTGGTCAAAAGTTGGAATTAACTTCACAACTTAGTAGCAGTGTGCTTGAGCCAGATTTTCAGCTGGTGCAAAAGACACTCTTCACCACTATTGAATTAAACAAAGATGTGAAAATTTATCTCAGAGTGTTATGGTAGATTTTGGCTTGCCATTTAATTGTAATATGAGTTTTTAAAAAGTTCATTTTACAAGTGGATTTAGTTGTTAGCAATGGTATCACTTAAAAAACAGAGCTTTTTTCCATTCTGGAAGATTGGTTCTTGAACACTTATGTGTCTTGTAGACATTATTGAAAGCAGCCCTTACTAGGAACCCTTGACACTTGCATTAACATTTAGTAACATTCAGGCTTTTTTGTTAGTCAAAGAATTCTGAATAGTTACAGAGGGTGTCAAGGCATTCTTTTGCAGTCAGTATTCATGTAGGAAAAAATGCTCAGTTCTTCCAAGCCCTTCTTTGGATGAGATGTCATGAGCTGGCCAGCTACAAACATTTGCTACACAAAGAACAGCAACACAGGGAATGAAGATGTTCCTGGAATTTCCCTGTGATGATTTTTCCTTTCTCTGCAAGCCAGAATGCTATTTTTGCCACAGTAGAACTATTGATTCAGACTAACTTTCCGTAACATTTCTAAAGAACTGAAATTCATGCGTTTGGGCAGTGGTTCGTTGCAGTTTAAGTTCAGTACTTGTAATTGTCCTTACTGATCTGCATCTTGTTCCTTCACTTCCAGACAAAAACTCATGTTTAATAGCTCCTGAAATCAACAGCAAAAATTGCAGTTGCCTGTGAAAAGTATCTTCCTTTTTTTTTCAAGGTGAATATTTGAAACAAATCTCTTTCTTCCTCTAGGAACATTTCTTCCTCTTCCCAGGGTTATGAAGAGTTCTACAAATAAAATTCAAGTTGCCAAATTTTCTTCAAAAATTTAAGTTTATCAGGGAATACAGATAGATTCTGTAAATTTCCCATCCTTCTCAAGGGTCCTGCAGATTTTCTTGCAGATTTTCAGCTTTTTAGCCTGCATATCCAACAGCAACCTGCTTTTCACAGACCTTTGCTTCCTGGTTTGACTTCCAGGCAGGGATAGTATTTGCTCTCATTTTCTTTTCACATGAACTGTTTTGTGGCTTTCCTTATGACATACATAAAAAGGCCATGTCAGAAGCATAAATAAACAGGTATATAACATAATCACATAAAAAATTATGCAACTAACTCTATGGGCAACCAATGCAAGTGAGTTTTCCTGTGAATAGTGTCTACGCATTGTTTAGACCTTGTAATTGCTGAATGTATTGTTCGAGTAAAAAACCAATAATAATGCAGTCTCAAACTGTTAACTTCAAACTTAAAGAACAGTATTTAATCTCATAGATGCTTTATTAATTTATATATAAATTTGGGGAGTAAGCAACTGCCGGGGGGGGGGAGGGGAAAGAAGTTCTTAACATCTACAAGATTAGCATAAAACACTTCTTTTTTTAAGGCATTTTCTAATGTAAGAGAGCAGTCACGCTTCCAATGCTATTTCGCAGAACATATTTTTAGAATATGTTTTTGTTGCTATTACACATTAGTAGCAGCTGCAGGTTGCACCTTGCTATTCAGTGATTCCTTGTCACAAGAAATTTCCATCACGGCAATGTAAACTCACTCAAATCACACATAGACTATATTATAAAGAATGGAGATATTTGTCCCTATAATTTTAAGATCGTTGAATTGTAAGATGAAATGCACCAAAAGTACTGCGAGTTCTCCTTCTCCACAGACCATTTGAAGTCCTATGTTGCCAACCCTGAATGAATCAGAACGTCCACAGTTTTGGTCTGAAATGCTTGAAAGATAAATACACAGCACGGAGGAAGTGAGCACCAAGAACATATAAAACCCTGTTGTGTTTTAGTGTCTGTGCAAGAAACATAAATAAAAACTTCCTCACAGACTACTTGTGGAACAGTTCTTTATTTTACAAACTATATACTGTGTTTCAGCTACAGAGAAAAAGAAAACTATTGCAAATTGTAAAATTAAAGAAATATATAAGAAAAAACTGTTTTCTTGGATGAGCTTAAAACCAATTAGTGGACATCTAGCTCTGCCTCTTCTTTGGAGGACAATGGCATCCATGGGGATGGACTGAGATACCATGAGCACTGGAAAGAACTACATCCCTAGAATGCAATACAAACTTGTACAATTGTCAGCCATCCTTTTAAGCATCAAAATAAAAGGAGCATTTAGCAATTGAACAAAACATTTCTTTTAACAGATATCTTTATAATGGAACCAATGAGCTTGTTTCAACAACATTATTACCATATTGGACATAGCTGACACCCAATCTTGCTGAAGAATTTAGCTATATATGTATTTATACTAAATAACAGCAAGAGACAGTCCAATACTCTAAGAACAGGTATACTTGGGTACAGAGGGTGCTCTTCTACTCCAAGGCACATTTCTTAAATAAATAATGATTTTTTTTTTCTTCCAATACTTTCTAAATACATTTGTCAAAATTTTCTCTTCACCATTATGACTTCTAAATTGCTTTGTTGACTATGAACTTTTAATTGTGTTTTTTCTGAAGGGGATAACTCAAACTATATTTTATAGACAGTTTTCAAATATCACCATCACAGAAGATACTCAAACACAGACAACACACTCTATAATTCATTATTAATCCTGTTACTATGAAGTCTGAAAGAACAAAAGTCCATTGATCTTGATGCATTATAAAGTAGTTTATATCCTGGAGGAAATATACTGATCTTTTAGAGGTATTGAATGGTGGTAAAGATTCTCAGACTGAAGTTTCAGGAGACTGTTTATTAAAAAAAAATGTGATGTCATTCCCTTTGGCCCCCTGCCATTCCTCCCTTGAGCAGAAAAAAGTGTTTTCATGTTTGTGATAATAATAGCCGTGAAAAAACAACATGGGGGGAAACGACATGCAAAACCAAAACAAAACTAAATTTAAAAAGAGGCAAATGTGGAGGGATTCTTCAAGTCAATTTCAAAGGACCTCAAGGAAATCCATCACTTGAATTAAGGAGTAGATTTCCTTTATTTCATAACTGTGTTTTAACCTTTAGATAAATTTTTTCCCTTTAACAACTTCAACCATAACCAAGCAATATTTCTCTGCAAAATATTTATCTAAAATCAATTAACCCTGATCTTTTACACTCATACAAAAGACAGAGAATCCAAAGCTGGGGATCAACAAAAAACAAACAAACAAAAAATTGCTGTGTATTTCAGGATGGGAAAAGGTACACCATAACCTCCAGGTACTCTATAATCTTAGCAAAGTCTTGGCTGTCTAATGTCAACTCTAAGTAATTTACAGATTTTGGTGAACTCTGATGTTATAAACTAATTCAGAAACTAAGATTTCTTTAATTTTACTTTCCAAGGCTTTCACCGTACATCAACAAATACCAAGGCAAGCATTCTTCTAATATAGCTAAGACACATCCTGAAGAATAACTGGGGACATTTTTGTGAATATCGATTCTAGAGCACATCAGTATGTTTTGGTTTTTATCTTTTGTGTTTCTTTCAAGGAGGAAATGTATTACAACAATGTCTAAAAAGAAGAATTCTCATTTATAAAATGAATGAATGAAACTGAGATATTTCAGTTAGGCAAGAGACCAGTGTGAAATAAAGGGAGACAGTATTACTCTTTTTTTTTAAAAGTTGATATAGTCTTCACCACAATCTGTGTTCTGGATACTGTACTTCAAGGAAAGTGAATTTGGCATGAGATAGAGAAAAAATGCAATTCTAATATAGAACTATATAGCTATCTTGTCCTGAAATATCACAGCCTTGACCACTGTAGGCCAAAGTGTAGTTGAAATGCAAGCCCAACAGTGATTGAAATCAGTCTGCATGAACAGATTTTAGATGTCTTTAATAAATGTGGTTTGATATACAAAGCTGATTTGATGTGAGTGACATTTCCTCATTCCTTTTGCTGAGATGCACAAATTGTGTTAGAATTGATAATTCTGGGAAGACATTTGCTAAACATGTGGCAACAATATGCAAGTATCATGACAGGAAGATCTGCAGAGCTATCTTAGTAGCCCTGAAGCAGCCGCTTTCTTTTGCAAGGAATCACAGCTTTCCTGCATGTTAGACGCTTTCTGCATTCATTCAAGGGTGCTGTAACATGCCAGCTGAAATTGCATTTTGTCATTGGTTTTTATAGGAAAGAGGAAAAAATAAATTACTACCTTGCCTTCTTAATCTTAACATTTGCATTACCCAACCAAAAAAAAGCAAACACGTCTGGCTCACATTTAAAAAATAAAAACTATATCTATTAGAGAAAATTCATTGTTTTGCTGAGCTGAATCTGAAATAAATCTTTATACTATTTGTTGATGTTCTGCATGGAAACCACACTTAAAAGGAAGCTAATCTGCATAGGAGACCCATTGTAACCACATTAAAATGAAAGGCTTTTTTTGTTGTTGTTGTACTTTATTATTTTTCCATAGCGGACCACAACAGAAAACATGACTGGAAAGAACCACAAAATTGAAGACACAGCTGCCATTCTCACAGTCTTAGTTCTGCAGCTACTGCAAAAGAAGGGAGACAGAACACTCAGCTTCCCTGTAACAGATATTTCATTTCTTGTAAATGAAAACAAGAATTATGTTACAAATGAAAGCTGCTTAGACATTCTCCCAGCAGAGCTTTCTTATAATTTTAAAATGTAATTGACAAAACCATCTTCTGTGGGAAGATGGCTTTCTCTTGATAAATATTTTTAAAGTCCAAGATGAGGTTTCAGGTTTAAAAATAAAGGAGATGGGCAGCAGTCACAGAAAATGCTAAGTGTGTGCTTGCTTACCAATGTCAAATAATGCAGCAACCAGACTTGAACACAGTAGTCTCACACACCTGAGATTCAGTTTGCCCACCAGCCTCAAGAGAAAACTCTCTTTTGCATCTTTAATATACAGCTGTCCAAAGTGAAACAACTAAAAATAAATTGTAAAGGCTTATTCAAATGCAAATATTTAGCTCTGATTTGTGCTGAAAATGGGGGTGGGGGGTGGGGGGAAGAGATGGGTCAGAGAGGGGGTATCAGGGAGAAAAAGTTTCATTACTCTTTTTCCAGTCAAAGTGTTTGGCACTTTTCCCTCTGTAACTAGAAGTGCAAATTTTATAGATTGGACCGATCTTTATCAGCAAGGGGCTCAAAAGTTATGAGAAAGAGAATGAAGAATCTCTAAATGATATAATAAAATGTGCATTTTACAGCCATGAAGGGTTATAATAAAGTATCTTCTTACAGTTCAGGGCTTTTAAGTCTAGTTACTTCAAAGGCCTTCCTACAAATCTCCCATACATAACATCTTTAAATGAACACTTGAGCCTACCGTTACCATGCTGGTACCTACCAAGACGTAAGTTTTCACCGAAAAATAACAGAAGACTTTTCTTAAATAATAACACACTGAGATTGATAACTTCGAATTATCAAAGAAAAGGTTCTGGAAAAAGTGAGAAGATAAACAGGAACTGGCTTTATCCTGTTATCAAAGGTTTTAAAAAAACAGTTGCAAACAGAGTTGCTGATCTGTCTCTGTTTTCTTACAAGAGAAGAGCAGGAGGCCTGTCAATCAAATTACAAAGGAAAAAGCCATATAAATAAAGTTGCTTCTTCCCTATAAAGAGTATTTCACTTATGAATGGTGAATTTTGGGAAAAAAAAGTGTCTTGCTTTTGTTTTCAACAACATTGTAACTTTTCTAGGCAATATACTTAATGACTTAATTAAGCCTGAAGTGCAATGTCAATCATTAATATTAAAGAGAAAAGTGGGGATTTCCTCTGCCACCTCATTAGCAAAAAACTGAGCTGGCATTTGTAAGTGCTGGCTATGATACTTCCCAAAGTATTTTGCACTGATTGCTCAACTCCTGGAATGAATTTACTGTGTTTCTCTGTCTCAGTACTAGCATGTATTGCACATTTTGCCTTCCACCTAGTAAGTAACTAGCAAATTTCTTTTACCATGTCTCACAATACCTGCCACCACTATTGCCTCAGAGGAAGCACAGAATAAAGCAGAAGTAACAACACCATCCAGCAAAGGTCACCAAACCCATCTTAGAACTGCAGAATCATAGAATGGCTTGGGGTTGGAAGGGACCTTAAAGATCAGCTAGTTCCAACCCCGCTGCTATGAGCACCTGCCGCTAGACCACGTTGGTCAAAGCCCCATCCAACCTGGCCTTGAAATTTCCAGGGATGGGACTTTCACAGCTTCTCTGGGCAACTGCCTCACCACCCTCTATTCCATACAAGAAATTCATTGTAGTCATTGAGAAAGCAGGGGGAAAATAAACATTATACCGAAAATAAGGGAAGAAACTAAAATAATATGACTTTCAAAAGCCCACCACAGCCTGGCCAGAGACTGTTCCACATGGCAGTGGATATACCATGCAGTTACTAATCCTGGAATGGAGAAAGATCAAAGTTTCATCTGACAGCTGAAGGAAGGCAAGACGCACATAACTGAGCATTACACAACTGTAGTTGTCTGCTCTGGAATCATTTGCATTAATTAACTGTTTAATAGTGCATTTTTCTTTTCACGTATTGTGGAAACAAATTCTCTGCAACATTGTCTAAAAAGAACAAAAAAGCCCTAAACTGAGGCAGTTAAATGGTTGTATATACTGTGGTTTTCTCACTGTACAAAAAGCTAGATATATGAAAATAATCCTAATGAGTTTATCAGTAAGTGCCATCTTCTTTTGCCTCAGGTGTAGGCAGATTACAGAATTAAATCCTCTGATGCCAATGTGTGGAACTGAATATTTTTTACAAGATGGTCTTCAACTATTGCTTACTATTTTTGTTTGTTTGTTTTTGTTTCTCTTGTTTTCCTGTAAAAAATATGCCACCACTTCAAGTAGAAGCTGGTGCTCCTAAACTGGTAGAAGAGGCTCCCAAGAGCACATGCATAGGATGATAATTGACACCAGAATAGCAAGACACACGCTGATATCAAAGACTTTGGAGTTATAATTGTAAATTATAAAATGTCCAATTATAGACCACTGAATTGATACAATTTAGAGAGCTGGCCATAAGTGGTTATCAAAGAAACAAAAAAAAAAAATTATCCAACATGTGCAAAACATTCTGTATATGGTGAAAATATAGGGTAATTACAAGAAGGCTGTTTCAGTCTCGACAAGAATAAGAGGAAATAAAGAACAGAGAACTGCTCCAGTAACTCCTTCCCAGCTAAGGACTGCCTGTCTTAGCAGTGCTGCCACTAATAGCAGCATGTTCTCCCGTACCTTGGAGAGAAAGAAAAAGCAGCGTTTTTTTAATTTTGTCATTCACTATATTTATGCTAGTCTTCCAGGCAACACAATGTAACTTCAAGACCAATTTTCTCCTCTTGAGGGTGTAAAGGGGTGCATTTTCCATGTTCATGACCAGAAAAATTTGTTGGGAGGTATGATGCAAATTCTTTGCATGTATCCGAATGTGATAGAACAGGAAAATTAAAAACAAGGAATGGAGAGTTTGACATTGAGTTGAGAGTAATAACACCAGCATTAATAAATATTTTACCAGGAAATGTGTAGTGGTTTAGGGTTTTCTTTTGGTAGTGAGAATATCAAAAAGCTGGAAAATTACTTATTTAAAAGGAATGGTGACAACTAGCCTTATGCTACATGATTGCATAGACATCTGAACTTCCCCTTATGGGACAGCCTCTCCTTGTTCTACCTGGTACACATTCTCATTCCATACTCTCCCCTTTAAGTTTCCTGTGTGGCAAGGACCATTTTCACTTCATGTTAGCCCACTGAGCAAGATGACTCTCTTATTTTCATGCACAGAGTAGTTGTTGATCTTTCTTCATTAGTGATGTGGTTTAATCCCAGTCAGCAAATGAGCACCATGCAGCTGCTCCCTCATTTCTCCACCAGCAGGATTGGGAAGAAAATAAGAAGGGTAAAAGCCAGAAAATATACAGGTACAGATAAAGATGGTTTAATAGGTAAAGTAAAAGCCACATACACAAGCAAAGCAGAGCAAGAATTCATTCACTGCTTCCCATGGGCAGGCAAGCACTCAGGCAAGCTGTCTCCAGGAGAGCAGATCCCCATTACACATAGTGGTTACTTGGGAAGAGAAATGCCATCACTCCAAAAGTTCCCTCTCTCCCTCTTTCTTATTCCCCACTTTATATACTGAGCATGATGTCATATGGTCCGGAATATCTCTCTGGTCAGTTTGGGTCACCTGTCCCTGCTGTGTCTCCTCCCAACCTCCCATGTACCCCAAACTTCCTTGCGAGTGTGGTAGCAGAAAGCAGCAAAGGCCTCTGCATAAGCCCTGCTCAGCAATCACAAAAATATCTCTGTATTACCAACCCTGTGTTCAGCACAAATCCAAAACACAGCACCATACCAGCCACTAGGAAGAACATTAACTCTACCCCAGCCAAAGCCAGCACAATTAGGTTCAAGACAGCTGCAATACCAAGGCATGAATTCTTCAGTAATGTCATTCAGGAATTACATCAGATGTGCTCAAAACATAGTGTCTGCCTGTTACAAGCTAATAATTGTCTGTGTTTCATCTAAGTTTTGAGAAAAAAAAAATGTGGTGTTAGGTTTTTTTCTTGTTTCTTTTGCCTGAAATAATACATTTTTCCATTCAAAGTAATTCAGACACTGTTGTCTGGCACAATTTTTCTGCTGTATGTTGCATACGCAATATTTATCACATCTTTACAACACCAGCATGCTTCAATCAAAAAAATCTGTTTCTACACTGGAAGGAATTCAAGATAAAATATGTCTAACAAACAGGAGGAATGGAAAGGATTCCTTCTGTGTTTCTATTTTCAGATCACTTTAAGATTTTTGATTCAGAGGCAGCCATTTCCTATTATTCTTAGCTCATTTTTTAATTTTGAGCTACTTTTCTGCTTCTCTTCTCATTAAAAGGATGGTCTTTATTCCTCAAAATGAAAATGTTTAAAACATCACATCTAATAACATCACATAATATCACATAATATCAGCAGTTTCAGGCTTAACCTCTGAGGAAACTTTATGAGTTTGAGAACTCTGCCTGAGGCACTTCTGACTCCTGCAAGTAGCAATTGTGTGCATCCTATCATGCTCTCTACTTGTTTCCTTTTAATAAATGTCCATAAACATTTTGACTCTACTTATCTATTCTCATTTATCAATGAGTGACAAATACCTGTTCCATTGAATGTTAGACAGACTCATTTTTGAAGAGGTATTATTAAAAATATATACTGAACATGACCTAAATTAGCATTCAGGTCAATGAATTTTAAAGTTGAAGATGAGTTAGACAAATAAAGATGACACATTGAAGACAAACTTTCAGAAGTATTTTTGCACAAAGAAGATTTCTGTAGTCCCACATAATTGCATATTATGAGCACTGAAATAGAACCTAGCAGCAGTTGCATAGTGTTGCTGTTGGTTTGGGGATTTTTGTCTTGAATGGGCATAAGAAGATGCGATTTGTTTTTTTACTGCTAATCCTTGCTAGTCTAAGGAACTCTTAGATTTTCTCAGTGTGTGTGTATGTGTTTGTTTGTATATGCAGATCATTAATAGTCAGATTCATGTTTAGAGAAAAGAAAACCTGACTGGATATCAGAAGTTGTAATCTTAGTTTTACTTGCTTATTATTTTGAATTCCAGTTTTACAGAGAACAAAATGACAACATGAAGGGTAAACTTGGCATACTTAGTCAACACATTTGTGTCCACTGACATTAACCAGTTTTGTCTAATATGCAAGCTTCAACATCTAGTGCTTTACTAAATGTATAAAAGGCATAACAGCTCAATTAATTATAGTTTCAAGAAAGCTTTTTTGCTAACACTTGCAGCTGTGGCTACTAACTTTGGCTCTCTTCCTCCTGTAGTGTGTACAGAAAAGTTCCTTTCTTTAAGAGATGTAAATATTATTAGATTATGCCTGACAAAAAGATTATGCCTGACAAAAAGATTATGCCTGACATAGTGAAGTGTGAAAAAACAGAAGCTGTCTTCTGTTTCCCTTTATCACCATGATGATGAAACTTCACATCCAGAGAGGAGGGAGAAATGTATTTGGTCCCTATGAAGTCTCAGACAGATTTTAAAATGCTTATACAATTAATTCCCTTTAAGGTCCTTCTCCTCTGAGATTATCTTAGTTCTGAATGTCATATATGACTTACTATTTGGACTTAAAACAAATAGCAGTGTAAAGCTCTACATATCCTAAGAACTGGCTAGATTCTCTGTCTAAAATGTTACGAATGTGAGCTTTCATCAAAAAGAAAGTATGATAGAGGAACATGGATAAAAGTCAGAGCAAGGATCCACACCCATAAATATTTATAGAAGGACAAGGATTAAAGCTACCTTCTTTTTAAAAGCAAGTACAGAAATTACACGCTTCCTTATTCACTATGCAAATTTTCCTCTAATGATGAAGTTTTCAAGCTCTGAATTCTGGTCAGATCCAATGAGACAAATCAGAAGGCACTGAACACTGCAGTTCAAGGCTTGAGAGCACAGTATGAAGGATGAACTCTCATTTTCTGCACAGTACCTGAATAATGTCTAATATAACACCAGAGAACATAGAATGTGTGTATGAATGGGCAATCTTCTGCCTGTGTCACTTCCTTTTTGTGATTAAAAAAATACATATTATTCAAGAATGATGTCAGAAAAGAAGCAGGTTTTTTTACACCTGTTTTAATATTTTTTCAGGGTTTTTTTTTTTTTTAGCTGTGTTATCAGAACAATATCAAGAACATTTTCTATAACATTCTGCAATCTATTGCTCAACACTTCTAAAAAGTTCTCCTTCTTTTAAGTGATTTTATCATAATAAGTTAAATAATAGCATTAAATTATGAGCATGAACACCAACACTAAATTACAACTCAGATTCATATTATGGGCAAGTTTTGAACCCTGAGAACCAAATTCTTCTTGTTGCTTAGCTGCTATTTTATTTCTATGTCTAATGTCTAAGGCTGATGGATAAGGCAACACTTTCTTTTTCTTCTTAGCAGACTATTCATTTCATTCTGTATGTTTCTCTTGTCTCCTGACTGCCCTACTCCTTTCCTCTAAGAGAAAACAAATGCTACTTATTTCCTAACTACTATTTTCTCCTCTAAAAATATTGTTAAGCAAAATTCTAACCTCTAAACTAGTTAAGAAAAGCTAAGAATTCTTCACAAAGATTGCATTAACTTACTTTTAAGTAGTTGATAAACTTTAAAAATTATTTATAAAACATGCATATAGATTGATTAAATAAAAAAGGAACAGGAAACTCCACAAGTTTATAAACACAATTTTAAAAGTTCTATAACTTTATCACATACTGTGCTTATTTTACACCAGAAATACGACTAATATGATCAGCAAACAGAATAAGCGGTATAAATTCAATTTCTAATCACCCTGAAGACCAAAACTTTTTAACTAAAAGAAATATGCAATTAACAGATTAAAACTGCATTAAACTATAATTATCCTGGCATACCTTAAGCTTGTAGCAGGCCATCATCCCTTTCACCTAGATCACCTTGTCAACTAGATCCTTCCTTTCCCCACCCTTACTTTCTCCTCTAAACATGCCATAATACATCCTGTACAGTGCCAAAATGTTCTTCCCCTGCATGCCATAATGTGCCCCACACCTCCTTTGAGTCTGCAAGTTGCGATTCCACCTGCCTTTGGGTCTCTGTGTTTCTCCAGGCTTGGATCCTGGGAGCTGTGTGCACAGGGTATCGTGCAGGTGCCCATCCACCTGGCATTGTCCCTCTGTGCTCCTCTGAGCTCTGCAGATACGCTCCTGTCACTTAACCTGCCGTTCGCCTCCTGTGGTGAGACCCTGCACCCGGACTCCTAACCAGAGATAACCTTGACTTTTAGCTTTGTTGTTTCTATGAGGCAATTTCTTTGAGAATAACAAAGGCTTTTTACTATCCTGGATGAAAAAATTTCTTGCAAACCAAAAACCTTCTCTACCAGTGACTCAGTCATAATTCAGTACCACCCTGGAAAAGAATTAGTCACTTCTTAATTTACATATATGGATTGTATTATCTCTCTATTTATGCACTTCTCTCCCAAGTCTTTCTATTATCAAATTATTGCCAGATGTCAGAGCCATCAGTGTTTGGTTTGAAATTCTACCTGCTGAAACATGTGACTTGCAGGCAATAATATTTTTAGTCTTTCATCACCACTAACCATATTCACTTTATTTCTCCTGAATGTTCATGTTAATTTTTTTCCCTCTCTCAGAAGATATCACGACAAGTTGAGCTTTTTTGGGGGTTTTGCCCCTGGCAGGAGTCCAGCTTCCACCCCAGGGATTCTCCATCCTTACTGGCTGTAGACGTCCATTTATAGACAAATTCAACACTAGCAACCTCTACTGGGTTTCCTAGGTGATACAACATTCATGTGTAAGCTTGTTCAGGCTAAATATGTGCCAGACTCAATACAGGATGACAGGGCAGCTTGTGTCTTACACTACCTGTATCTTATATACTGACAAGCATCTGCAATTAACAATAGTTTTACTCTTCCTCTGTGCATATCCGTGTGCAGGTGAGACTGGTTTAATTTGTTGTATAGACAGGAGCTAGTGAAAAACAAAAATGTTTGCTCAGTAGAACAGCAGATTTTGTTTCCTCTCCTAAGCCTAAAACTATATTAAATGAACTAAACATTTGTTAGTAAATCTCAAACCTTCTTTAACCTTTGTTGTTCTGTGTGGTTATTGTTTCCACCATTGCCTCCAGCCAATTTTTTTAAAGTTGTTTAATAGGAATGTCTATTCAGAAAACCTATTGAAACAACATGAACAATTAGGTCTTTTTCAGGCATTACAAAGCAAACATTACAAGTACTGTTGACCCTCACCATATGTAGGGTAACAATACCATCCAACAAAGCTGAGTGCTTAGGTAAAGCAGAATGACATCACTGAGACAGAAAGCAGCCTCAGGGATAAGTAAAATAGACATGTTCTTAAAGGCTGATTACCCATTAAAAGGGCTTGAGAAAATATTGCTAGGAAGAAGTGCTGAGCAGTCAGCTTCTTTTCATCAGCCTTCATACAGAAGAGAAAAAGATATGAACTACTGAAGGGATCCTCCTTGCATTCAGTTTTAGATCTATTAAAAGTTATGAATGACTGTTGACTAAGGCTTAACTCTGGAAGAAGATACAGGGAATAGAGACATTGTCTTCAATGAGTATAAACTTCTATGGACTTTGAGCACCAGGTTCAGTTTCCTTCTGGGAGGAAAGAACTATGGAAACATTTTGTGAAGCTTGTATATATGGCTTACAGTTCTATCCTCCATGTAGTAAAGTCCAAGGAGACACTTTAAAGGTGCTTCCATTTAGTAGAAATTGGCAGAAAACATAGACCTGTGAATACTTTTGTAAAAAGAAAAGAAGCTGTAAAAGGTCGGTTGCAATTTTAACCCAGAAAATGCCACTGCTTTTGAATAGCTCTAGCTTTCTAAAGCTTAAGCTGTATTTTATTTTGCTTGTTTCTCTCCTTCCACTGCAGCCCACACCCTTGGAAGTGCTGGCTTTTAGCAGATCAATGTGATCTATAGCAGGACATTGAAGAATTTGAATGAAATCTGCAAACCCCTAATTCTGTTTGCAAGCATCATATCTAAGGTCATGGTCAAATTTCTTTTCAAATACAGTATATATTTCCAACAGTGGCTGATGGGGGTTTTAAAGTCAGTTTTGTAAGGTACTACTCAAGACAAAAACCCTGAAAACTTTATAGGTAAGTTTATATGTACCTACAAGAAGTTATGAAAAATGCAAACCACAGGCTGAGGCACATAAAGTGATCCTGGGATGAACAATGAAAAAGACACTATAAAGGACAGGCTTGAGAAACAAGCATTTTGATTTGCTGCAGATGGCTACATCTGCAGCAAATCAAAATGATGTATCAAAAATCGGACCAAATTAACCCAAACTGAAGGGAAGAAAGAACCTTCTGACAGTGCTAACAGAGAGATTAAAAGAAATTAAAATGAATCTCAGGAATGGGAATATTACTTTTAAATATCTGAGAAGGACTAAACTTGCAGTTTCTTATAATGTATTAAATTTCTTGATTAGCCACTGAATCATTATGGGAAAGTTTCCAATCATAAGAAACCGGATAAAAACATAGAAAGATAGACATCCAAGCCACCGAAGAGCTGCTCATTCTCAGCATAGCACTGCTCATTACAGTACACATCATTAACTTGATAACAAATCCACAAGCCTACCTATGGTCATCTTACAGCTGCTTTGGGTTTTGTTAGTTTTCATGTCTTGACATCTCAGACTGATGTGTGATGTCAATACACTTGAAGGCTCATTCTGCAAGAAAAGCCCAAAGGGAGTTTTTAAAAGGAGGCAAACTGGGCACTCAGGTCTACTCCAGTGACAGTCCTGCCAAGCTTTAGTGGTGGCTGCACCAAGGGACGTGGCAGCATTTTGTGCACTGCCATGCAGCATTCTGTGGCTTTGGTCTTCCCTTTCCCTCCTGAAATTATGAACTCCCCAAGCCAACATGACCTTCAGTGCACTCATATGAAAGAAAAAAAATATGTTTTTACATTTTTGAGGCAAAGGAAAGGTAAGCTTCTGGAACATACCACTCAGATGGAAATACTTTAGCTAAAGACAAGGTGTTTCCTAGACCTTTTGTTTTAATCAAACTAACTTCTAGACCAGGTTTAATTACCCTTTTTATGAGACAAGAATTTCAATATTATTCCTTTGTTCTTTAAAAAGCTTGCTGCAATATGAGCAGAAGCGTTACCAAAGGTAAAAAGTGATTTCTAGTATGATGAATCCAAGGTAACAAATTTTTGAAGAGATGAGATATGTAATCCTTAGATAGTAACAGAAAAATTCTTTGAAGAGGAGCATATAGCAGGAGTTAGTCTTGTGAAATTCAAAACCACTAATGCTGGTTGTTTTTTAATTAGTCTATCATTGTTTTGAAGCTGAACATGAAATGAATTATTGCTGTGATTTAGAATGAAACCTATGAAGCTTCAACCCAGTGCTGGATTTATTCCAGAAAGAAGTGCACATAAAACAGATATCTAAAGATCCACAGAAACATGTGCAAACACAAAATGTTTTAAGATTTGTGGGGTGGTATATATCGTAGAGAGGTAATAGCTACTACATCAGCTCTTTATTGATTTTGAAACATGGCAGGGAAAGTTGTTCAGCTACACCAACCTCTTTTTTACATTGAAATGCTACCAAAACAAGAACATAACCACCTATGACAGAATTCATATTTCTAAAACAAATATCATGTATACCTTGTAACAGTAGTAGTAGCACTATTTTGTAAGGACTATAAGTCTTAGAAGTGCATTTCAAAACTATGAAGAAACGGACAACTGATATTATTTATCTGAAACAGAAGAGTACCATAGAGTCCTCAGAAATTTTTATGAACAACATTTAGTTGATATCCTTTTGTGAATGTGAAAAGATATGGGTCATAATTTTAAATGGTAGAACTCATTCCGATTAAGCTACAACAGTTTGAACGATCATGTTCAAGCAACTTACAACTGGATAAACTGTGAATTATTAAGTCTAAATGAGTAAGATGCTTGTCCCAGAAAAGTGCTGCCCTACCTCCATGTGGCCCCTTTTCCACTCACGTCCTGGTCTTTTTCACAGTGTGTTATTACCCACACTCCTGGCCATTCACAGCTATCTGGCTATTGGTGTTTGAGGTATACACACTTTCTGGGCCTCTGCAATGTGTGTGTGCATGCCCACATACACACGTGTATTTTACAGCCATTTATATTTCAGGAACCTGAAGATGACCATTTAGCCAATGTAAGTAAAAGGTCTAACAAAGCAGCACTAAAGAGGAGTCACTGAAAAGCTCTTCAAAAATGTTAACAGAGTTAATATCCTGGCTATGGAAAAGAAGCAAAGTGCAGTTTGAAAAGTTTATTCTTAACTACCTATGAAGATAAAATGTGCATAGAAGAATTTCTAAGTAAAAATAAATGCATTGGGTGTGTACATGGATATACATATGCAAACATATGTGCTGGCCTGCACTGGTTCTAAGCCAACCTTGTCAGTACTCATGACTGTATCTAATCACACTGTAATGTTATATTCTTGTCTGAAGAGTTATAAATGGGGAAAATAATCTGAAGAGACCGAGCTTCATGTTTTCATGTATTCTTTCTCTCTACTTATACTCACATTTTGCTGTTACTCCTTTAGACTCTGTTCAGTGTTGAGCATTCTCAGACCAGAATGGGTAGCGCTGTGCGCAGTTATCACATTTGTCCCATTTGGCTGCTAAAGAACCACTACATCTGACAACAAAAACTATTCTAAGACCTCTGTCTCAGCCAAGGCCAGAGCCTTAAAGACATCAGAGAGGAAATTTTGTGAGGACTAAGCCAAACTGTTCTGTTAAGGCTCCAAGGACAGGCAAAGTAAGATTGTTTCAAAGATTATTTCTTAGCCACTTTTCAATAATTTCCAACAGAAATACAGAATATTTATAGAAACCTCTAAGTAAATTTACAATCTATGTAGTTTAACACAGGAGTGCTATACTCTTACAACGTGTTTTTAAATCTGTAGATGGTTTGACTCAAGGCATTGAACAAAAATGGTTTGCAGTGCCCTAGAGCATTATTGCAACTAAAAGGAAGATTAACCAGGCAAAATAATTTTTTTTACCAAGCAGAGGAAAAAATTAAACATAGAATGTTCTGAGTTAGAACGGACCCCCAAGGATTATGAAATCCAACTCTTAAGTGAATGGCCCACACAGCGATTGAACTCACAACCTTAGTGTTATACAGCACCATCTCTAACCACCTGAGATAATATCAAGGTTAATCTTATTGGGATACCTTAGCAAGGCCTGAAAGCAATCTTGATTCTGTACGTATATGTTATTACTGACTTTACTGGCACAAGTCTGAAATGCTGTCAACATTTTATCTTTACTACCAGTAAAAATAATTCTACCATTTTCCACAGCTTCATTATCTCTCCCAGAACATGTCTCAGTTAAAAACATCTTATTTTCTTTTATCTGAAGCACAGAAAAGCGTCCTGATATGGTTTTTCTATTACAAAAGAAGGTTAACCTTGATGTTTTGTTTAAATGGGTGAGTTACTGTCAGTTATTTGGGGTCTTTTTTTTTTTCAGTAAAAGTATCATTGTATTTTGGGAGACAGTTTTTGAAAAAAGAAAATAAAGAAGCAAAACAGGGAATATCAAATCATTACTTCACAAGTTGGATTTCCTTTATGTGTGATTCACTGAGGAACCAAAGCCAATATGGCAAGAAGCCATGTGTTCTTCTGGGAAAAAGTTTAAATACAAACAGTAACTGTTATATGAAATTTGCACTCTAACAAACCAGACAAAATAGACATTTACTTCTTTCAAGAGAAGCATCTTGACAGCACCAAAAATAAATTATAATGATAGTAGAATAACATTTGTTTAAAGCTACAGTAAAACTTTGCACCAAAGTTAATGTTAACAAAAGTAGGTTTCAGAAACAGATGCTTCAAATTGTGAGGATTAGGAAACCTCAGAGACAAGGGGGTTTAATTTTTCTTTCCATTCTACTGTTTCTACAATAATGCTGCCCCCAGGAAGAAGACATGAAAGACACTAGTTCTGAAATTTTAAATCTGGTTTTTCCAGTGCATGTTATAATTGAGGCTACATAGAGCAATATAAGATGTTTCATCAAGCTGGCCACTTGATAGGTCAAAGCTCCTGTTTGAAGAACTTCCTTAGTTTAAAAAGATTCTTTCTGAGGTAAAATATTATGAACAACATTTTTCTTTCTGTTAGTAAAACTTTTTAAATTACTCTGCCCAGAGGAACACCTGAAACTTTCCAGAATATTCTGACCACCTGCCACCAGTTTAACAGTATCTCTGCTCCCTCCACCTGCTTAAAACATCCTCAAAGGTTTTTCAAAGAGGATGCAGTACCAATGCCTTCTTATACTTGTACCAGTTATAGTCAAATTTGCAGAGTCCTCACTATACTAATCTCTGCTGCTCTTAGAGGGACTTCCTGAGAACAAGGAGTTAGTCTTGCAATACAATCACCAAGTTCTTTTCATGTTTTTCAATACATGAATTAAAATAGACATTTGAAATGCTTGTCTATTAAACAGACCTTAGGTTTATGTTGCTGACAAAGAATGAGCATATGTCTTGGTATAGAAGAAGTATACACAATTTAGTAGACATACTACAGTTATATAGACAAATACTTCTTATGAGGTCTGAATTGTATTTTCACACAAAGATTATTTTTCAGTCACAAAGTTAGCAAAACTCTTTGGATGTGTATTTACCCTCTCAGTTCTTACAAAGGTACTTTATCAGAACGCCTTCATTCCTGCAGTTTTTAAAATACAAGTTTATCTCTACTAACGCTTATTAGAACAGCTGCTAAACAGATGTCAAAACACTAGTAATGATTAAGTAAATAAAATGCTTACTTTTCAAGAACATTGATCATCAAATATCTTAATTGCAAACTCCAGCTCAAAAAAAAAAAAATAAATGTTTAAAAAAAAATACAGCTAAGTACAAAAAATTTCTAAAACTGTGAAATAAAGGCTACAAAATGTTCTTGGAAGCTGACTGCCCATTCCACTTCCCTGAGTTTAAAGGATAAGATCAATAATCAGTTTACTGACTTGTCATTCATCTCAAGCACTATGGTTTGCACTAATCTATGGAGATTGATGTCTTCAGTTTTTAAGAATTCCACTGTTTAGGACAAGCTAAATAAGATTCAGTATCTATTTGATTCTAGTTGACTTGTTCTGTAACAACAAGTCTGTGTGAAAGAAAAGAATCTGGTTGGATTGGTTGTATTTCTTTCTGTGCTGTCTGTTCACATGACCTAATCCACAAATGGATGAATCTCTTCCATAAGAATTTTTCTATAATAAAATATTTTGTTCCTGTAAATACAAAAAAATGTCCTACCATCTGTGAAGTCTCTAACTTCTAAATTTATTTTATAGGAACATATAACTCTTTAAAGACAATATTTGAAAGAAGCTCATAGGAAAAA
>JAWWEU010000081.1:55650323-55722984 GCA_035583155.1 Acropternis orthonyx | reverse complement strand
TCTCTAACTTCTAAATTTATTTTATAGGAACATATAACTCTTTAAAGACAATATTTGAAAGAAGCTCATAGGAAAAATAAATAGTTGGAATATACCCATCACAAGATTCAAGAACTAAAAAAGGTAAAAATAAATTAAAAAAAATACAGGGACCTAATAATAATGTGTTCTTTTTAGTGGTTATAGCACATTCAATTCAGATTCTCTTTCAGTGGCCTACTGTTGGAAATTCAGTCTTATTTTTGTTTAAGCCCATGACTAATCTTTAATTATCTTCAGATGCAAACAAACCTGAGCCTACAGTAAAAACATTAATTTAAGAGGAAATAAAGTGAGATGAAAAATCTGTTTCCACAGATCATCTCCAACCAAAAAAGGCCTTTCCTCTTAGCGGATACAGATGCTGCTTTTAAAAGAGACATGTGGTCGTATCAAACAAACATTCTAAACATAGTGTTAAAGGGCAAAAGAAACAGGAATGTATGACCATTACATATTTGTGCTAATTTTTCTGTTGTTGTTGTTGTTGTTGTTGTTGTTGTTGTATTTTCTTCTTTGTGGAGAATATTCTAAGAAAAAGAGCAATGTTTCCTGTAATTTCTCTGGAAGTGATATATGCTGTCTTCAGTTGCACTTAACTTTGACATCTGCAGCTGCAGCATTAAGGAAAAGGCAAAAGTCACCCAGGCAAACACACGTTTGTTGCCTTGGAAGTAACACCTGCTTGAAACAGCTGTTTTATAAAAAACGACAACGCTAACTTCAAAAATTTAGTCTCTCACTTCAAGAAAAAATACACCTAAACACAGGGCAGCCTTTATTTCTTCCCAAGGATTTCAGTGATCTGTGCCATACCACATGCCAGCCCCATGCACTGCGCAGAGCGTCAGCCTCCTAACGTGAGCTTTGCTCCTTTCTTTCTTCCTCCTATAAAAGAGCCCTCATGTGACTTACGCTTCTATAATTAGTCGGAATGCAAGTATTTTGAAAGGCTGAAATTAGACACAAACCTGTGTCATATCATCTAGACGTGAATGTTCCCTTTACTCTTGGAACTGGGAGAAAATGGATCCAAGGCTTTGGGTTTGGCTTGTCCTGGAGTTAACGATAACATTCAGATCAGGAGATGAGTTTCCTCATAGCTCAGGTGTGATGACATTCAGAACTTTGGTTTCCCTAGGAACTGCAAAGTAGGACAGACCAGAACACAACAGCTACAGCCTATCAAATGCAAATTCTTAACCTCCTAGCAAACAGCTTAAAAATTTTTGCAAATTACATTTGAAAGCGCTTTCAAGTGCCAAAGCAAACTTGATGCTCCCCTGTTCTAATTGGCCACTTTAGCATCCAGGCTGCCATAGCAAACTCCAAGTTTTGGACTCAGAAACATGCTACTACCATATTTTCATGGTGACCACCACACCAAGGCTCTCTAAGCAGACTGAGCAATGAGGCTTGAATGTGCCTAAGCATAAGATATACACAGTGCTGGTCAGGAACACTGAAAGAACATTTCTAGCACAGTCTCACATGCTCAGGGAGCTGTGAGATAAACAACAGTTGCATGAACATCAGAGTAAGTGAAGGTGGTCTTTAAATAAATATTTTTAATTACTTTTTAACAGCAATGTAGTGTGACCTCTTCCCTCATTATAGATCAAAGATCCCATGCGAGGAAGAAACATTGCAGAGTCCCACCCACATAAAAAGCATGTGAATTCTCCCATGTCAGATAAAGGCAGAGTTCCTCATGGAGCCTTTACTTCAGAAAATTAATTGCCTTCTACTCTCACAAACATTTAGATTTTTTCATGCAGGGAACATACGGGTACAGGAAGAAAAGAATGCATCATGTGAACTTTGTTTCCACATAAAAACAAACTGAAAACTGAGGTCTTAATGGAGATTAGATGCCTCCAGACTTAAGCAGCACTGGAGTAGACCCATGCCATGAAACTTAACTCCAGATACGTTTTCGAGTACAAAGACTCCACTTCCTCAGAATTTCAGCAGTGAAAAATTGTGCTGTAGTCAATAAAAGTGTTGCTACTAGACTATCTGATTCCTAAGAGATCTGAGAATTCCATGATTAATTAATAGAACCAAACATACATTAATAAAAGGACAATAAACAGAAGAACAATATAAATCACCATAGAAAAGTAGGGATGTCAAGAAGCTTCCATTTAAACTCTGTGAAGCAAAACACCATAACCCATCAGATGCAGCCAAAAAGCTCATTATAGGAAAAAAACAGAATAGATACTGGATTTCATCTGAGTATTTTGTAATTATTTTTTCCTCTAAAAGGTCTAAAATAAAATTACATGCTCTTTGTGTTCAAAGCAATCCTCCAACATTGCAGTTTCATTTATACATTTATACATTTCATAGAATATGTACCAAAGTTAGATGATTAAAAGTCCTGAGATTTTTTTCCTAGTTGAATCAATAAAAATATTCCTAATCCTGAAAAAGCAGTATTGTGGATCCATGCATGTGTTCAGCTTTACTACCTAGGATTAAAAAAAAAGTATCTCATATTTTAAAAAGGAGATTAATTATTAATTAATTAATTAGCAAAATTACCACACATATAATTTACATAGGTGACAATTCTATGCAAATATCCAGGTATCAAAACCAAATCATTGACTAAATCACTATCTGCATTCCCCTAGATGAAATCACAACTGTGACCTAGGCAAAGGCATTCTCAACATATTAAATATGTCAGCAGCATGACATATGCTACTTTATTACATTTATAGATTTATATACAACCTACTCACATAGATGAATTAATAAAAGAAATCTTATTCCCTTAAAAAATAAACCCTTTCATTGATTTTCCCTTTCAGTCAAGGTTCTTTCATAATTTTGCAGCCATGGTGTACCATAGCTTTCATTTACTATGAAATTTTTACTTATATGTCAATATGTGTGACAAAAAAGAGCTAATATTGCAACACAGTTCTGTCATAGACTTCCCATGTGATGCTGAGCCTTAAGCTAACATTTCTTAAAATAATAACTATTCCATATCTTGACTGTCAGCCACTGGAACCCAAAATAATCCAGCTAACACTGCGCATCAAAATGAATAGTTCAATCAACTAGCCAAAATGGCTGGGGTTTTCTTTTAACAATTGTCTTTTTTAGTAAAAATTGGAGTTCACCAGATCTGAGGGAAGCAACAAGCTGAATGTGATGCAGACTCCCTGGAACTTTAGTAAAAAGAAGATTATGATTATCAAAAAGCCTAAACTGGACGTAGTTTATTCTACACTGAGGCTCAGGTATTCTCCACCTTAGATAGAATGTTGTATTTTATTATTGGCCTACTGTAATTCATTTTATAGTCTCTAGTCCAGTAAACTATATCAGAGACTAAATAAAAAGAGACTGAGTTGTAAGCTGCAATCTTGGATACAAATTGCAGCCTTCAGCTCAGAATTATAATTTGATTTCTTCATATTCTCTTCCTTTTACTTTCTCTGTTGCACAAGTGAAACTGTCTTTCACTACAGAAATTCACAAAACAAATAGTATTTTACAAAAAAATCAATGTGAGTACATAGAGCTGCTTAGTTTGGCCTCTGATGATATTGAAAAGCACAAACTGCTCGATTCACAGACACAGGTATACCACTTCCTCCATCTGGTCAAACATTTGACAAAATCTGCATTTCTACAGTAAATGGACTCTGGGGACAGCAGTTCATCAGATTGTTCCTCTGTGGGAAATAAACAGGACTCCTATGACACTGTGGAAACTTCAACAGACTCTTTTACAGTATCTGAAGGCAGGGAGGAGGTGGGGGTGGTGTATCCAAACAAAACATTCTTTACTGCAAGCACAACACAAAAGTTTTGTAAAAGCAGAAGCAGACTATTGCCCACAGGTTTCACAATCATTCAATGAAATTTCACAATTTAATAACAGTAAACTGTGTGTTCTTACTTCAAATTACTATCAAATATTGTCCCACGTACCCAACCGCATACACTGTTTGGAACTTAACAGACTCCCCCTTTCCCACTCAATAATATTAAGCATGTAAAGGTATTTCTGTGTTATCTAAACACAGTGACAGAAATCCACATGCAGTTTCTCACGTCCCAAATCATAATACTACGTCTGAAGTAAAACCCCTTGGGACTGTTCTTTAAAGCCAAAAGCAACTCCGTACGTCATATTTATAAAGCAGAAAACCAGCTTTTTGTTTGTGAACTTATCTACTTAAGTTTTACATTTATCTAAGCCATTCCCAACTGCCTGCCAAAGATGCTCAGCAGTATTGTCATTCAATGTCTTCTTCCTGTCTGACAAAGAAAATCCTTAATTCTTACAAAACTTCATTCTCAAATACCATGTTCACTTTTGGGACCGTCACTGAAAGATATGGAGGTGCCAAAGTGTGTCCAGAGAAGGGCAATAAAGCTGGTCTGGAGCACAAATCTGATGAGGAGCAGCTGAGGGAGCTGAAGTTGTTTAGTCTGGAGAAAAAAAGGTTCGGGGGAGACCTTACTGCTCTCTAAAACTACTGGAGGAAGGTGGTAGTGACATGTAGGTGTGGCACTTGGGGACATGGTTTAGTGGCTTGGCGCCGTTAGGTTGATGATTGGACTCAGTGATCTTAAAAGTCTTTTTATTCTATAAAACAGTATAGTTATCTTCAATCTAGACAAGTCAAGACCTTGTGGCAGTGTCTAACAGTTAAGATAAATAAATGGGTGGAGCCTATCTCTGCCAGGAAAAGCGAAACAGGGAGAAGTCAGTATGGTGCGGTCTGTGTTGTCTGTTCCACCCAAAAACATCACATTAAGTGCTTTATGTGAATGTCAAGTTTCATTTTGAAGCAAAGAGGATTGATGCTCATTAAAAGACCATAAACTCATCTGTGATGTTCTTTGCTTCCTGGTATGAAAATGTTAAAAAAAAACACAGCAAATGCTACTACCTTTCTGTGAGACATCAGGTCAGAGTACAGCTTAGGCAATTAGTTCATATACAGACAGTCTGCTCTTGAAGTTTGATTTATGGGACCAGTGTTGGTTTTACTGAGTCGTCTGAAGTGGTTTCACTTGAGGTCAAGGATTATAGATTGGGATATGAAAAACAGAGTTTCTGAGAGAGGTTCACTTCCTGGCTTACTTCATCAAGTATTATGAGTAAACATAAACAAGGGCTGTGATGCTTCAACCACCAAATCACTGCCAAGCCGAGAATTGTCTTACCTATTCAGCAGTCACAGTTGAACAAACAAAACACTTTCATTTCCCTGCAAATGAAAAAATTCTTAAGTCATTCCCAAAAGAAAAGGCACTTACGTTAGTCTCACTCCTGTTTGATATAGTATCAGTAGGTAATCATGCTCACCTTACTTTCATCACTCAACATTATCTATTCTTGTCCTTTTCTTACAGAACAATGTACAAAGCAGTTAAACTCTTCTCTTACTTTTGAGAACACATTGTTTTGGAGAGTCACATACAACGTTAGATTAAAAGCACATACAGGCAAGGAGTTAACAACAGCTGCAATCCTTACTCATGCAGGATGATTGCCACAGCTGAAGAGACCTTCTCACATGGCAGCTGCATGGGAGACCTTAAGAAAGAGACTGATGGGTGATTCACTGTGTGGTCTCTCATGCCTTTCTATAGAAATGAAGCAAAGATGCTCTTGGTGTCCGGGGTGACAAAAGAAATAAAGCCATCACTAGTTCAACTACAAAAGCTTCCTGTAGTGGAGACTGAACAGAGTATAAAAAATAGTTTGTCTCTGGTTCTTTTCCTCTTTCTCCATGGATTTTATGGCTTCTGTGCAGACCCCACAGTGGGTTTTAGTGCAGTTGTTTAGTGCCCACAAGATTTCCACTACTTGTCAGAATTTTTTTACTTTTGTTGTTCTGAAACTTTGTAATTTGAATATGTCAAGCCAGGACTAAATTTACCTGAAGACTGTGTTTACAGGCCTCTCATATTTTCACTTGTTAACTATGAACTAGATTTTAAGGATTTAATGATTAATATTCAACAACAACATAAATAATTTGTGAAGTATTTCTTCTAGATAACCACCATCCACCAGCCTCATTAGAATAGCTCCTTTCCATGCTTCACTGTGGGGTTCAAATGTCAGTGGGTCACCAAAGCTTTCAAATTATTTGGGTTATTTTTGTGTAATACATATCAAAATGTAAATTTTAGTATCTTCATGAGTACCATGCTAGGATCATAATGACAACTCTGTCAGCGAGTGGCCAAGCAGCACCAGAACTGACCCATGAATTGGCCTACTGTAGATCTCTGACCCAATGTCTGAGTGTCTATGCCTTTACTGGCAGAGGGTCATTCCAGACTCTTTAGGAGCACTTTTTTAGGATATGTGGCATGGCCTGTTATAAGTTGTTCTATTTGACTCACTCCAATATGTATTTCTGTTTCATTAGTATTAAGCTACTCAGGAGAAATCAAGTCACTTACTTTGGTTTTAAAATCACAGTCATCACAGAACATCTGAATACTTAGGAAAATTCTCTGCACATCTTACATACATCACCAGAGTTCAAACCATATTTTTGGATTTACAAAGGCCTAAATCAGTGTATTAATGAAGAGTTATCTGCTGAGAGAATTCAAATGCTTTACCAATGATTTCTGCATAAGCCTGCAAATCAAATGGGAACAGCACTCTTCCACTTAAATTTTCAATGCATTAAGGAGAAGCAATAGCCATGTTTTCATATATGCTTAAGCAGCATCTAAGGGAGCCAACTACAGTTCAATATAAGATACTAAGGTACAAACAGATGTCTTAGTAAGAGAGTGCAAGTCCAACGTGCATGATCCAAGCATCTCGCATTTGAATATCCTGCAAGAAAAGGAGTAAGCTTTTCAAACCCGTACAACGTGGCTGATTGTTACTGCCTGCTGTTCCAAATGCCATCGCAAGTTCAAAGGCCAGGGTCTGGTCCAGAAATCCTATTGACCCTTTATCTTTGACTCTGAAGAAATACTTGGGGTCAAACTCTCCCCACTAGTTAACACCTGAAACAGCAGTCCACTCCTTGGAGTCCAGACTCCTCCAGGCCACGAGTTCAGGATGCCAGGGAGATGGTTACTTCGCAACCCTCTGTGTGTGGAGCCTTGTTTACAGTTGGAATGAGCTGTTAAAGAAAGGCCCCCAGTGCAACTCTTGTTCATCCCTCCAGCCTCAGCTAGGGGGTATTGTGGTTTGAATGGAAGACAGATTCTCAGTCAAGTCTGGACTCTGAACCACGCTGAAATTATAAAGGAGGAATGTGGTCAGCCTTCTTGTTTTACAGGCTATTGCCAACAGGTGGTAGGCACGTTAATAGAGTGATTTAAATCATAATGAATAGAAAAAGGAAGGAGACCACATACAAAAGGATGTGAAGGCAAGATGGCACACAGGACAAAATTATGAATGCTTACCTCACATGCAGTGTATGAGAATGAATGCA
Source organism: Acropternis orthonyx (assembly GCA_035583155.1). NCBI lineage: Eukaryota > Metazoa > Chordata > Aves > Passeriformes > Rhinocryptidae > Acropternis > Acropternis orthonyx. The sequence goes on along the minus strand of JAWWEU010000081.1, from coordinate 55,715,491 downwards.
GAAAAGTCAATGAACAATGAGTGAAGGTGCAGAATTAAGGCAGACAAAGAAATGTGATTCCAGGCTGACAAGCTGTGAAGAAAAATGAATGAAGAAACACGAGAAACGGCAAGCAGATAAGTGGCACAGAAGGAAGGCTCTGTGCTGACCGTGCTGTCTGTTGTCAGAAGTAGGGGCAGGGCTGGGGGGGAAGGAAGGCAGCATGGAGAGGGAAGAGAACTGAGCAGATATACCAACGATGAAGATAAATAATGGAATTTACCGAAAACATGCGCTGAATTAGGACAACAGAAGCATGGTGATCCACTCTCAACTTTTGTTTCAAACAAATAGCTTCTCAGAGTAAAAGAATGCATGTTTTATCAGAACTGAAAATTTAACTATTGCCAAACATACAGCAAAGTCCACTTTCACCTTTTTTGTCTACTTGTTTACAGAAGCTGAAATTTTGGTAAAAAAGAAGTCTAACAGTGTAAAGATTTGTGAATTATGCTGTCTGATTTAGAAAGTTCTTTATACTGCCTGTATGTATAGAGAAAGATGTTACACCTCAGTCCATAACCCCCAAGCTTTACTGGGTGTACATTTTAATTTTAAGCTTCAAAAGGTTTTGCCTACACAAACTCTTGCAAAACCTTTTGATTCTTTGATACCTTGAATTCACATCTGGAATAAAACAGCACATTTTTCAGTAGGAGATTTCTTTAAATTTGGTGAGAAAATAGGTGTTTTGGCAAAAAAGGATTTTACAGAAACAAACATACACCTTTACAAAAGCATTACATCAGATTACCAAGAATAACCAGCATCGCTATAGTAAGGAACTTTTGTTACACTCAGCAAACACAAACTCCATGCCACTTAAGTAAGGTACAGAAAACAGGTGTTTAGGTTGCCCACAAGAGAAAGAAAAGAATAAAGGAAGAGAGATTAAGAGAAGAAAGAATAAAGAGTCACAGGTTGACAGCTTCAAGGAGACCAGGACAGGGTAAAACGGAAATCTGGTGAGTGCCTCTTTATAGACTCTGGGCTTGTGGCCACTCCCTCTAGGTGGGACTTTTGCTTCACTGACCACTCACTGTCCCATTAGCCAAAGTGAGGGGTGCCACAGCCAATCAGAAATTAAAAATAATAGATTTATTACAGGATATTCTCAAACACTACCCTAAGGTATCTCTATGTGCAGCAAGCACCTATAATTCTCCCTGTATTCTTTATAGTGCTTGTATATGTAGTCTTCAAACTGCTTTGCAAAGCAAAAAATTCACTCTTATTTTTCTAACCCATGACCCACCTAAATTCCAAGGAGAATCTTATTTTTAATTTCATTTTTTTTTTCATCATGGAAAAAAGGTGGATTGTGTTCAAATTCTGAAGACCATATCTGTCACTGTGACTGTCTGACTGTCATACAAAACAGAAAAATAAATACTACCTGAATTTTTACTACAAAACAATTTTGTAAATTACAAATTTCATTTTATGTAATTAAAATATCTTTTGCAAAACATTTTTGTTATTTGCATTTGCCATTTTCCATAAACAAATTATACAAGTTTCACACAAAAAAAGCTTTTCAATTGAGCATGGAAAATGTGATTCTACATATTTTAATGCAATCATTTGTGTTTACGACTTCAACACTCAAACTCAGAATAACTGAATTGGGAGTTAAGCTTGAGTTATGTAAATTTTAGGTAGGCAGTCACATGTAGGAAAAAAACCTGGACTATACTGGGTTTCAGTATAGTCAAGCAAAGCTCATTTAATTTAAATAAAATACATTTCAGTGTTTTAGTATAGAAACTGGCATCTGACACTGTGGAAGTTAACGGGATGCAAATAGAAGAAACAACTCTTCAATGAATGGTTGATCAAAGGAAATTATTTATTTATAAAGATTTAGTTTTAATTTAGAAGGTATGTACATATATGTTTATCTTACTCTCCATAATAGGATATACTTATTAAGAATGCTGAACACAGTTAAATTAAAAAGAAAGCCATATTTTCCATTAACAAAATCATAACTAAATACAAAACTTCTCAGAGATAGAGAGCCAAGAAGAGAAATTCTACCAGAAATGTTCACTATGTAAGTAGGTCATAATTTTCACCTGTCTTCTTTTTTAGTCAGGTTTGCCCATCATTTTTGTGTTGGCTAGGAAAGAAAAAGACAATCATGTTTTAATGGAGGGGGGAGGGAGGCAATCAAACCGTGTATTTTGGGTGCCAGTCCTGAAAGCAAGGACCTGTTTTGCACCCAAAATTAGGACATTGTATATATTATTGTGTGTCTTGGTGTAAGGGTTACAGGAAGCCTAACAACTGAATAAGTATCATCCCTGTAGTAGTTTCCAATGTCACTCTGTGTGATGAAACAAGAAGGGTTTTGCTGGATGGGTTAAAACAAGTATCTGAGTATCTGCAGTGAAGAAATTCAATATACATAGAATCTCTAGGTCCTAAAAGCAGATAAAAGTCACACAGCATTCTTCCCTCTCTTCTACTTCTGGAAATCACTGAAGTATATTACAAAAAATTTTAAAGTCCCGGAAAGCTGTCTGCACATTGAGAAAATGAATATGCACAACTCCCATAAGACAGCATATAAAACCAGACTCTTCTTCCTGCTTATTAATGACCAATTCAGATTAAACAACATGAATAAATATTTCCATTGACTCCCTCAGGAACTGAGGCAAAGAACAATTCACCTCTCATAGGAACATCCATGACCAAAAGCACATGATGGTTTCAATCTGACAATAAGTAGCACACAGACTACTCCGCTTTCATAGAGATTATTTAAAATTATTTATTAAGCTACTTTATAATGCTTTGTAGTGTGGAATAGAAGTATGGTTCAGCTTTTGTTTAGACACTGACAATATTCCCTTTCCCCCCAATATGACTCAAAACTTGAACTGGAAAACACATTTCTTCTATTATTGACCCTGAGATTAGCTCAGTTTGTTAGAGCATGGTGCTAATGATCAAGGTTATTGGTTTGATCCCTGTATGGGCCATTCACTGAAGAGCTGGACTTGAGGATTCTGGTGGGTCCCTTCCAACTCAGAATATTCTGTGATTGTCATTGTTGTACATACTAGGTATGTGCATTAACATTGTTCCCTTCACCTCCAGCTAGCATAGAGAATATTTTTACCAATGGGTTATAAAAACAGAGAAGTAAAGACATAGTAAATGGTCTTTTCCATGGGAAAATGATTGATTGACTTTTTCCAATTTTACTCCTGGCACAGGTCATTTTTCTCATTAAACTCATCTGCCACTTTCATTTATTTACTATGTAATTAAGCAAGCCCATGTTCCCCACGTAATCTAAGGTGGATTTTGTGGAAATGAATTCTTCGTGATGATAAAAACTCTTGATGATTACTCTCTCATAATTGGTGTTCATGGACCAATTAAGAGAGAGGAATCATCAGACAAAATTACCACGAAAGAAGAAATGCCAGAATTAAGAAATTAAGAAATTTCTACTGAAATTTGAAGTTTACAAAGAGTGTGGTGGGTTTCCCCATCCCCCACTTTGCTCTTCAGCTCTTTTCTCTTCATTCTCACACGATCTTCTTCCTATTCTTCACCATTTCAATGGCAACAGTGAACAAACACATCTTGAGAGCCAAGAACAACATGCTCTTGTTGATCTGTACTCGTAAGTTTCACTTAGTGGTTTTTTCCTTTTCTTTTTCTTACTCAAAAAGTTGAAAACTCAAGCTTCACTAAGGCGATATGTGGAGTTCTTTGTTCAGGGATTTGAGAAAAAGCCAAAGCTTTGCATACAGTGTCTTTGAGACTCAAATCCCAGAGGTATTGCAGAAGTTCATCTAGGACTCAGAATAACATAAAGTCACTTTTAACAACAGTTGAATCTGTATTTGAAAAATAAATGGCTAACAATGATAATAATAATAGCTGACATACACTGTTTCTGAAGAAACCTACTGTATACCTGGAAACTGAATATGACAAGTTAATTAGCACAATCAGCTATAGATGTTCAGATATTTCTCTGCCAAAGAATTTGAAAGGCTGGCTCCAGAGCCACAAGTTAGAGTATCTGTGGTAGCAATGATGTCACCCTTGGGACAGACTTGAACTGGAGCAATGAAAGGAGCTGTTATGTTTCTCCAAGCTCAGCAGGTGTGGAGGCAGCACAAAGGACATTCAGAAAGGAATTCCCTTACATGAAACTTAATCAGACTCATTCTGAGTGTTGCACACTACTGATTTCACTGTCTGGAGAATGAATGGAGAACAAATGCTGATTCATTATATTTTGTAAATGCTCCTGAAGAAAAATATGTAATTTTGAAAAGCTACCAATTCATACTGTCACTTTTATTTCATCTTGATTTCATCGCTACTTATCTTTCTCCTTCATTCCTCATTCATTTGATGACCCCTCCTTCAGCAAAGTTCTAAAGTACAATTCATCTAAATATGTTTAAGCATAAATGTCAGCTAAGCCCTTTTACTTTCCTTTTAGTTTACTGTAACTAGCTTTACAGAAAGAAAATTCAGAGGTGACAACACAGGCCCAAAGCTGTAAGTTCAGATTCAGTTCAAGACCCTCACTGTTGATGAATATTTTGATACAGGTCAACAGTAATCATCTCTAGCCAAAAACTGCCACTGCAGATGGCATTAACTGTAGCTTCTGCTCCCCTTCTCTTGTGTATTAGCCTTATTAATTATGGCCTGTAGTATAAAAGTTATTTAAGTAAAAGGTAAATTAAACAAATAAATTTTATTACATTTTTTCTGTAGGCTATGACTTTCATTTGATAAAATGCTTGAACTGAATCACCAATTTAAAATAAATTTAAAATAAATTTAAACATATTTCTTAATAGAAAAAAAAAAAACAAAAAATGCCTTTGCTGTTCTAACTTTGGAGAAACTGCAATTTTGATTTTGAGATTGCTCGGATGACTGTGGGATATCATTTGGTATTTCATTGGCTCAGATTTATAGGTCTAGCCAGAAGATTTGAAAGTGCGTCACTTTGAGAAAAAGATATCCACGCTCTGAAAACATCACAAGAATTACAGCACAAAGCTTTTATAGCATATATGTCCAGTAGGGTTTCATTTGCAATTCTCATAATTCAATTAAAGTCCTAGTCTGCCAGTAGGAGTTTTGACATTGCAAGTAAAAGATTTTCTGGATCTCGAACAAAATTCTTTTCAGTCTTTTTATATTCTTTATTTGATATGACTTAAAAAAATAATATCACAGAAGAAATCAAGCACCTATCATACAAGAGCAAAAAATCTCATAAAAAGGAACCCATCTCCACCTTTTTTTTCCTAAAAATAAATTTTGATGCATCTTTGTTTATATTTGCACTACTCTTAAAAGCCACTTCCATTTCTGCTAGTTCCAAGATTGCATTTCTTTGAATAGTAACTAGTAAAAAGGAAAATTAGTGTGTATTGCAGGTATTTAAATACATAATTGCCTGCTCTATTCCTCTCTAGAGCTCTGAAACTGGTTTTCATGTTCAATACCAGAAGGGCAGTGAGTAGAAACATGCAGTACCACTCCCTTTTGTGACATGGTCAATGCATGGGTGATCTTGAGAGGAGTAGCTGAATGAGACCCCTCCCCAGAACAGCAGTCTTTCTTGAAGAACACAGAATGGGAAGAAGGCAGTCCTGGTCCAAAAAGACAGATGCTCCACATAGTTTTATTTCTGTCACGTAGCCTATCCAGACTAGGTCATCTTTTCTAGCACGGCAGTGATTTTTAGAAGTGCACAGCCTCACAAGAACAAATATTAATTTCTGTTTCTAGATGTGAAGTCCTCATGAGTTTGGCTACATTTTCAAGACTTTCTTTGCAACTATGAGAAGTAGATGCGTTTTCTAATTTAGTGCTGACAGTTTCATAAAATCATGCATAACTGTGATGTTACTAAGACCAGACTTTAATGAATGGTTTTCTACTCTCATCTTGTTACAAAACAACAATTGTAAATCAAACAGCTAATGCAATGTAATGGTAGGGACTTTACAGTGAGATTTCAAACATGACAGGAAAAAATACTTTTACATGTTCCAAATTGGCTGCATATTCCCTAATTTACCACATAAAATTTAGCAAACTGAGCTAAAGCAACCTCATCCTCATTAGCAGTTCTTTTCTGAAACCCATCAAAGACAAAAGCAAGTAGAACAAGGCAATTCCTACCCTCAGGAACAACACTGAACAAAGAAACAGATATTTTGTAAGACTCCAAAAAACCCAAGGAGGCATGCAAAGAGCCAACTGTATTTTATGAAGAACAGTGAATGTGAAATCAACCTACTATTGCAGTAAGGTATTATCAAGCTGTACGAATAGAAAAAAGGCAACTACAGTTAGAAGCCTTAATTTTTACAAGACTTACTGGTACTATTTTTCATTATATGCTTGTGAGAAAGTTGAGAAAAGCATAGTCTAGGTGAATCTGTTGTGAATTGTTAATATCTGTATTCAGAGAAGTAACTATTACTTCCCAACAAAAGTGCTTCTTCAGGTTTTAGTTATGGCACTTTATATTCTCATTAATTAACCAAATAACAAAATGCTGAGAGTGTGGTTAATATTAGTAACCTCAGGATTGGAGGAACTGGAGAGAAGTCAAAATTACTTGGGCTAACTTGACACAGTCTGACAAACAGTAAAATACAATTCAGATGGACATAAGAGGCACAGAAATCAGAAAGGAAAAAAAGCTGGTTTAATAATACTTACAGGCAGAAAGAAAGCTTAAGGCTGAAGAGACATCATTTTGGACAGGTCTCACTTTGAGCTGTATGCCTTATTTTGTGTAGCATGCTTTTAAAAAGTTGCAGATGATATTAAGAGGCCAAAGCTGAGCAAGAAGGGAAGGTCAGAGCTTTACAAAAATATGAATGACCTACAAGAAAAAACTGAAAGAAGTTCAGAGGAGACTTAATAGATGCATGACAATGATTTTCAAATCTAGAAAAGTCTGTAAAAAGAATAAGAAACACCATCCTTTTTATTTCTGTTGTAGAAAGTGTAAACAATAATGGATTTAAGTTGCAGAAAGGAAGATTAAAAAAGGTGAAAAACTGGAGCATATTTGTCTGAGTATCTGTGCTGTTCAACACTGAGGCCTTGAAGAACACATTGAAATAAACTTTATTCATTTAGAGTACATCACCCTGCAAAATGTTTTTACAATAAATGAGAAATAATCAAGGCTGTTCTAAACAGGCAATGAGCATAAAGTAGACATTTTCCCCCAACTTATACCTAGTACATATGATAGTTCTTAATTCCAAAGCTTGATTTCCCAAGTTTCTTCTGATAAAAAGGAGCAGGATGTGCACACAAAATCATCAAATTATTTTCAGTCAGAAAGGTTTTACACTGTGGAAAATGGTATTGTTTTCCAGTCTCAGCATCATACTGAAAACAGCACCATGACATCCTTATAACTAAGGCATACACAGGTGAAAACACATCACACAAAGATATGATCATTTCAGTCTTTCATCTTTGCTTATCTGCTGATAGTTTGGTGAAAATATTACAAAGAGCCTGCATTTTCAGTTCTCATATTGATACAGAAAGCTCATCTACAGAAATTATGGAGATAAAGTTTCATAGACAAGAATTTGACTTCAGATAGAGTAATATAAATCATTAAACTCTGACAGCTCTCTCTTTGCCCCTCTGCCTCTTCAGGTAGGTAAACTGAAACAACATTAAGTGAAATTGTATATATTAACTTCATCAAAGTCACTTCCAGTTTATCTTTTTTTTTTTTCAGAAGCCCTCAGAATCACCTTATTGCACCCATATGCAATGAATCAGACTTCAGATCAAATGAGTATCATCACAAAGTTGAAAAAACTCATTCCATAGATGATAACTTTTTTCCTATAACAGTCCAAAAAACCCACATAACTCAAAGTAACTAGAAGCACAGTTTATACTGTCCAGCTGTACTGCTGTCTTTATTGTATAAACTGAACCCTGCACTGCGTATAAAAGAAAGTATTTTAAGGTGCACATGGTGGAAAGAATGTTTGCTTGTGCGTAGTTACAAGAAAATAGAGAAGGGTTTGAAAGATTTTCATCACTGAAGGATGCACTTTATGCACTTACATCTTGCAAAGTTTTCCCCTCTCAATTAACTGTTTCTCTTCCTATAAACTTCCTGTAACAACCAAAAAGAGCTGCTAAATTGCATTCTCTGGTTTTGACGTGATACCCAGCAGAGGCACAGAAAATTCTGAAAATTACTCAGCTCCTGGCTTGAAAATTGCAAAAGCTCTGACGTTTCCACACTCTGATGTTTTAGATAGTAAAGCTGAGAAATCTGAAGTGGTCAAATCTGATTAACTGAAAACTTTAGGATTGTTTTTTGTTTTACTAGGAAATTAAAAGGGTAAAACTTTCCCAGATGTGAACCTTACATGTGAACACAAAGAAGCATAAATGAAAATATACAGAACAGCATATTGTTTTAAGTAACCTGTAGCCTTTCTGAAAGAGACAATACCATCTGTTCACTTTATTCCAGTTTCTGACAAGTGCATAAGACCCTGGCAGATAATGTCAGTCTATGTGACATAAGGCAATAGCAGGTGTGGGAAACACAAATAATACCATCCCAGGAATCACCAACCCACCAAAGACCCGTCTGCACAAGTCTGGCTAAAGTGGTTGCCTCTAGGTGTTCTTCTCCCTGGCCTTCAACTGGAGTATTGACATATCTGGATTAAAATCAGGTGAAAACAGCTAAACAAATTAAAACTAAGTTGTTCTTCATGCAACAGACAGCTGAATTTTGGCATGCTCTGCCATTGAGTACTGTGACTTTAAAAGAGTTTTCATGGGTTGCAGAAGAGATCAGACAAGTACTTACAGAGGAATTCCAGTAAGAGCTACCAAAGCAAAACAGGATTAAGAAATCCCAAAAAGTGAAAATAGTCAGTGGCTGGAAGAGTACTTGGGGGGAAATATATTCTATACTGGCCAGTTTGTTGCTGTTCCTTGACACAGAGGAGTGGCCCATAGAAGACACTTTATTTAGGGCAAGAAGAAACATGACTGAAGGGCTAAATTTCTGAGACCTCACTCAGCAAAGCTAAGTCTTTGTCAAAATTCATTATGCTGTGGAAGCCTGCAGAAGACAGGAAAGATGAATTAATAAGCTCTTCAATGAGAAAATGCAACCCAAAATTCTAAGAAGGCAAATTTAGTTGCTGTGAGTGACAAACAGGGATGTGCTCACATCAGATGGTTCATGGCATAGTTAGGGAAACCACACTTAATTTCTACACGTTCGTCCAGCTGAAACTCCTCTATCCTCCTGCTCTGGGTGGAAAATACCCCACAAAACAGGTTCTTCATGCAGCATTTTAACTATTGGAGATAGTGAAATAGCCATTTATGTAACTCATACAGAGTAAAAGACATTCTGTTGTCTGTTGACAAAATATATGACCAGAAATGAACAAAATGTCTGTACACTTGCATCTAAAATGATGCTCCAGTGTGAGATTTCATTACGAAATTTCTACCAAAATGGTTGAAACCTGCCTTTCCTTACACACTTTTGTACTTTTTTGTTTTATGCTAGATAGTTCTGAAGTGTTCTACAGTACTATGCAATGTTTTATGCTGTACACACACAAATACATATATGTGTGCTTTTAATCAAGTCTGATATGCTCATAACAGTGAATGTAAAGTCACAAAAAGGATGACAGGTCCTGGATCTGATATTCCTGTGTTCAAATGACAATTCTTTCCCCCACCTGCCTGCCTGCTCCCACCTCTCCAAAAAAGCCTTAATCAGAGGTGTAATGTTCCCCAAACTCCTAGTTTCTAGGAATCATCTTGAAAACAAATTCTAATTAGCAAATTCTCAACCATGTTTGTACCTACATTTAGAAAGGTGTATGCCCTTAACATATCTCAATTGCTACTAGTGAAACAGTGAAATGAAAGCCATGAAATATTGTTACAGAAATGGTAAATGTATTTATGCTTTTGAACTAACAGAAGAAGAAACTTGTTTTTTAGAATATAGTCATAGAATTGTTTGACTGTGCTACATTAAAGTACAGATGAGAATTGAAAACAGTGAGGCATTATTTAGTCAGTAAGTAGCTGCACTGCAACAGTAGTTGTGCAGTTTTCTCTTATTCTCTCATGAAAATGAATCACTACCAGCATCACAGAGCTTTTCAGTCCTATCTGCTTGCTCTCCAAAGATCTTGCATCTCTCTTGCATCTCCTGATTATGTTTGTTCATCTGATCCCTATCCTGGAATCATCCCCCCCTTGGCTGTGAGATATTTCACAGTGACATTTCACACTGCATGCATGGTGAAGGTGACTCATAATTTGTTACACAGTGTGCTCCTACGCAAACTAAGACAGTCCCTGTATCTGTTTCCTATTCACATCAGGGTAAGATATTCAGGATACATCTCCTTTAAGCACTCACTGAGAAGGAAGGACTCTTCCTTTCTGTAAGAGTATAAGTACAAAGCATTTTTCAGCTCCCAAAACAAAGAGTGGAAATCAGTCATAAGGTAAATAGGCTCTAGCTGTGTTGTTTTTCAAGTCATATGTTACTAGAATAAGTGAATCCTCTCAAATCCCAGAAATGTGGTAATAATTAGGCTGAAAGGAGCAGAGAGATGAACAAGGAGTGGGGAAGGGGGTGGGGGGGAAAGTCAAAACAAAGACTAAGTAGCTATGACTAACAAAACTGAGAAAAAGAAGAAATAATAGACGCATTTTCTATTAGTACTTAATGAAACTGGCAGCAGTGGTAGAACACAGATGTCACTGTTATTTCTACACTCCTAAAATGTGATGTCAAACTCATGAACCAACAGTTCTGGATTAGGTCCAAAGTGCCACCAGCTATCTGGAGAAAAGACAAGGCATGGATAACATGAGTATATTATGCCAAAACTCAAAATCATTACATGACAAAAGATGTGACACAAAAAAATAACAATCCTAACTACACAGAGTGAATTGTTGTGATTTTGTAATGTTTACAACAAACAATGGAATCACTGTGGCAGGTATGCCATGATGGAAATCCAGCACAGCCACCAATCAAAGGAGAACACAGAGATTTGGAGGGCATGCTGGGAGAAGGGAATGAGTTTGAGGTCAAACCACTAGTTATGAGCTGCAGGCACAGATATGAGAAGCATAACCAAGTATTTATTCTATTAAATATTTCTGTGATGCTATGAAGAGTTCAAATTTGTTTGGATATTGTTTGGATACCATGGTCTACACCTCTGTAAAGCTGAGTTGCCTACTTCTCGTAAAATTAAATTGTACTAGAATCTGTACAGTTACCAATTCTGCTTTAAGAAAATATCATAAAATAAAGAGCTAGAAAATTCAAATTATTTCCAAGGACTTCATGACCTGTGAACAGTGAAGCCCAGTTAATACAGGGAAGAAGATGTACCCAGTTCTACTGGACAAAAGTACATCTTTCCAGACTAACAGAGGCTCAAAATAAGCCTAAAGTCTGTTAGCTTTTTATCTAATAGCATCTTTTAGATGAGGTGCTTTCCACACTGCTACTTACATTTTACTGGTTAGATTCTGATCATGACAGGTCTTTTTTGGCAAAGGGCAGTTTGGCAGTTCCACTTTTGAAGAATAAGGAACATAACATAGTGGTAGTGTAAAACACTACTTGTTCAAGAAATGGAAGTGTCAGAAAGCAGAAGCCAGAGCAGCAGTAGAAAAGACTTAATAGAAGAAAATCAATACTTTATACTTCTCTTCCTTTCTACATTTTTCTTCCCACCCATCTTTCAAAAATCCAAACTTGAAGATTAAAACATTCCAAGACTGCCAAACCAACACAGATGAAAATTTACTGGCATGTCCAGGTTAGAGCTGTAAATTGTGCATGGAGTACAAGGCTGAAGAGCATCCTGCAGGATATACACTGCTCAACTTATTTACTTTCTACATGTTTCAGGTTTGACTTTCCAATGGCACAAATGTTACAAGGCAGCAGATAAGGCATTTACCCTCACTGCTCTTCTGGGATCAAATCAGTTCCACCATGAAATATCTGCAACCACTCTAGCAGTGACTCACTGAATTTTAAAGGTTAAAATAATAACAACAACAACAACAACAACAAACTGCATATGCCACTCGTTAAAGGGATACATTGTTCTCACCAGGCTGTTCTTAATAGATCAACAATCTTTCCCCAAAGAGAACATGTGGAGCACCAGCTTCAGTGAATAAAGTTAGAGTTTTGAACTGGGCAGGAAGTGGTTTTACCAACTACAGAAATGCAAGCATTTCAACATTATTCCATTCAGCAGCAGAATAGGACCCAGGGTAGGCAAGAGAAGTCCCAGAAGGCCAAAGAAGGGAGAGCTGAAGTTCTCCCCTACAACTCCAAAGACATAACTTAAAAGCCCTGTTATGCCTGGAAATGAGTTTCTCAGTCCTGGGGTGACAGACAACATAGAGTGATTGGTTACCACAGCCTCTATTTTCTCTTTGCTTTTTAAAAATGTATCAAAATGAAAATCCCTTAATTGTTCTCTGAAAAATTTCATAGATAAGAGTGTGAATAAAACTGGCATTTTTCTTAACTAAAAAAATAAAATAAGTAAAATCAGAGAACCTAACATATCTAGAAATCATATACAGCTGCATGTCTACTGGCCATGTCAGAGATGTATATTCACAGTAGCTGTACTCAGAATAAAACAAAAATACAAAGAAAACCCACCTAGTTACAAGTCAGTTTTTGCAATAACTCAGTCTATTATCAATAAAAAATATTTTCAAGCATAATTTGTTTGTTGTGGTAGTTATTGTTCCCTATAGTTTTTCTTCATGGATGAATGAGAACTTAAAAAATCAACACATTAAAATGCTTTCTAATGTAAAAGAAACACTCATTTGCTTTCCACCGAGGCAGATAGAGTAAGAAATATTAGCTAAACTCATCTGCATATTTAGTTTTAAACAACTATTAAATCTGCATTTAATTCTTATGAAATTAAACATTCATGCCTAATAGTACGGGCCTACTGTCTGCTTATGAGTGAAATTTTACAAAGCTTAGCATAAAAAGGTCAGTCTGTTGTGTCAGATTCTGAAACATTATTAACCTTGCAATAGACAAAATTCTTTGGAAGTCCTTTGTGATCCAGCAAAAAGGTTTTCCATTTAGAAAATGTTATGAAGACTCTTCTGAGAGTCTTCTAGAAGCATATTCTTTAGTAGGAGCATGTAATATTAACCTCTTGCATGGCATGACTGCATAGGCATGTGTCTAAAAACAGTTAGCAAATATTTAGCCTGTTAAATCAATTTTGAAATTCTTTTGTCATGTCTTGAATTAGGAAATAAAAATAAAAGAAATTCTAAGAATTAACTATGGCTGTAAGTGATAATTTTTGAATAATTTTTCCTTCAATTTTTCAGATGTGAATTACTTATTACATCTCCTCATATATTTTATGTTGAGCTGATAACCTAACTAATTAATTTGAAACTACATTCAACTATATAAGAAGAAATAAAAATTACACTAATTGAAGAGAAGGAAGGAAATTTTTTATTATTTATATTAAGAGAGGAACTATTGAAACAGAAGTATCTTCCCTAGAAACATCAGAAGAGGGTAACAAATTGGTCAGAAACCTGAAAGTGTTAGAATTAATATCTGTTACCTTTGGAGTAAAGACTCCCTATATTCACACATCAAAATGGGGTTCTTTTATAAAATACAAAAATCTTTAAGATAACTTCCCTTTACTGAAAACATGTTTTCCCTCTCAAACACTAAATCTAGTACCATAAATTGCTCTGACATTCAGTATATTTATTTATTCTTAAATTTATTGCCAATACGCTTAGCAAATATTTTAAAAGAAAGCTAAGTGATGAATGTGTCATGGGTTACATCTTCTTGCTGAATTTTCCCATGTCACCATGAGGGGATGCTTTTAAGCTGAGACTGGACATGGCACTTAGTGCCATGATCTAGTAATCAGAGTGGTGTTGAATCAAGAGTTGGACTTGATGATCTCGGAGGTCTTTTCCAACCCAATTGATTCTATGATTCTATGATTGTCAATAATGGCACATCATGGTCTGGCCATGCCAATGAGACGTCAGTGTATAGCGGTGATTGGATTCCCTCCGGCACGGGCACTGCGTTCATTACCAGCGGGGTAACGCTCTCCACCCTTCCCCCCCCACCCCCCAACAGGTGTTTCCCCAGGGACCAGGCAGCAGCAGAGAACTCACAGAGAGAGGGGAGACAAAGAGATTTCTGGTGTTACGGAGCTTTAAAGGGAAGGGTCATTTTACTATGAAAGCGGACCCAGGTTAGGACCAATGGGGTAAGATTTAACAAGGGCCAATGGAAACGGGGTTTACAACAGGGGTTTTTGGGGAAGGGGGGATACAGGGACATTAACACTACAAAATCCACCTGTAACAAATATTCATATCACAGTAAAGGTTTCATTTTCTGCATTGGCATCAACATTCCATTTATGACAAGAATCTTTCCATACTTTAAAGTGTCTATTGATTACTACATCAGTGGTGGAGGAGACAGTACCAAGTGAACTGCATGAGAACTGGAGAAACAAAAGCGACAGCTGTTTCTGGCTTGCTCACTCTGCTTGCCTGTGGACCTGTGGGCTTCCTGGTGCATCGCTCATCCCCTGCATGGACACACTGTCTTTTTCATGGGATCACCCAGCCACATCCCATGCCGGCTTGCCACAGCCCCAGGATCGCTCCATCAGTTCCAGACAGGGCCAACTCCTTGCAATATGCTGGACCCCCACCAATGCTTACTGTACCATTGTCTTAAGTGGACACCACCACCTACAGTCAACCGAGCCAGCCCTGTCTAACCTGAGCCCCTTCACACCACAGATGGAGATAAAGTCCCTGTAGTGCACCTGAGAGGTATGTGAGGGAAAACAGCTTGGGTTAGTCCTGCTTCAAAGGCAAACACATTCATGGGATTGGTTTTGCTCAAGGACCAGGGTACACTTGGTGGATGATGCAGAAAGATAGGGAAACACGTTGCATACCTCAAGAGGACCTGATATTTGGGCAAACTGTCCATGATGCTGTGACTGTATGTATGTATTTGTAAATGTGTATGTAATTGGAATAATGCATGTATGTATATACTTGAAAAGTTTAAATCGGATACAGCATGTTGGTATGGAAAAATTCAGGGTGGATGAATTTGTTGTCTAGGGTTTAAGACAATGAATGCTAGGAGGCAGGATCTCCAATGGAATAGAAATTCCTCCCTTCCAGACTTATTGTAAATCTGAAAAAAAAAAAAAAAAAGAGACCTTTGAGCAATGTGTAGAAACAAAATAACAGTTTACTAAAAAAATCCAAAACAGTAACAAAACAACACACACAGAGCAACAGACAAAATGTCACCCAGAAATCACTCTTCCATCTTTGTGCCACTGAGGCAACAAAGCAGTCCTGGTGCAGTCATGTGATCACAATGGAGTAGTAAGTCTCTGACCATTTCCATGTGGATTATGCGGGCCTTTGTTCTGCTCCTTGTTCCTCTTTTCCAACTCAGGGTGCTGAGAACCCTGAGGACAACTGGTCTTGCCATTAAAAACTGAGTAAAGCCATCAAGTATCTCAGCCTTTTCCATCCTTGTATCAAACAGAGAATGGAGATTCTCCTTGCTGATGGATTTATAAAACATGATCTTGGTTTTGGTTAGGATTTTTTTTACAGCAATAGCCAAATTAAGTTCTAGCTGGATTTTGGTCCTTCTAATTTTCTCACTGCTGAATCTCACAACATCATTCTAGTTCTCCTGAGTTACCTGCACCTTCTTCCAAAGGTCATAAACTCTCCTTTTTTGGTAAAGCTCTCTGTTCAGCCAGGCTGGTCTTCTTACCCCATCTCATCTTTCAGCACGTGTGGCTTGGCTTCTCCTGCATTTTAAGACTTCCTTCTTTAAGCATGTCCTGCCTTCCTGGCCTCCTTCTCCCTTCAGGACTGCCTCACAAGTGAATCTGCCAACCATTGTCCTAAACAGGCCGAAGTCTGCCTTCTGGAAGTTCAAGGTGGCAGTTCTGCTGATCCCCCTCCTTACTTTTCTGACAATTGAATGATCAACATGATCACTGTGCCCAAGAAGGCCTCCAACAATCACAACATCCACCAGTTCTTCTCATTTCAGAAACAGCAAGTCCAGCAGGGCACCTGCCCTGGTTGGTTTGCTCACCAGCCGTGCCAGGAAGTTCTCTTCCAAACAATCCACAAACCTTCCAGACTTTCCTCTCTGCTGTATTTCATTTCCTTCAGACATATGGTGAGTTGGAGACCCCCACAAGAGCAAGGACCAGTGATCATGAAACTTCTCCCAGCTGCTTACAGAATGTTTTATCTGCCTCTTCCTCCTGGATGGGTGGTCTATAATAGAAAGCAATAAGCTTCCTCCTCAAGTTATCTCAGTTTCGTTGTGAGATAGTTGAATGTTGAGTGCTTGGCAAATCCATTATGTGCATTTATGGATGCATATATAAGTTATTTTTGTGAAAACAAGCAGTTTATTGGCATAGAAAGAATACAAAGTCATTCAACACCTCACCTCTAAAGTCCTGCTGATAAAAATTTTCACAGTTAAGTGGTCCATCTCACATGCATTCTTATGGATTTTGCTGTAACTGGGAAAAAAACTCAAAAAATGTGTATTTTCAAATAGAAACTTCTAACATCAAAGTGAAATAACATCAAAGTGAAATACAAGTTGAGAACAATTTCTCTATGATATACCACTTGATTGGATAATTTGAAAGGAAAGGAAGTTGAGATCTGCCAAACAGAGGGCAAATATTAGTAATGAGAAACATGATAAGCTGATTACTTCCTCTGAGATGAGTCTTTTTTTTTTTTTCAGAGGAACTAGTGGAGATAATATGGGACAGATTTGTATGGTGCTCCTACCAGGGAGTCTGTATCAGTATTAGAAAGAGAGCCCCTCAACTCATTTTGCTATGCCACCAAACCTAGAAGAATACCATAGGTTTGAATGTGTATTTTCCTATTCCAGTCTAAACTCTGTACTAAATTCATTACATCCAGTTCTCAATTGTATAATCAAAAGAGAAAAAAGATGAGGCAGAAAATGTTCTCTGAATTCTGTGGATCTCATGGGAAAAGTTACAGATCCTCAGATGCACACAAAAAATAAGTGAAGGTTACTGGAATAAGTATATCCATTACTGCACTCACTTCAATTGCCAGCAATAGATTTCTATTCATGCGGTTCAGAAAAGACACAACATAGATGCCATTCTCAAGCTACTTATACACGCATGATCCACACCAATACACATTAACATCACTGAAGTCTTCTTCAGGCTTGTCATCTAAGTGTAGTCTACTTCACAGAGTCCTGTTCTTCTTTTGTTTCTCGAGTGCTATTGAGAAATTCTAATGCACTTACAGAATTCCGCATTCCTGAAAATCATAACTGACTAGCAGATATTGGTAGGGTCACTATAGTAGCACTGCAGAATTTTGACTTCATTTCCAAGAGTGTAGAAGACCCTTTCACAAGGCATGAATATCTACAGTGTGCCATCTACTGCTTCACAATGCTCATTCATATCAATACTGATCTGGATAATTACCTAATTGTGGAATTAGTGCACATGGTTTCACTTTATGTCATCCTTCCCCATGCTTGCTGCGTGACTTTTGGAAAGATCTTAAAAGATATGACTCACCCACTTGTCAGCACAGTTTTTATGAGCTAAGAATAATTGAGTAAAAAGCAAGCTTGTCTCTAAAGTAAAATCTTAATTGATTACTAATTTTTGAAGCACTGTGTTTGAAGTGGAGTTAGCAGGAGACAGTACCATAAGCTTCCCAATAATTAGGAAGCATGTCTGCAAATCCTCAAGGGATTTGTGAAATCAGCTATATATAGGAATAATTAAAACATGTTTCCCTTGCTTCACTGGTGACTAAATTTTCCAACATATTACTACAAAAATGATGATTTCTTTTTCTTACTTAATTTAATTAGCCCAAAGGCTAACACCAAAAGCAATATTCCTCTGAACTTGGTGCTTCATTAGCACAACAAAAATCTAACTTGACTTTTGCACTCCTTTCTTCATGAACAATTGTCCTGAAGTCACTGAGCAACAGATGTGCTTGGGATTGAGTACATGAATAACTGTTTAGAGCATTGACCTTTTCATCTTTTGAAGGGAAAACACACATTTACTTACAATGGACATACAGTCAGGTGTCTACTAGTGGTATATATTTGCAGTGAAATACAGCAAACCTATTCTTGTGCACCTACAATCTCTCACTACCTGGCTAACTTATTTGAGAAAACCCTTTTTGGTTAGTGATGAGATTAAGAAGATCTCTATCTTGCTTCCCAGAACAACTGTTTTTTGCTCTGTATTCTCTTGTTCTTTGACTGCCTTTAAGGCTGACCACCTTAAATATTAACATTACCTGCAAAAACCCCACCACTTAAATTACACAGCACTAGTCAGCAGAACAATTTTTTCCAAATAGTATAATTCTGATACAGCTGTTGTACAAAACCAACAAGTATTAGAGTTGGATGAATCTCAAAATCCTGTTTGTGTAACTTGCTTTAAGCAGATCATTCCATGCTTTGTTTATATCTGGATAGAAGACTCTTTCCAACTCTATTAACGTTTTTTTTAGTATTATTCTTCATTTCTTATACAGAGAAAAGAAGTTCCCAAATTTTTTGCCTATTCTTGGTTCACTCTTATTTCTTCCAATAGCTTCTTGGGCACAAACATCTTTTGAATGCTCAAAGAAACCTTACTATTTTCTCAAGAAATATTCTCTGTTCCATGAATGTTCTCTGTGATTCTCTGTGAACCACTGATAGCCAAAAATTCCTCTTTCCACAGAGCATTCCCTTCCAACTAGCACATCACAAAATCTGGTTTATATTAGTTGTGTCTCAGTCCAGCTTCATTATAAATGAATAACCTATCTTTACTGTTCCTTCCTCTGCCTCTTTTTTGCTATTTGCTTCAAGTCAGGATCTAAACCAACTCCAAAATGTGGTAGTGCTCCACTCTGTAGTCATTTATTAGAAATGGTTTTCTTACCCCAAAACAGAAATAGCTAGTTCTAACACAGAGTAATGACTACTTAAGGTCTCAAGTGTACCATATTTTTAAAAGAATAACTATATCAGCTAAATATATAGATACATAGATATATAATGTGAAGATTTATAAATTCCCTTTTCTAATATACCACCACATACCAATGGGGCTCTAAATCTGATCTATTCATTATCTTATCAAATTACATTAAAAGCACGTTTTTCATGATGATAAATAGTAACACATTCCATACATTTATATGTGTGGCAGAAACATCTAAAAATACATTGTGTATTTGCTGTAAGAAAGGAGAATGTTAATATGGTATTCATCAGAAAACAAATGTTTCCATGTTTTTGTTACATGTATTTCCAATTTCCATGAAAGTACACTAGTTTCACTAGGTAAAGAGCTCCTGGATCATACTGTTGACTTTGTTGTTGTTGTTTTGGGAGGGGGTTAATTTTAATTTACATTTTATTTAAACAGCATAAAGAGGGTTCTCTCCTTTTGTTCTTTTTTTGTTGTGGTTTGGGTTTGTTTTTTTTTTCAACTAACTCTCTTCCTCACATCTATTGTAGTTTCTAGGACTGTATATTTCTAGATGGGATAAGCAAACCAATTTAAATATGTTAAAATTAAGGAATGTTTCATGAGGAAAAAAACACTCAGCACTAGTCTAAACAAGACAAGTCCTGCACATCATAAACATTTCTATCTGCTCTCTTTCACTATTTTGCTTTTTAATATGGAACATACGCAACTAGCTTGGAGACAATTGGAATTAAATATATATTTGTGGTCATATTATCCACTACCTTTCAGACACACAAGAAAGACAAAGCTGTTACTTTTTCAGCTCAAATTATTCTTGTATAATAAAAGAAAATGTCTTTTTAATTAATTAAATTTATTGCTGCTGGTGGAGTGATTTTGGAATCACATGATGGTGAATGTACTAATTCTTTTTTCTCTGCTTGTTCTGATTTAATATGAAGCCTTTAAGCTGCCTGTCACTACCTATTCTGATTCATTAACCTCAGTATTGCAAATCAATCATATTCATCACGCTACTAAAATATATCAAAATGCAATGCAAGAGAGAATATATTAAATACTTTAGGAAAGATGCAACCGATCCTGATGCATGGATTTATATTATGCAGAAATGTTACTCTGCTCATAATTGAAAGGCTATTTTGTATTAAGAAAATATTTTACCCTTTTCCTGTCCTCTCAACCTAAACCCAAGGTTTTTGTTTTAATATTATTTAAAGTAAATTGAACATGTGATTTGAGAAAGAAAGAGTTTCACAATTTCCTACATTTTGGAGTTATGACACATTATTACTTGGATCAGAAACTTGATATTCGCGGTTGTAGGATTTTTGTGACACTATGGCCAGATATAAAGAGAAATGATGAACTGAGAGTGCCGTGCTCACTTTCTTGCAAAACACCTCACTAAGGCCAGATAGGAAGTAAACTCCTCCAAACATCAAGTACCCTCTTTTTGCTTCTTTTGGCTCCTTCTATTGCTTCCTATTTCCATAGACCTGCAAGTCCTTTTCTGGCCAACAGCAATAATGACGTGGAAATGAGAATATCTGTTCCCAGTTGACACTGAACTAGACTCTTGTTCCACGTTTGTATTCTGGTACCTGCAAAATTAATAATAATTAAAAGAAAAAAAATTCTTGGCTATAGTTGCTGATGGTACTTGTCTCTCTAGAAGCATTCATTTTAGCAAAAGCCAACTCAAAATAAAGGGCTTTGAAAAGCTGACAGTGTTTCCTGAGGTTTATTTCTGATCACTCTGCTCATATAACATATATAGTGAACAGTACATAAACCACAGATTTAAACACAAAGATGTTAAAATTTTGTAATACCGTGCTAAGCATTGCTATGCCTTTATGCTTTTCCTGTTTGAAAATGCTTCTATAACTTAAAGGGTTCACAGGGATAGAAACATCGAAGAAGGGTGCTTTAGTTCTGTGATAATATGGTCCAGCAAGTATCTAAAACCTTCAGATAATTAATATAATTCATTCCAATTTTATCTGCTTCAGACTTTGATTAGTTTTGCCCCTTTATATGTTTCAAGATTTAGGGCAGCTCTGGTGCACTCCAATTTTTAATGTTTTAATGCTCTGATTTTCAGGTTATGAATTATTGTATTCTGTTAATTTTTAAAGCAAAATACTTGTGTACAAAATAAAGCCTCTAATATGACAAGGTATTATGTGTGACTAACCAGTAACAACTGCAATGTTTTTCTGTCATCATAACACAAATACCCACAGTAAAGAATTTAGCTTTGTGCTAATTTTGGTGCTTGATACATGATAAGAAAGAAACCCAAATCATTCACTCAAATATGATAGTGATGTGTGGGGTTTACTTATGACAAAGCAGTAATCACTAATTAATGCAGTAATTAACACTGTAGAAAAGATATATGATTCTAGATAGACCTGAAAGAAAGAATTCTGCCATATATACTGGCACACAGTATTTATTTTTACAGGGGTTTAGTGTAGGGATTTACTGAACTTTGTGTGAAATTTGATGCTTTAGATTTTATAATGATCTGCAGCTGTGAAATTGGGGGCAGTAAATGTATTCTTTTTATTTATGGCTATTCTGAAACATATAAATTTTAAATTCAATCAACACCATGACAAAAAAGATGTTAAAGCATAAATCCTGTACTAAGATCTGCTATATAATTACAGGGTTTCACATTGAAGTCTGTGGCCTTCTCAAAGTTTGATACAGAAATATGGCAACAGTCAATGGCTAGGAAGGTGATTTTGGAACACCAAAAAGTATGATTACATATAGGGTTTTTCCCCATTTCCCCATTTCCACTAACTGTTGAGCTAAAAACAAAAAAAAACAAAAACCAAAAACCAAAAACCAAAAACCAAAAACAAAAAAAACCCCAAACAAACAAAAAAAAAAGACATGAAGAGCCGTAAGAGCCCATGAAGATCTGACTCTTCCAAAATATATGGCATAGGCCAGTAAAGTATTTTAGCACATATACAGGGGTAAAAACCAACTGAAAATACCAAAATACAACTTTATTAAAAGATTTCATAAATTCTTAGTAAGTAGACTGACATACATAACATGTTTTGAGCTTGTTCATATTTATTTCCTTACAGGTAACTATTTAATAACATTGGCAGGCTATAAAAAGACTGTCTTGGCAAGAAACCATTAGTTGCTGCAGAATTAATATATTTTTACACATAGTGTTTATTCTTATAAACATGATTGAGTCAGGCTTAATCCCACCTTTAATTTTGTTCTTTGCATGTGCCAGCTTGCTGTGACTAACAGCTCTACATCTTTGTTAGTGTGAAATCCCTAAAGGTGACTTTTAATAAAGCTTGATTCCCCGGTAGGTATCCATGTAAATCAGATAAATGGTGAAGCGAATTTCAAGAAGTTGTTTGTCAACACTGATCCACCTCCTGACCTTCTCCCTCCCTTTCCTTATGTGTGCCACCCAGGGCAGGCACTTCATCCACAGGAAAGGACTGCACTGGAACACAAAAGGTACGGGATGCTCAATTCACCTGCAGAGATGTTGGGGGGAAAATGCAGTGATTAATGACAATCCAGTCCAAGATAGATGCAAAACTTTCTATTTCAAATTTCCCAAATGCCAATTCTGTCAAGTATTGTTTTTCATGTCATAACTCAAGATAGATCAAAATCCAGTTTCTGTCCTGGAAAGCAGTGTGTCTGATACTTTTTGAACTAACTTGTCTTCCAGACACTAAAGGAAAGGAAAATATATTTTCGCTGGTCTTAAATGGTAGTTTTTCCCTTTCTGCCATAAATCAGAAAAATAAAAAGAAGATTTAACAGCTTTGCCAGTCACTCAGCCAAGCTAATGTTATAATCAGTTCACCAATATCTGTCCATCTCTTTGCCCACATAGCCAATCAAGTAAAGATAAGGGTTTTGAAGTTCAAAGCTTTCTTTTCATATTTTTAGTTCCTATGAATATCAATACAGACATGAAAGGCATCTTACACGAAGTATAAAAACATCCCTTTTCTGAAGTGTTGCAGAATCCAAAAACAAAAGGTCTGCCTCTTAGAGCTAGGTAGTTACAGACTGAGACACTGTTCATTTTAATACAAAATGCCAAACATTCCAATATTTGATAATAAAATATCTTTATGTTTCAGTTTATGAAGTCAGTTTAATTTACATCTCCCTATAATTAAAATTCCACCTTCCTTAAAATACTCTTCCTCAACACAGAACTTTGCTTTTCCTTGTAACTCAGCTATCACAACAGTTGTCAGCACTTAATGCATTCCTTAACTTTGCTTCCCTTTTCTCCAAAACATCCAACTTTTTGACAGGACAACTTTTTGTCTGATTTGTCAGCTCACATAGGTGAGCCAACAGCTCTTCTTGGTGTCGTGAAGCCTGATGAAAATCACCCATTGACATTTCATGTGCTTTTCAGTAAGGGACCTCGGAGGATGTCCCTCCTTCAACAGCTGCTGTGCCTATGAGCTCATTCCCCTCTTCAACTGGTAAAGGTTAGTCAGTGGTTTCAACAGTTACTGAGGAGATGAAGAATAGCTACCAAAGAAAACAACAGTATCCTGCATCTTTTGTCTGCCATAGCAGACCAAGTAACAGGGCAGAAATGGGCATTGCAAGTGTGGGAAATGAAAATATCACATCAAATTCCCATTCATTTATGTTTTAAGGTAGGAGGAAATACACAAAGCTAGTGTATTAGAACTCTAACAACAGTACACAAGGGCAACCACCAGGCAGCATCTTTATATGCAGAATACAGCTGTCTGTCTGAAAGCTTGCATTGTCTAGCAATATTTGCCTCTGAATATCAGCCAAGAGTGGATATCCTGCCAGGACAGGTAAGAAGAACTAATGTAAAGAGCACACTGTAACTAAAAAGAAGTTAATTTTTTTTCTGTTCAAGCTGACTTTTGAGCTTCTGCTTAAAATAGCACCCTGAGATTTGGCTATAAACTAATATTGACATTTAATACGTGGAGCTGTACTTTGAAAGAATGAGTGGTGATGTAAATAAGGGAAACCCTTATGGTTTTGCATGTATGAATTGAGTATTTCTGAACTCATTTCATGATTCCTATTCCAGTAAAAGCACAGGATACAAAGCTATTACAGGAAGGGGTTTATGGGACTTTCTGGGAGTTAGGCCAATTCTGTCAGGTCACTGAATGTGTCAGCAGATGTTTACATCATCCAAGCTTAATCAGAGGAAATAAGGAATTAGGGTTTATCAGCATCATCATAGGTCAATTGAGTTGCATAGTCCATAAATAAAGGGATTTGTGAATAAGTATGTGATTTGTGATGTGCTATAAACATTAAAAAACTTTTGGTGTAAAATATGGACTTTTCTAAATAAAAGCATTGAATAATCTACCATTTACACTCCATGCATGGAACTGTGAGGAAGAAAATGAAGTCAGAAATGCTGGGATGTGTCTATCAAATAACATTTTTTTATTTTAATGTTCCACTTGATCAGAAAGTCTCTCTTTTAGCCAAGTCCTCAATTTTTTAAAGTGATTGTAGGGGAATGCATTTATCATTTCCTTCCTTTGAAGGATTTTAGAATGAATCCCACAAGCCGACCAAGAGACTCACAATGAATTTTTATTCTTTCAATTAAAAGCCAGGAGTTAGAACAGAGAAAAGAACTTGCAAAAGCTGGAGAAAATGATTCAGAACTGTACTCTTTATGAACTATAAAGAGACAGCATATTAGGAAAGAGATTATATATATAGTTTCATATGCAGAATACTGGCCAAATATCAAGGAACTGCAGGAAAGTGAGAAAGATTGATACTGAAAATTTAATTCTAAAGACAGAATACTTGAGCCAAGAATTGAATCATTAATGGAAAGGAGGTTTGATATAAAGGCCAAATAATTAAGCCTCCAACAGGAAAAATTTACAGGCTCAGATTACACAGTTGATGAATGAAAAGTATCTGGGATGAAAAAAAAAAAAAAAACAAAAACAAAAAAAACAGAACTACTGTTGAAAACAGGATAGACTTTTGGGCCCTGGATAAGCTGAAGGTTCTAAAATAGATTAGTATTGGAGACAAAAAAAGCAGACATAAACTGAACTCTGCAGTGCTGGGGAAAAAACATATATAAAACACAGGTGAAAGAATACAGTGCTTTTTGAGATGAGTGGCCAAAAATAAAATGGAAAAACCTGAACACAACACTAGATGTCATTATCAAAGTGCAAATCACCCAGAAATAAAGAAACTTGGCTTCAAAGATGTAGGAAGCAATCATTCTGCACAAAAGAAATCAATTCCTGTTCTGGATAGACAAAATGCACCTAAAGAACAGAAGAAACTATAGTTCTGATGTGGCACGTAAAGTTAACTATGGCTATCAGAGTTAAATGACATTGCAAAATTAAAAGGCATAACCTTTCCCAAATCTGGAAGCAGCTTTCTAAACAGAATTTTATGAGTGTTGAATAAAGCTGAGGCTCCTTACATTGGTTTATATGTTCACACATTCCTGAAAATTTTAGGAGTTTTCCTCCAGAGGTGTTGGTGATAAGCTCAGTATAATGCTCACTATCACCACTCAAATCCTCTCCCATTGAACCACAGCCATAATTTTAGCTTATTTCTCTATGTTGATTCCAGGCCACCTTTACGATTTGCCATTTTGCCAACCTGGTTCTTTTTCATTTTAACTTTCCCTCATCATCCTTAAACCTTATAAACATACAGTTCCACCATGAGAAAATAGTAAGAGAAGTTATTTTCATATGTAAGGTCTGAAAACATCTATTACTTAGGAAAAAAAAAAATCAGCTGAAGCAATTCAGTCAATTAAGCAAACAAAAAAGATGAGAATCATTGTGAGTCACTAGAGAAAATTACACCCAAAAAGAATAATATGGAGTCCTTTAGTGAACGGTAGGTTTAGTTGCCAGAAAAATAATTAATGAAGTCAGAGTCTGGAAATAACAGGACTCTGATATCTGAGAGGACTCATAGGCCCCCTGAAACAGGTGTTTAGAGTAGTCACAATTTTAAGGAAAATAAAAGGTGGAAAATGGGAAATAATTTTGCAAGAATTCCACTCCCTCTTAAAAATTTTATATAGATTCCTCACCAACCTCCCTGTAGCCTTTGATAAGTAAATTTCTATTCACTTAATCTTATCAATCAGCTTTAGAGATCCTTTATCACAGATCCATAAAATAATTACAAGTCAATTCTTAAAATAAGCATGTCCAAATAAGTTTAAGTAGCTTATACTAAAATTCTACATTCAGTATAAGGTTTTCAGTGATCTAGTAAGGTTCCCAGTCAGAATGTTTCTCATGTTACACTTTGCTGGGTACAAAGAATACTTCTGTTAACACAGTACAGAGAAACGCAGACATTAAACAATCTTAAGTACACACCATTGTGCATTATGATTTAAATGTTATAAGAATACTAGCAATTTTTATGATCCATACAACTTAGATAACAGACAATGACCAGTATTTGATCTTTTAAACAGATCTTCATGTTCAGGCTCTTCCAAGTTAAAAAACCTTGAGCTCATATGCACAGATTTGAGGGCAGACTTTCAAATACATTTGGACTCCAATGGAATACTCCGTGGAATTTAAATATTTAAAGCACATCAGGCATCAAGTTTTATGACAACCATCATCATGGTTAAATCTACCTTGGCAGACATATTTTGTAGGTGCTGGGTCTTTTTAAGGTAGTCTAAAAGCAGCATCAAAGAAAAAGAGACACTTCTTACACTGTCCACTGCTTTTTAGCACGTTATTGAGCTCTCTTGACAACTAGCTTTCAGCAGTTAGGTGTTTGATTTATTAAAAGAGCTGCAGCAAAAAGAAAGAAATATGAGATCTGTCAAGATTTGTACAAACAGGCAGGCCTTATTAGCATCTTTCAGAAGATACTGCTTATTTATATATATAATTCAGACAAAAACTATACTGTGTTCAGTTCTGAGCTTCCCAGTACAAGAGGGACATGGACATATTGGAAAGAGTCCAGTGAAGGGCCCATGAAGACGACTAAGGGACTGGAGCTTCTCTTCTATGAGGAAAGGCTGAGAGAACTCAAACTGTTCAGTTTGTAGATGAGAACACTCAGGGTTATCATCACTCTATACAAATACCTGAAGGAAGGACACACAAAGGGCAGAGCCAGACTCTTGTCCAGTGACAGGACCAACTGAAACACAGGAGATTCCCTCTGAACATCAGGAAATACTTTCATGTTGCAAGGGTGACTGAACACTGGCTCTGGAAATCTTCAAAAGTCATCTAGACATGGCTCAAATTTCTCTAGAATGATTCGAGAAAATGGGGTAAAATCTATATTTTAAGTCAATATTATGCCTTCAGTGAAGTGGAACTCACGAAGCATTTGAAGAGAGTACTAATTTTATTGTATTAATTAAACTTCTATTTCTTCAAGAAATGTAAACTGAATCCAGCAAATAAATTACCCTATTCATTACAATGACAATAATTTCAATGTTTCATATGTATAATTCAAAAAGAACAAATATTCCTTATACAGAGAAAATATTTTTGTTTCCTTCAGAAAATTTCTAAAATCTCCCAAGTACTTTTTGCCCCATATCTTTTTCTCACATCTGCTTATGATACATAGGATACCAAGTGAATTATTTCAAAAGAGTTAGGCATTGCTGTCTTTTCCATTTAAGATGGTTGCTGATTGAGATGGCATGCTACCAAGCAAGAATATTTTGACCATTATGGGTTGTCTGAATTACCTTTTGTCAAGAATCAAAGTAACTCAATATATGATTTTTACTGCTTTCAGTTATTTTGAAACAAACCTACAGATACAGACACCTTACAGGGCAGCAAATTCAAGATTCAAGTGCTAAGATTCAAGCAAATACAGACATAAAGTCCTGCATCTCCACAGGTGCTTTGCTGCTTTGTAATTGTGAATTCTGCAACACCAAAGACTGTAAACCTCTAGATTTCTAGATGAATCTGTCTATATTGTAACCTTTTAGACATAAATGAACCTGGTTGCACCTGGACTTCTCTGAGAAGTTTTAAAAAGCAAGGGAGTCTCACTGGAGCTTTTGAGTCAATAAGAGGTACCACAACCTAATTGCATTATTAATGCATTTTAATAGATCATAGAGTTGTTACTTAGATACTGCACTGGCAATATTTAGACACCGCATTAAAACTAAATCTAATCATAATCATACATATTATCACTGTGTTCTACTTTTCACACCTGATGAACCTTCTCTCAACTACTCTGCTGTGAGAATCACACTAAGAGAACAGCAGAATGAAAAGGACATTAACATCATCAAGGTGAATGTGTTAATGTCATAAAAGTGAACAGTCAGAGCAAGGTAACATCTGAATGGCAAGGATATGCTAATATAAAAAAAGATTCATCAACCCTGGACCAGGGGTATGGGGCAGAGGGAGAGAAGTTTGCCTGAACATAGTCTAAGGCTAATTAGCATTAAAATTCTTATTCCTGGTGTTGCCTAAAATGGAAGAAAAGAACTTTCCAGATAATAGGTCCTTCAATGAAAGCACTTCCAGGTGCAGCAAAATACATACATGCATGATAGAGTATGGGGTTCTTACAAATTTATAACACTACTTAATTATCATATCTAATGGATACACCCAACCTGAAAATTTTCCACCCCTGGAACCATCATTGGGTCTGCCCCATTGGATCTTCTCCAAGGGTTCTGGGCCCTCCATCTTGCTTTGACTACAATATATCTTCCAGGTGCATGTGTCCCAAACAAGATGTCCTTGCTGAAATCGTTTTCCTTGAAAAGAAGGTTAAACAGAATTTCAAGAATGTGGCACAAACTGTGAGAAGGAGGTTTAGAAAGCTGTCACCTGCTACCATAAGTGTGAGAAACTGTACAACTATATAAAAATCTACAAATATATAAAAATTTTAAGGATCTTCAGATATCACTGGGAGGGAACTTCACATGCTAATGTAAGATCACCCTAGTACAATAAACTGCTCACTAATGGGAGCACGTGCAGAAATTAATTGGTTAAAGTGACCAACGAGCAACTTTGAGCAGCTTCTTCTTTATTATAACCAGTATAAAAGCATGCAAGCTCTCCAAAGAGGAATGCTAGCTTTGTGAACCTTTGCTTTGTGAACATTTTTGCTTTCTGAACCTTTTTGCACAAAACGGCATTAAAAGTTCAAAGGTAAATCTCAACTCCATGTGCTTATTGGCTCCTGCCCACTGGGCATATACCTAACTCTCTACCGAGGGACAGCATTATATTAAGTTATGTATCTTCCTTTATCACTAATCCGAATTGTGCTGAAAGCTGAAAATGCACTAAATAATGCACTGAGAATACCACTTATTTCTTTGACACAATTAAGAGCATAATGCTAGAAAATATTTTTCAATTGCCTGTATTAGGTATTATTTTATATTTATATATTTTATATTATATAATATATCACTATATAAATATATATTTATATTATTATATATTATTTAGTATAAGAAGGTATTAAACAGTACTGGTCCAACTACAGACTCTTGAGGGACACCAATTACTACTAGTTTCCACTTGGACATTGAGCCATTGACTGATCTCTTTGGACACATCCAGCTGCCATCACAAGTGTTATTGTTTAGTTTAGTAGGTATTGTACTGTTTAGTAGGTCATGTTGAAGTGGGCTATTTTTAAGTTTGGTTCTCTAACTCTTAGGTTTCAAACTTGGAAACTGAGAATTAGAGGCAGCACAAATCATATTCCAAAGGGAGCTGAAATATCAGGAAAAATTCATGTGACCGTTTTTGTTAGAAAAAATAAACATCAGAATTGATCATATATGTGCTTAGTATAACTCTCAAAACAGGTGACAGAGTCATTTGCACTCATTTCATTACCCTTTGGCCTTTATACTACTTTTATAGGTAGCTTATGCCACCCTTTTCACAGACATTCTAACAGCAAGTATTTTTAAAAGGTTAGTGGAAGGGATAGGAAAATTAGGGGATATTTTATACTTATGACATAAACTTTTTAAAATTGAAAAACTGAAAAATTGCACTATGCTTATAATTCTCTATGATCCAACCATGGCTAGATAAAAAGAGATATTTAATCTAGCCACTAGTAAAAGAGCAGTCACTCCAATTTTTATCTATTGAAAATACGAATTTTTTATTTTACCTCTAAGTAGTTCAGGAAAAGCAGAATATAAAGACTAGACACTAAGAGCAAAAGATGATTTGTAGTAAGAAACATACGTGATTGATACTGATAAATAAGGCAAGTGGAAATCCATTGGAGGTATAAAATTCTATCAGCCTGTGTTGGTTGGTCTATTCGACCTACTGTTTAGCTATGCAGATAGAACAATTGTTGAGTCAGAATAGGATTCCATGCAGCTAAAATAATAATTTTTAAAGAGTTATGCCATACTTCAACCAACAATTTTTAGTGACTTGAGGTGGTAAGGGATCTGCAAAGATGGTTACAAGTTTTAACTTGTCACACAGGGCTATTAACTTTCTCCTAAAGACACACAGACACAAAAAGAAATTATGAGGAGAAAAAAAATCTTTAAGGAAGGTAGATATGTAAATTAATAACTCCTATATTTAAATTAAATATCTAGAGTTTGACATTGTCTATATGTGAGACTGTTACCTTGTACACTCACATGGGTGTTTTCTGTGTATTTTTCGAAGGGGTTAAGTGCAATTTGTATTCTATGCATCAATATTCTCCTTTAACCCAACCTATGTAAGATTAAGAAAAATGTCATGAAATCAATCATAGAAGGGTTTGGGCTGTTAAAGATCATCTAGATAAGTAAGATGAGTCAGAATTACACTCAGAAACTTCCAGCTGTGTGGTTTTTATTTATGACATTGAAGCTGTTTGAATCAACCCAAACATTCATCATTGAATGAACTCAAAAATTCTATATTCAGAAATTTAACATTTCAGAGCAGAATTGTAGCTCTGGTGTAATTAGCTTTTTACTTCTGTGACTCTTGCTTAAAGCATATAGATATGTAAATTTAAAAAAGATATATCCCTATCCACACACACATGTGTCTGTGAATATATATATATATATATATATATATCTTGAGATTAGAAAAAGGACAATGTTATCAAAAATATAAAAAGTCTTCAGCCAAATTATTCCATTATTCCCTTTTTTTCCCTGCTATTACAGTTCTTCTCTCCAGTTACATTTTTTTATGCATATCTTGTTTATGGGGTTTTTTCTATGTGTATTACAGATACATTATGTAAAACTTCTTCATGTATGTAGGCTTAAAAATGGCAGTAATATATCTCTACTCCATTTTTGGGGGGGCAATATTTACACCTGGAGATCACAATCTTATCCACTCTGGATTTTAGCAGAACCTGCATAGCTGTACTGAATTTCAGTCTTATTTGAGAGTGCTGAATATGCAAACTACAAAGAAAAATAAAACAAAATTATTTATTTTCTACATTGAGCTGTCATTTCTAACCCACACTGACACCTAATACTCAAATATGTGTTTTGTAGACAACAAGGCAGCAAGACAATATTCATAGGTGAACATACACAGAGATTAAGGTTTTATTCCTTGAGCATCATTATTTGTGCCTACATTTAATGCAGTTTGTCTGTGGCTCTCATTTTGGTTACACTTAAGTTTTGGAGTGGCCAGTTACTGTTCTACCGATGCTGGAGGAGGCAAGTGGGGTTCTCCAGTACTTTACTGCCATCATGTGCCTGGTGAAATAAATAAAATTACGGGAAATTATGATGTTAACAACTAATGATGTTAATAACCTACCAATGATCTGAATGACTGTACAGGAAGACTGAAATATTGTTTAGAACTGTGGCATTTATTCACTGTTGATGTCTAAATATATCCACAACAAATGTCATAGAATCATAGAAGATTGAAAAATACCTCCGAGATCATAGAGTCGAACCTTTGATCAACCATGCCCACTAAGCCATATCACTAAGTGCCACCCCATGGCTCACTTCTCTGTTTCAGGTTCTCTAAGACACCAGAGTTTTAATTGTGCCTTGCAACATTTATCACCCCTTCAACTAGCAAAAGCATCCGGCTTGGAATCCCAGAAGAAAAAGTTCACCAATGCAGTAACAGCTGTGATCAAAAACAGCTGTTCTCAGGAATACCAGGTTTTAGAGTCATCCTGATAAACCTAAGGTCAATTAAAAATTTATAATGCAAAATAAACTAAGTCTTAGTTAGTGTTACTAATACCAACTATGGTCTGCTACGTAATACAGTAGAAGTGAGCGAACCCCACCCAATCATCTGCACATATAACAACTCTGGTCAGAATTTCTGCTGTGAGTGTTGATAATCCCATTGTGGATTTTTGAAAGAGAAAATATTTTAAAGCTTTAAAAGTATGCTTTAATCGAAATTAATTTATGTGGCTGGCTGGTGGCAAGCAAGTCCATATAAAGTTGGAGGGAGATGCCCAAAAGCTGGAGGATAGTTCAGATACTTTGATGCTGACAGAAAGAAAATTATTTGAAGAAGGTATGAGAAAACTAGACTACATAGAAAGAGTTTGACTGTCAACTGCAGTTAAAATAATAATGTTATTTTCTTAAGAAAGACCTAGTCTTGTAGTTGGAATCCTTTCCCAAAATTGTTATGTAACTTGTGATATATGACATAGTGTTCTCAATACTCATTTAGCAATCTACAAGGCCACTAGCAAGGGATGATTGCATTTTACCCATCTGTATCTTTGGATGTTTTTCAGAAGATGAGGAATTCCATATGCCAAATTCTGGAAAGTATTAGAATCATAGAATATCCTGAGTTGGAAGGGAGCCACAAGGATCATCAAAGTTCAACTCCTGACTCCATGCAGGACAGCCCCAAGAATCACACCACGTCCCTGAGAACATTGTCCAAACACTTCTTCAACTCTGGCAGACTTGGTCCCATGACCAATTCCCTGGGGAGCCTGTTTCAGTATCTAAACATCTTCTGGCATCCTGCCCCTTCTTCCAAAGGTAATAAACTCTCCTTTATTTTCCGGAGTTTCAGCCAAAGCTCTTCTTTCCACTGGCTTGTATTTCGGCACATGGGGACAGCCTGCTCCTGCTCCTTTAAGATTTCCTTCTTAAAGAATGTCCAGTCTCCCAGGTCTCCTTTGCCCTATGGGACTGAAATTATTCACGACTCTGTTGGCTACACTGGTTTGTTTTTCAGGGGCTCAAACAGAATGCCAGTGAGATAGCAGCTACATGCAGCTCCAGTTGCACACACCTACTGTTGGGCATTGCTTGTCAAGAAAATTATTGCAAGAGTATGAGTCACTTGGTATTGAAAAACACCAGAAAAATAGCACTACTTATCTAACAAAGCTGATTTTGGCAAAGTGTTAAGACTGTGTATAGTTATGAGACTTAAAATGGTTCATTTATATTGCATGGAATTGAGTCATAGTCAATATACACAAATACAACTATAATATTCCATTTATATCTTATATTACTACTTTAACAGAGCTGCTGTGTGAAATAGAAAGAATATAATTTGATTGTTTTCAGTCTCATCTGCATTTTCAAGACTGTGGGTTTTTTCAAAATAACATAAATACAACAGTTTTCATGAATAAAATTTCCATATGTTATGGTTTTATAGTAACTTTTTAAAACCTGTGATTATAACTCATATGTTTATAATGGACAACGACACATATTTCTAATTAATAATATTAAATGTTGTCCCTATATCACCTATGGTTTTTTGAATGGACTTAGCTCCAGGCAGCAAAACTAACATACCCAGCTCCTAGTGATAAACTACATGATTCCAACACTAACTAGTTTGAGAAGAAAGATTAACTATTAAAGAAATACTTCATTCTCAGATGTGCTATTCCTATCTGTAGTTTCCATCTTGAAAGCAAAAGTCACAATTTGTCTTTTAAAAGTATATCATTTTAAACTTTAAATGATAAAGCAGTTCTGAATTTCATGATTTAATATTTAATTCCTTTGCATAATAATCTCAGAATATCTGAAAAGTTAAAATCAAATCAAGCACCACCTTCTGGCCGCGGCTGTAGCTGCACCGAGGGAAACCGCAGGTGCCAGCTCAGCAACGCAGCAGTGGGCAAGGAGAATTCTCTGGGTGATATTCTCTCTGTTGTTATGTGTTTGTAGTTAATTTTTGTTTCTGCCTTTTGGTTTTCAGTAAACATTGTTACCTTGTTTCTACTTCGTTCCTGGTGAGTCTCAGTTTATTTTTAAATTTGCATTAAGTCCAGGCAAAGAGGGCTCTCTATTCCATCTAAGGTCCCGTTTCCCTGGTAACATTGTCTTAAAAACCAAGACATTCACTCAAGACGTTACTACCATATCAAAAAAGTTATTATCATAACTTCTGATGGGGTTAGACTTTATATTTTTAGAAACACGTCAAGCTTGTGTTTTTCTGCTTGGTAATAAAAAAATCCACCACTTCCTCAGTCAACTTATTACTTCACTGAGAAAAGCAGCCCACTGTTTTGGAACTCAATTGGCCATTATGTGTCATTATGTTTTTTTCACTAACACCAGAAGGTTTTGCTTAATTTAGATGTTTCTAGTATATGACACGAACAGCTCTTAAAAATTCATTTTTTCCTTAGTCTTATCTTTTTAGACCTTAAGTACTTGTTGTAAATCTTTAACCCTTTTCAATTTGTCATCAGTCTACCAGATTTTTCACTGATCAATTAAAGCAAATACAATAAAGCAAAAATTAATTATGCTTATCTGTTTATTGAAACTATATCAAACACCATGTCAGACATTAGGAATAAACATGAAAATTATGTTTCCAGTTGCAAAGTTTAGGAAAAATGATTCTAGAAATAGTCTTATTTAATATTTCCAAGGGTCTTCAGAATCCTTACCATTATCCCAAAGTTTATTCCTTCTGCATTGCACCTCGTCCAGCTGTTATGAAAGCCATTGCTTTAAAGCAATATGCAGTACAACCAGTTGCATTGGTAGCCCTGAAAAAGATGAAGCAAAATTTTACTCAGTTGAGCAGAAGCTATTATTCAGGGTAGGCATTCTATACTCACTATGTTCTTAGTCTTAAAGTAGAGAAGTAATAAAGATAAGTCTAGCAAGACAACGGTGTGTTTCAGATACTCCATTGTATGATGGAGTAAGTGACAGCATCAGCAACTCCAAAGAAATTCCAGTTCGACTCAAGGGAAACAGAGAGGGAAAAGTGAAAAACAGTATATTATTTATTGGCTGGTAAAACAGGCAAAAAAAAATTATTTTGAAATTATAAAGTATTTTGGATTTTGGTTTGACAGTATGTCAAACTTATCACTTAGTGATATGGTTTAGTTGACATGGATATGTAGTGTTTGGTCAAAGGTTGGACTTGATCTTGGAGGTCTTTTCCAACCTTAATGATTCTATGATTCATATTAGTATTACGAAATACCACATATAACCAAAAAACCTACACCAGCTTCGCTAATTCAATCTTTGTGTGTTTATGGAAGCAATTAAAAACAAAAATGAATTCCATATGATCTGCCCTTGGAATTTAGTTAAGCTACACTTTCTGCTATCATTTTTTGATAGGGTAGAACTACTTTAACCCTGTTCCACTAAGTTATTATAATGGAATAAAAAGCATACATGAGTTTCACAAGAAAATTAAGCTCCCAGTACCTTTGAAGATGTCTGTGCAAGTGAGATCTACCTGAAATCCTTCAGATGATATGGAAAATTGAGTTTGTGCTTTGGGTCGTACAGCTGAGCTTCAAACATCTGAAGCCAAACCTCATCTACATTCTTTGCAGTGAAAGCCTCACCCTACCATCTAAATTCATACCTCTTAAAAATTACTTAGACACTCTTTTGTGCATTGACTTGACATCTTCACGCTGCAAAGTGCAGAAACCTATCCTTGAGAAGTAGAACAACGAAGGAAGGAACTGAATAAAAAAACCTTTTGGAGAATATTAGTATTTTAGACATTCACATTGAAGCAATAATTTATGCTTTGGTCAGAAACTCAATTGGCACACGGACAATTAAGATAATAAATCTTTTCTAAAGAAGGGGGGGGGAAGTGTTGACTTGTTTATTTTCATTTGGCTTGGGATTAGGTTTGGTTGGATTTTGGTTGGGTTATTTCTGAAGTAGGGATTTGTAGAGATTTGTAAAAGTAAATGCTGTTAAGCATTTAGTAGCTTGAACTATTATTGTGCCTGGAAAACTTTATTCTGGAGATGGTAATTTCAGGAATATATATGTTCAGACTTTCATTTTTTCTTCAATTAAGTAGAACCATTCACTTTGAAGAGTATTTGTGTGAATAAAGTTCACAGAATCAAGCTCTGACTTCTTCAATATACAAGTATGTTTTCACTCCAAAATCAAATCCTAGGAAACCTGGAAAGTGTACCTCTATGTTACTGGCACTGATGAAGTTATTATTCTTTCTATACCACAAAACTACCAAATTTTTTCACAGATCTTCCAACATCATGTAAGATATTCCCCAATGGGAAAGCCGTCCCTTAATTAATTTTCACATTATCTGAAGAAGTTCTCAATGATTTTTTTCCCAATTCACAAACTCCAAAGCACTGAGAGATTATTATTTTTTAAAGAGTTTTGGAGGTCAAGAGCGTGTAAGCAAATTACACTAACTTAAAGCATTTCTTACCATTCCTACCATTCATTAATGCATTATACAGTAAATACATTTCACCTAAGTCACCATCCTCAAATGCATTAAAAAACTTTTCTAAAATTTTAGGGTACACACAATTTGTGGCAGTACTGCATATGGAAAAATGTATGCATGGAATACCTGTCAGCTATATGCTAAACATGATATATACATGATAAACACATAGATATACCAGTGTGTAAAGATGAGGTGTCTTGTTAAATATAGCTTACTTGACTTATTATCATACATCCACCATCTTAAAAGAATGTTCATATAACCTTATTTCTCTTAAATTTTTCACAGAAAGAAATGTTTAGAATATCAAAGTCTAAGCTTTGTGCCATATGAATTTGCTAAAACTAATTCTCAAGTTCATCTGTGTTTCACAGTCAAAAAATAAGAGCTACCTGCAGTGCAGTCAATAAAGATCATATCTAAGGATTCACATCAGTCTGTACAATTATCTGTTTCACTTTTTCCAATACGTTTTGCTCTTCCTTTTACTTCAACTAGTAAGGCATTCACATTTCCTAGACTTAATAGCTGGAACCGTCCAATTTGTATAACCTCTTTTTTCCCTTCTTGTTCTTTGAAAGTATTTTCAAGGTATAAATTGGGTACCATGCCTAAAGTTCCAAACCTTTCTTAAATTCACATTATTCTAATACTTCTTTTGGGGGGTTGGTTTGGTTTTTTTTTCAAAATAAATATCCACCAATTACACAGATCACATAATTAACCAAGACAATTTGAGGACTGAGATTTCCAAAGCTCTTACAGCACATATTGTGGAATAGGTGAGACAGTTATACAAAACCAATCATGGGCTAACCTACACCTGCATGCAATCCACTCATAGACTCACTAAGCAATGCCATGTTTTATGTAATTTAAGGTATAAGAATCCTGATCTCATCTAAGTTTGGATTAAAACTGAGTAGTTTTATCCCTATTATCACCATTTTACTTAGCACTGCTGTCAGTGCAGAACTTCAGTAATGCAACATGACAAATATTTCTGTGCAAATCACACAACATGCAAGTGCAGACCTAAAGCAGTAACTAGTTTCAAGACTTACCTGAAATCTAAAGATGAAATATGAACTCAGCTTTTATAAACATTTTCAGGTATGACAAAGACTTCTAGATTTTTTAGGGGTTTGGTTGTTGTTTTTTTTTCTTGCATTTTACACAATTATGAAAAACCTGTATCTTCCTTAAAGAGATTTTGCTCAGTCCATGACAAGACCTTTCACACAGAGTAATCATAGACAAAATAGTTGCAGAACAAATACTAGAGATTCCAAAAGCTGATTTGTTAGATTACACACAGTACATAAGATATTTATCTTATTGAAACAATAAGGCATTATGTTTGCCTATTTTTAGGTCTAAAATTCCCTTTTCATTTCCTTTCAAATGTTTACATAATCAGCACATTAACTGCACTAAAAACTGGGACCATTCAGCAGTAGCAGAAATGCAGAATTCCTGCTTCCTTCCTTCCTCCTTTCTGCCCTTAATTTTCTATTTTATTTTCTTCCTCTCGACTACACCGGCAACTCTACAGAGAGAAGATGATAACAAATGCTTCTGAAAAAGAAATCTCCCCCAGCACTACTCCTACAAGGCAAAATTGAGGAAAGCCATACCTTGCAAAACCTGTAGCAGGCACTGTCTTGTGATTTACAGGTTCATCTTATTTTTGGCACACTTAATGGAAAAGACTAGTAAATGTCAACAGGTTAAGATTTGCAAAATACCAGAACTACTTTTATTGATGAAAATCACTCAAGTTTCATAATGTCTTTTTGTTACAGCAGTTATTTAAATGACACTAAAATAAGACTTTACTATTAAATTCCCGTAAGATTTCAGAGTATCCCCTAGCAGCTTTACATCACTTATGCAGGAAATTTTGCCTGAAAACCCAATTTACTAGGAGGGTAGAATGAATTTGTTTCCAAATTTAATCATCTTTCAGGTGTTGACATTTTTTCAATACAGAATTACTTGCTCATTATAGACACATGTAAAAGACCCACAAGGATGTTACAACATTTTATACTACCTTTCTGCATTTTCCCTGCATTTTCCAGAGTCTGTTCTGATGCAAAAAAAAAAAAAAAAAAAAAAAAAAAAAAAAGAGAGAGAGAGAACAGATGTTTCAAAATACCTCTGGGCCCATGCAAATTCTGCAGCTCCCCAAGTAGCCTTATTCTGACCTTTTTCATATTAAAAAGAGCACAAAAGTAAGTAGACATCTCAGTACTTTCTTAATGTCACCAATCAATTATCTCTAAGAAACCGGAGTACTTGTAAGGCAAATTATGATTTCCTAGACTCTTGTGAATAAGATGTATTCAGATTTTTTTTCACTAGGGTATGCAAGACAAAAAAATGACACACGTTCAGAGACAGCCACCATTAAAAAATCCTT
The DNA here is from genome assembly GCA_035583155.1 of Acropternis orthonyx. NCBI lineage: Eukaryota > Metazoa > Chordata > Aves > Passeriformes > Rhinocryptidae > Acropternis > Acropternis orthonyx. The sequence continues at coordinate 55,676,027 of JAWWEU010000081.1, read as the reverse complement.
AAAACTAAATCAAATGTCTATATATTAATGCATATCAACTGAATCTTTTCCACAGAGATTTATAATTTCGGCAATCTGCCAGCTAATTTTAAATCAGTTGATTCTTAGAATCCTGCTTGACTGTCTGGAGTCCCCTGTGCTTCCTGCATCACCATCAGAGACTGTTACTGTCAAGGCACAGCTAGCCAAAGTTTGCCATTCAAGCTACAGGTAAATATTATTTTAGCAATCCTGAGGACTTCCAGATGTATTGTCCTAGAGCTGGTATTATGAGAAAGCCATGGAACTTGGTTATCAGCTCATCAGAAAAAGAATTGGAGTCAAACTAGAAAGCTAGAAAGTATCATGGGAGTACAAAGACTATGGAGTTGTCTGCAACAAAAGCAATGGGAATCCTTGACTACAAGGCAACTGCATACTTTGAGACTCATGGCATATTTCAGGCACCTAAAAAAAAACATATTACTCAGTAATGACAGAATCCCCATTCCTGTAGAGCCACATATAATAACTCAGCCAGTGTTTTCAGGATTAGTACACTGGGCAAGTTCTTATGAATGACACTTTTTGGTTCTCACTACTGCTCTCTGTGGGTCTCAGTTTTACAGAATCATGACAGCAGCAAAAGTCAGAACACTGGCAGGCATCTAAAGTGATGAAAACAACATACGAATTTTAAACTCAAGCTGTGGTCCACTGTTTAGCTTGGAACTTATTCCTGATGGTTTGTAATTAACAAAGGCTCTTTATCTGTTAAAATGCTAATAAAATTTGAAAACTAAATAGGCTGTTTCATATGAATAGTCACCTAGAGCACTTGGCTAGAAGTTTTTGTTTTCAGAGAAAAAAAAAAAGTGCCACACAAATTGTCACATTCCTCATCGTACAAGTTCTAAGCATCTATTTAGATTATCCTGGCAGTGTATGTGTTTCAAAAAGATTATAAAACACTCACAATACATCATTTATCAAACAGGGAGAATATCTAAGTTAGTCAGAAGCTTTAATGTAATGTTGATTCTACAAATGGTTCATGATAGTGGCAGTTTCAGCACTTACAGAGGCCTAAAAGAAACTTATGAAGTTGTAATTGCATGTTCAATCACACAACAGCAACCAGCAAAGAGACTCAGGAGGATATACATAAGAATGCCCCAAGACTGTAAATCCTCATGTGCCCTGGTAGACGTACTCACAAAAGCAAGTAATTTTGAGCTTGAAACATCTGAATGGAAAGCCCAAAGGAATGCAGGGAAGACAAGGGTGTTGCAGTGAGCATTCTGGGGTGAAATACAGTCTGAAAACAACTAGAATGGGTCATATGCAGTTTTGCTTGTGTTATGGTTTAGGAATGGTATTATTGAATTCAGTACTCCAGCTAAAACCAAACCACTGCTCACTCCCTCCTCCCCCTCCAACTGGAGGCACAAAAGGCAAAGCTCATAGATTGAGATAAGAACAGTTTACTGGAAACGGCAATGAGGTAAAAAAAGAAGCGGAACAGTAACAGCAGCAATGTTAATAACCAGAGGCATAAGACAAACATGGAAAGCCCATGACAGTAGACAAATATCAGATGACTTCCCCCACCATGTTTTCTCAACTGGGAGGAATCCCTTCTGCCCAGAAGAGAGAAAGGATCCCTTTCTCCTGCCCCCAGCAATGATGTGAAGTGGTACTGAACACCAATAAGGTTTTGGCCATGCACCCTCCTGGCTCCTGCAAAAAAATTAACCCTGTCCTGGCCAGAACCAGGACAACTTGCAACAGTCATTCTAGTGAGTGAATACACTTCAAAGCCAGAAGACAAATTCTTTTCCTTGACTTTCAAAATTAAGAAAGTGGAGAGGGCATGAGTGGCAGCCTTTTTGAATATTTAGTCACCAGTTCTCTAATGAAACATCAGACCTGTCCAGTGCTATGTGGAAATAACTTCAGTATCTGAAAATACAAGACTTTGAAAGCACAAAAGCCAAGGTAGGACAAAGGCTTGAACTTTCCTGGCAGAGATTTCCAGAAGTAGAGCAAAGTTCATAAAGAAAAGCTCAAGGAAAAAGGTTCAGTGTTTTTATTATTGTATAATACGAGTAAAGTAAAATGACTTTTACTGAGGCTCCTTTAAAAACTACTACAAACAATTTGTGGCCATATAGCAACCTCTACCTGGCACTCTTTGGTAGACTAGTTTACCTGAGCCATAAAGCATACCCAATGCCACCTTAAAAGCTAAACAGTATGTATATTAACCTGAGCCAAAGTTATTTTAGAAATGAAACAGTGGCACAGACAAATATAGAGTCCAAAACAGTAGATGCAATTGCAATTAAACACATTGATTATGAACTCCCTAAAACTGTTTCTTCATTGGCACAACCTCTTTTACTGTGGTAGAATAAGTCCTAAATCCTTGTCATTTTAGAATCAGAATAAGCTATACAAAAATAAACCAAGCAAAAGTGGAGAAAAAAAATCACACCAATTCTTCAATTACAAAATTTAGAAATATTTATTTTTCAGAAAACAAAAATCACTTATAAAAGCATTTGGTCTGCCTAGCTTTAAGCCTCTGAAAAGCCGAGCATGCTCCTCCCTGATTCTACAATGAGTTGACTTGCTAGCATTCTCCAAATCCTGCTTCCATAACTGGCACAGAAATCCTCTTTCATTTGTGAAGTCTTCAGGGACCTACTAGTTCACTTCCTCTTAATCAATATAATTTAAAAAAAAACAGTTTCTTCCTGTCCCATGGAAATATCTTTATATTCAGCAATTCATGGAGAGTAAGACAAGTGAGGAATCTTTGTCTCAAGTCACTGTTATCATAATTCATCACACCACCTAATTCAACCAAATAAAGCTTCCCTCTTAACTCTCAAGACTGAAAGATTTGGAAGATTTTGAGAAAAGAATAGGCCATTGTGACCTGTCAAATCTAACTGAAATTGCATTTTTGTCCCTAATTTCTCTTTCTCCCAGTTTTCCAATATATACATTATTTGAATGAGTCCAAAGCTATTAAAAGGAAAGCTTTCCTATTCTGTTCACAATCCTGGGAAACAGGAAAGCTATCTGTAGCACAATCTCTGATTTGTTAAATCTGCTGTTACCTCTGTTTCTTTTTTCCCAAGCATTTCTGCTACTTTCCAAAAATTGCAAGCTGTCCATGGGATCTGAGAGGCATCCATGGGCATATGTAGGAGAGGCAGTTGAAGAAATCACCTCCATCAGTCATGCAAAGAGGCAGAGAAGAGTACACCTACACTTCTGTCACTCCAGTTCACAGCGAGGTACCACAGCACAGCCACCTCCTTGACAGGTTTAAACTAGAGCTGTGTTTTCATATATGTATTGTGGTGGAGCTGTACAAAAGAAGATGCTTTCCCTTGCACTTGTCATATCCTTGATCCCAGTCTGCACAATCTGAAGATGTATGATTGCATCATGAAATGCATCAAAATGAAAATTTAAGAGCAGGACTTCTTCTTTTCCACTGTTATCCTGAATAGTTTTTAATGCAGTTTCTCCGATTTACAACTAGCCAAAAATGACTACTCTGAGCAGTTTGACAATGTCTTGATTGACTTCTCAAACAATGGTTTCTGATTCCAGGTGTGTGATGGGTTTGAACTGCACACACCCATATATGGTGAGCAAAAAATATGGAGTTCAATGGAAGAAAATCAAAGTTAAAGAAACATCTATGAACCCTGTGACATTTCATAGTAATATTTTGCAAGAAATAGTATTGCATAATTTTCTAGTATTTTTTAAAGTAGCTATATCCTGGTTCTTGAACTTCTTTTCATGTCATTCACACTGCAACAGTAGAATATGTGAACATACTGTACATTAATGTTGTCCTTAAATGAGGTTGGGTGATTTTCACAAATGAAATTAAATTGTTATCTGATTGCAAAGATGATCTCAGCAGTGGATGTATTTCCTGCTGCTAGCTCACTTGGAATGTTCTTGGCTAAAACTCAAGGTCATTCTAATCCTGGCATAGCTAAAAAAAAATAAACATAAAAATGCCCATTGTCTTGTCTAGTTTTATAAAGTGAGGAAGATACGACTTTATAAAGTGAGAACACTTTTCAGTGCTGTGAATAATGCTAACTGTATTTAAGTTTCATTGAGTGCAGTACTGTTTGTGTGCATTATAATTAGAGGCAGCCTTATTAGTGGGACACACAAGATGGTGATGCTCTGCTAACACTTCGGGAGGGCAGGGTTTGACTCACAATGATGTGGCTCGAGTGCACAGTCTTGATTTCATTGGAGGCCTTTAAATGCTCCTGACACAGCAAACAATACAAGAAAAAGTGTTTCCCATTATTTAGGGGCATTTGCATGCTGTTCTGAATCAATATTAATAAAAAATAACTAGTCCACACATGGGAACATATTTGCTCTAACATTACCACCATTTTAAAGGAAGAGCAAGAGAAAAAACACTTGCGCCAGCTCATGGACCTTTCTCTTTTCTTTCTTTTTGTGTTTCCTTCTGTTTTTTTCCAAATTCCATACTAAATCCAGGCAAAATCCTTAAATATTTTAGCAAAAGACCTAACCTACTAACCCTAGCCTCCTTAACCTCATGCAAGTTTGGCAACTATTCAGTCAGTCATTCATTATCCTTGTTTTCACTGCTAAATATGTTACCCTCAGCTTGTCCAGGAATCCTTCTCCGCTCCATTCCTATTCTATCTGAAGATGTATATTTGCTGGAAAAGTTGCTTTCTAAACACAGCACTTTTGAAGAGAAAAGAAAAACAGTATCCAGGCTCTAGCAGAAGGATGAAAGATGATCTTGAAGAGAACATCACCTTCCACTAGTGTGTCATAATTGTGTCAGCCACAGCAATTTGGAGAAGATAAGCATTTATTTATTCTCTGTAGAGAACCAGCAGCCCATTTACAGGTACTGAAAAGTACAGCTTTGTGAATCTTCAAGCAGCACTGCTACAAGCTAAAAAAAGCACCCTTGCTTTATTATTACACCAGTTCCTGTTCTATTTTGATCCCATGACTGTGGAAATCTTGAAGGAAAATAAAAGGCATCCTTCCCTATTTCTTTCTGTAAAGCACCATTTAATTTGGTGCACAGAAACTACATTTGTTTAATTTCTTTAGGATTTCTTCCTTTTAAAAATAAAATTTGAGGTGTTCAAATTGCTGTTGTTACAACAAACAGATCTGTGGGAATTTTATGTGGTTTCTTTATAATAACAGAGATGTTGTAAATTTAGCCCAGACTTAGCAAGGGAATACATGAAAAGCTCTCTCAGTCCAACTGATATCATTTAAAAATTCACCAGTGGAAAATCTGGGTGTAAAGGACTTCAAGTTAATTAAAAGTTGAAATGAAAAAAATAAGGTGTTTTGATTACAAGAGGTTTGTGAAAATCTCTGTTCTGGTGGATTCAACTGAATACCTTGAAACTTACTTGGACGAATTTAAACAGCAAGTGTTTCAAATTCATATTCCTTGTCATTGGGATAAAGGCTTTCTTTTTATTTCAGTTTTGAGAAGAGCAAAGGGCATTTACTTTTCTTAGCAGACAAAGGTCAGTTTAATTCCTTGACATATGTCCAGATCCTGCTTCTTGGTTTGTACTTACAGGAGTCTCGAAGAACCATCACAGATTGTCAGGTTTTGGGACCTAAGCTGTGGTGACACTATTTTTTTCAGAATTGTTCTATCACATATATCCCAAAATTAAAATCATTGTGATGGCTCTATGCTAGAGGACTTGACAAGCCAAAGACTACCTTCAATCCCTCTATGCTTTATTAGATTATCTTAACTTTAATATACTTTTTAATAAATATTATCTATAAAATACGTATCATACCTTTACTTCAATTAACATTTTTGTCTTTGGAAAGGCATAGGAGGAATAAAAATAAAAGCTGTTTTAGCAAAGAAGCAACGAACAAAATTTTAAATCCTATGAATTAAATTTTCGTAACAGTATTTTGCAGTCACTTTGCATGATACGTATTCAATTATTAGATTTTAATTCTCCTCTTAACAAGCAAGAAACAATATTACTAATTCAAATCTCCCTCACCCCAACACATTCTAAATATTGTGCTGTTGGATTTCTCTCACAGCAACAAAAGCTGAAGGCAGCATAGAAAGGAACTAGATGTGACAAACAGAGAATGAAAACAGAGCAGTTTGTGGCTTTTCAATAAAAGAGAAAACTAATGTTTCCCTCTCTACTGGCTCACAGTAAAGTACAATTGATGCAGTCATAAGGATTTCCAGGATTAGAGAAATTATGTCTCAAAACCTGATGTTTGTATATATTTTTTTAAAAATTATTTAAGCATAATTTTTATATTAATGACAATCTTGTTAAAAAGGGGGGGGAAATTCAATAAAAATTTGGTTGACAAAGAGAAAAAAAAAAAAGGAGTAAAAATATCCAAGAATTCTCAATGTACCTATTTTCTCTAGAAAGATAAGTAATAAAGCTTCCCTTTAACACACATATGGAAATTCCATAATTAATGTATGCATATGATGCAGTTCCAATCTGAAATAGAAGTACAACCTTACAGAGCTCACAATCTTCTCCCCCAAAGCACCACATTCCTAACATCTCAAATACCCTCTTCAATGAAGCATAAACTTCAAAACAACAACAAAACACTCTTACCTTACAAGTAGATCAGATTATTTTTCCATTCCATTCTACCTCATCTATATCAAAGTACATGGAATTATTTTCCCTGGCATCAAGTAAGCAGTAAATTAATTCCATAGACCAAGCTATAGAAAAATTGTCTTTTGTATTATCAATGCCATTCTCTCATACGACCAAGTGTGAATTACATGAAATTCTGAAAAATACCTTGTTTCACCACTGTTAATGTTTCTAGGAATTTATCCTATTAACAAACAGCTACTCACAGAATATATTTCATGTAAATATTTATTGTATAATAATATTTATATTTGATAGTGATAATATATTTTCAAGTGTTTGATGTTGATTTTACTGAATCTATAGTTATTTTTGATACAAAACCCTTCAGGTTGCTCCATGTTTTTTATGAGATATTGAATGCATAAAGCTGTGAAATAGCATAAAGTAGTAGTATTCAAAAATAGAAGTGTCAAGTGCACACTGAACTATAGACATTTTTCTTTCATGCATGCCATTATCCAGCAGGTATAAAGTGGTTTACAGGCAGCAGTTTGGAAACAAACAAATAAACAAACAAACAAGCTACAAAAAAAAGAAACCAACAAAAGCTCTGAGATGTGGAAAATAATTGTTCGTATTTTGGGTGAAAGGAAGATTACAGAATTGAATTTTTGTGGTTAAATTGCTGTTCATCAGAACAAGAATCAAAATCAAACAAACTGAAGTAAAAATACCAAACAAATCTCATTCTGCCGTTTCTTCAACTGCATCGAGTATTAGTTCAGCAACTGCTCCTTGTCAGACTAGCGTGCCACAAAGGATTCAAACACACTCATAGAAGGCTTTCAGATCAGAGGAGATTTGGTCATCCTGGCATGGTGCTGCTCCTACCTCAGCAGCAGTACAAAAAGAAAGGAATCAAGTCAATTTGGAAAGCACCCTGATACAAGGTAGGCTTTGAGCTCTGACACAAATACACATTAACAATAGGGAAGGAAAAGCACCTACGCAGGGTACATACAACTAGAGACGCCTCTTCTGAGTTAGATTTGCTGCATTTTTTTCTATTAAATTAAAGCCACAGTTCTGAAAGTAATGGCCAAGTTAGTGATATGATGGCTTATCCAGATATAGGCAAGCAAGAACTTGTTCAGATAAAACAGCTACTAACACAACTGAAAATGTACAGAGCGATGTACAGCTTTTTTCCACTGAGATACAAAATGAAAGAAAAAAAAATTAAAAAATGCTTTATGCAAAATAAAATCCTCTTCTGAAATGACACAGTTTGGCACATTGTGTACAATTGCATGGAGGCCTGCCTTCAAATAATGTAGCTGGCCTGCTGGTGCCTTGTCTTCTGTTCTGAGACAGCTGAACTCCAAAAAGGTTAAGTCACTGTTAGCTGGTCTGTTAATAAACCACACAGCAGTTAATGCTGCTTTGCATGTTAGATTGGACTGTTCATGTCTCCCAGGTGAAGACTCTGGGCTTCCCTTAGGCTCCCATGCCCCCCTGTGTTGATGTTGCCTGAAATTCTATGGAAGAACTTTCAAAGACAACATTATCTGGGTAAGGTAGAGTGGAGTTCTTTATTTAGAGGGTTTTAGGGCTACCAAGTATAGAAAGCATACAGAGAGATATGCACCCTTCCCCCAATCCCGTCCTCACGCTCTTCCATCAGGATTTGAGGTTCTTCATGGCTCACCAAGGGGGAAAAGAGGGGAGCCCCCCTTAAGGCACGGACACGCTTGGAGGTGAGCTGACGAGCACCAGACCAGTTGGGCTCCCTAGCACAGAGGTCTTACCAATTTTATAACACTATTTAATTATCCTATCTAAAGGTTACATCCAATCTAATAATTGTCCATCCCCAGAAACTCCCCAGATCCACCTCCCAACATGTCTTCTCTGAAATTGAGTCAGAGGTCTCAGGACTCCTTGTACTTTATCATCATCTTCTCCATGCCACTTTCCCTTATTGGAGCTTTTCCAAGGTTTCTGGGACCTCTTTCATGTTTTGACTAAAACAATATCTTATCCTAGTTTTGGTACATGAGTTTCAGGCAAGATGTTCTAGCTATTATCTTCCCCATGACACGGAGATCCAGGAATGTGTCATGGAGGTTAGAAGCTGTTATCTACCTCAGAATGTAAGAAACTATATAGCTATATGAAAATCTACAAATATATGAAATCCTAAGGCAACATTGAATTCCAGAATATCAGTTCTTCGTATTTTCTCACTCTTTAAAAACTTGATAGTGGTTGCCTTTTCAGTTAGGAAAAAAGACATGTGCAAGTCACAGCATGTTGTTAGTTACATATATAAAACAAATGTCAACAGTTATTCACCCAGTTCCAAGTACATCCTTCAATGTAAATATTAAAAGAAACTTTTCAGTCCCTGTTGTATCATTCCTAAATTATGTAAGTGTTTGTAGGAGCAGAAATGAGATCCTGCTCAGAAACTTGACCTATTATTCTTCATTCTTTTTTTTCCTGAGAGAAAAATATAAATTCCCCATTGTATAAGTTGGGAATATATAAGTCTTTGGTACAATTATCTATTTATTATGGCTTGACTCAAAACTAATTCATAAAAATTACTTACGATGCAATGAAATTATGTTTTGGAATTTTTGCAGGTTTTGAAACAATTTGTCCTTACTTTCAATTATTTGTGTAAGCTATAGGTTTTTATTAATTCCTTGCTTTACTGGGTTTTTTTACCATCTCAGTTGAATATTAATTGCTACAGGAGTTTTTAAACTTGGTCTCTTTATTTTAAAGCTGTAGAGAATTTTCTTACATCCGTTAGCAAAGCATCAAGTCAGGTCACATTGCTGTAAGCCCAACAGACACTAATTTTTAAATTGTACTGGGTTCATTGTCAAATACTGTTTTACATTCAGATATTAAAAAAATAAATAAATAAAAATTGAGAACCCCAAGAATAATTCTCAAGCCTGTAATTAAATAGTCATGAAGCATGAAAATTTACTATGAGTTATACACAGCCCTGTGTCAATAACAACCTTCTCGCAGTGATATGAAAAGTACACATGGGAAACCAAATTTGTGATCCCCTCTGCAGTCACACCTGGGACAAGTGTGCACACTTCATCCACCTTGTTGATTCCAAAACCAGCAAATCCGTTATTTTACCTTTTCATTTCTGTTTAGATAGTGACATTTACTTTTATACAGTGGATCGTAACAGGATGCACTGTATAAATCACAAAACCTTCAACGAAAGCAAACAAGTCACATTCTGTATAGTGCTCTGTTCAACAAGCTCATATATATGTTAGAAAATATGGGATTAAAAAATGGAACTATGCAGTAAACAACACTCAAACATGCAAGAAGCTAGAATGGCGAAACAACATCTGTAAAGAAAGACCATTTAGAAGGAATATGCTTATGTATAACCTCAGGTCAGTTAGAATGGAATTATATATACTTTCACCAGCATTAATACTACCTCTCTTCTAAGTTCGTACGTCAAAAGGAAAAAAAATCATCCCACTTGTGATTCAAAATGGAAACAAAAGGGTTTGACAAACTTTCTAATGGGAGGCAGGCCCAGACAAGCTTCCTCTGCCAGATTCCGTTCGTTTAGTCCAGTGCCAGCCTCACAGTGCAGAAAAGCTTTGCAAAACTAAACTGCACACTATATTACATTCTTTTAAAAAAAATAAAAAAAAAAAAAAAAAGTGAAACTAAGGGTGCAACACAGCCCCAATCTTGTAATTGAATATCTGGTTTTATCAAGCTGTCTTCATACATGCAGTACAGTAATATTTGCATTAAAAAAGACAGATAATAACCACTTCTCTACAAGTTTCTGAGAAACTGAGTTTAAAAACCTCTATCATATTATCTCGGAAAGCATTTTTTAAAAAATACTACTACAAAGTGTAAAAGCTGGAATTGCTAGAATTGCTCTTACAAGAATATGGGAGCCTTCAAGATTTCCTAAAAAGTGTGAAATTTCAAAAGCCACTTATCCATGGGGCTGTTCTATAAAGACTCAGTCAGGCAGCAGGAAGTAGTCATGTTGGATGGTTTGGGTAAAGGAGAGCTTTAGGTAATGCTTGGCTCTAACAGTCCACAATAGCAGAACTGAAGTACTGGTACCCCTCTGGGTCCAGCTGTGCCTAGTCACTATCAGTTTTTTCGCATAATTTCAGCTACTATGAAAATTTCATCTTCAAACATGTTTGTAATCCATCTCAAATGCCTATTTTGTTCTAGACACCTTGCATAGTCTTCCTTTTCAGGCAGAGGTGCAAATTCTTTAATTTAAACACACCCTCACTATGGTTTTCCAAACCCTTGCACAATTTGAAGTGTTCACAGACACAAGTCCAGATCTGATAGTTCTGCAGAAGTATGGTTATAGCTCTTCATAAACTGACAACATATCAGTTTGTGCTGTAAAATATCTCCACATCTAAGTTTGGAGCATCCTGTTAAAATGCTCTATGACAGAATGTTTTACTTCATTATTAGGAAGGAAATGGTGAACACTACATTGTTTTAAAAGTTTGTTTAAAAGCTGGTTTAAAAATTCTGTTTCATAGTCAATCTACAATTTCTGAGTCTTGTATCCCTTGCTAAAATTTGCCCTGGGTTACCTTTTGCCATGGCCCAGGCATGATTGCATAAGATGTCTACTAATGTTAAAATGTACTTAACAAAATTGTGTTTGGAAAACGGTTGCACATCCAGCAAATCCGCCTGCCATTGTGTATCCACCTCTGCCACAATCGCTTTCTTTCTTTCAAAGTGCTTTTCTTCAAGCCTCGTATAAGGTGTTAAGCACCCTGAATTGCAAACCATGTTGCCACTTGTCATCTTGGCAGGATTTTCCCCACCCCACTTCTTTCCTATATAATTGGCTCTTGTCAAGAACCTTGGGCAAAGGCAGAATAAATTAAATTATAAAATGTATGTTCAACTGAAACTGCTAACTTTCTACACCTTGAAATTTTCACAAGTACTTCAGAGGTTTGTAAATATTATGGAAATTTTATCCCAGGTTTCCAGATTTGTATTTTGCATGGCTTAGTAAAGCCTCTCGTTCAGATCAATTTTCTGCCTTGATAGCGTGCATGATTAGGCAAGAACTGTCAGCTGTGTGGTTCTAATTCTGTTGCTATTGTGTTATTGTTGTCAAGAAACATTTGGAACTCTATTCAGAACACATTTTCAGTGTTTTGATCAGTATTTTTCTGGGGTTTTTTTTTGTTGTTGTTGCTGTGTTTTGTTTTGTTTTCATTTTTGGTTTGGGGTTTCTTGGGTTTGTGGTTTTGGGGGGGTGTTTGTGGGGTTTTTTGTTTGGTTCTGGGGTTTTTTTAAATATTCCTTTCAGAGTAAAAAGTTAATATTCAGATAGCTGAGATTCAGTGTTATTATTGGCTGCTGATCTACCATCTGACAATCATAATATAGACAAATCTTCCTGAGGATCCAGATCTGATGGAGGCATTTCCAAAGTCTAGAGTAGAACAACTAAGGAAAGATAACCTGTAAAATGATGCAATTTAAGGGGGACAAACTGTTCTGGATTTGTGCTTCCTCAACATCCCTGGTTACTTTTCCTAGGCACTCCCAGGCCATACATCAACATTCCAGCAGGACGACTCCGGGATTACATCAGGCAAAAAGACCAGATATATCTCTTTCCCTTAGCATAATTTACAAATACCTAGCCTCCAAGTGAGAATATAAAGGATTTTGTCCATGTGCTGCATAAATACATAAAATATAAGTACCAGCAGGAGCTGGGTATTGAACACAAGTTGTCCCACCTCATCCAATATACAAAATGCGGAGAGCCTTAAAAAAAAAAAAAAATCATTATGTTGAGACACACAAGTGAAACAAAACATGACTGAATGTTGTCTTCTCCAAAAGTAACAATAACTAAATATTTCATGTACGCTAACATTCCTAAAGGATAGAACCACACTGTTAGACGTGCATTATACCTGTAAGTCTTTTTCAATTGCCAAAGAATTAACTTCATACTGGAAAAACCTTCACTAAAGCAAGTTATACCATCTTTCCTTTTGTTCCATAAAGAACCAGGCCAAACAAGAGTTATGAACCTAAACCTTGCCTTAATAACTAAAACAATATTTTAAATTCTACAATACTTCATTCTCTCAGTAAAGACAAAAGTGAATGTACACATTGTCTGACGTCTTGAGTCTCATACAGGATGAAATGTTCTGCAGTCAAATAATTCTGAGGTTAGAAAATCTGAAAAAAACCAAACATTCCAGGTTAGTTTCTGTAGGTTATTTATTTTTATAAATCGTTTTTTCAATGTGTAAGTATCACTACCCTAAATTATTGGGTATGACCAATGTATTGGTTATGACCATGTTAAGTCCTCTTTGAAGACTGGGCCTGCAGCATAGTTCTAAACAAAGAGAAATATGTACAAGATTCCTTGCCTATTGCAGCTGGAAAACCCAAGTGAGTACACTGGGCCCAGTATGCTCCTCTTTAGGACAAAGAAGACTGGCAATACTTAGGAGACAAAGTAGATATAAAAGAAAAATTAATCCACATGACCTCTGCTATCCATCTCTATTTTTAAGGTATCATTTGAAGGGAGTCGCTGGAAAGCTCTGAAGAGAGACCATCTATCACAAAAGAAAGCCAAAAAGACATTATATGTCAGTTAAAGGGGGTATGTGGCACAGATACCTAGCTTCAAAATAAAACAGAATAAATGTTCCTGTTGATGCTTCCAGGCTGCTGCAGAACATACAGCCTGCCTTTATCAACAAATGCAAGAGCAGTATATATTTAAGATTTTGAGCCTAAACATGCTCCACTTGTACCTAATTCATTCTTCTCAGGAAGCTTCTTACAATTGCAACTTCAAAAGTCCTGCCAGATTGAGCTCATAATATATATATTCTTTCCTGCCTTTCCCCAGCTTTCAGTTTCATGGCAACAGCAATGTTCCTCATGACTCTAGGGGGCATGAAAAAATACCACCATATTGAATGAAAGAATGCAGGATTCTCAGGGATATCCCTCACACTTGTCCCCAACACAGAGTTTTATATGTATATAATTAGATGCACATTGCCATTCTGGACAAATGTTCAGTGTAACACAAATTTGACATAAGGTTTGATGGAGAATCTTTAAAATTCTTAATAGATGCCACATAATGTGGCAGCATTTGCTTTTACCACAGAACATGTTTAAGAACAGTACTATTTTTAAATATTGTCTGTGATAGCACATTTGATGAATACAGGTGAACTCATTCTTTGACATGCAGGAAAACAGCAATGGGCAAAGAAACTGAGTAAAAATTTATACTTTTCCTTTGCTATGCGGTGTTTCCTCTACCCTGACTTGTCCCCTAAATTTTTATTGTACATTTAATATCAAATTAACTGCCTTAAAAAGATGAAGAATGCTGACAAGATTTTATGAATTTGGAAAAATGAGCCTAGAACTACAGTGTGTGCCTTATGCACACTACTGAGAGTGATGGCATATTTTTAATGGGTAGTTTTGGCACCTATTGCTGTATGACAAAGGTGTTAACAATTAAGAGGAAAAATGCTATGGAAAGAGGCCTTATCTGGACATCAATATATTGACTGAGAAACATGGAGGGGAAATTCAAGAACTGTCTTTTATCTGTCACTGACAGCAGGAGCACTTCTAAATATTTCTAGTGTGAAAAGGCAGATGTTATTTTAAAGCATCCTTAGTGTTAGGACACAGCAAGCTGCTCAGCACCGCATCAGCACTCTTGCCTCAGCTGGCAACTATCATCAGCTTACTGTCTCCCCTTTTTCTTGTACAACCAAAGTAAAAGGTCTAAGAGAATTTTTACAGAAGAGTCCCAGAGGAAATTTAAGCCCCCTCTGTTTCCAGAGCTGGTTCAAACCAGCAAGGGCAGAGCCACAAGAAAAAAAAATTGAAAACAACAAACAAATAAAATACCAATTAACTTTTTGAAGCATAAAAAGGTTCTGTTTCAGGTTTGTATAAAGATATATGTTCACTCTGTTTCTTCAGTGCTAATTTTCTTACACATCCATGAAATAACATGCACCATACAAAAGATCTGTGGTTAAGATCTGTGTGTAAGATCTGTGAACGGTTTTTCCATAGTGTTTGACGGAACACTAAATGACAAAGTGTTTAAAAAAATTTTTCAAGGTGTCTTGCTGCACTTTTTTACACTTGAAACAAATAAAAATAACGTTAAATCCAAACTTAAGTTTCTTACAAAGCGTACATTGGAAATATTGACTGTCAATATATACTGAACAAAAATCATAAGGGCAGTAGAAAAACTGTTCTGATGATCACATGTCAAAACCCGAGAGAGCAAAAATACTAAATATGCAAATTAAAATGAATCAGTATCAATAAATTTACTCACATCTTTGACACTGTAAGACTATTGCCCATTTATATTACCATTGACCTTTTCATTGATGGCATGAAGCAATGAAGGTCTCTGTGTTCTGTGCTACAACAAGAGGCCCATTTTCTTACTGAACTCTTAGACTGAGGGAAATACATTTCCTGTTTGGTCTTAGTGGAATATAACAAAAAGTGCTGTCGAGAACTAAGTTATGCCAGGAATTACATCTGTTTAACAGGGTTTCAAGAATTTGAAGATGCTGAAGTGTTTAGTTCTTGTATAGATAGATATTGGCAGGGATGTTAAACTTCAGAACTAAATATAAATGCTCACTGTGTTAAACCAGCATTTCCTTCACTGTTGGATGTCTAAGAAAGTTTTCCATATTTTTCTCTATGCTGTTTTTCCCCAATACCTCAGAATGTGCTGCAAAGTGTTCCTTTTATTCTAATTTATTTCTAAAAGAAGACCTGAACAACAAAATATCACACAATATACCAGCAGTTCTTTTTTGTTTAAAAAAAAAAAAAAAAAAAAAAAAAAATACAACTTTACAGATTGAATTATGAATGCCTGGGCAGCGAGATACAAGATCTTTAAAGTATCAAACAGAAGCCAAAAAGCAGCAGGAAAAAGAAAAGAAAAAGAAACCAACAACTAACAATTAGGAAGGTGTCATAATTTAGGAATGGTATTCCCCAATTTAGTACTCCCACTAAAAGGACCACAAGATGCTCCCCTTCCCACCCTGCTCCGATGAGGGGCACAAAAGGCAAAGACCAAGAATTGAGATAAGAACGATTTATCTAAACAGCAATGAGATAAGAAAACAAACAGTAATGGTAACCATATTAATAATAAAAGTATACAACAGAGAGGGTGATTCACATGCAAAAATGCTCACCGTGGACCCCAAGACAATCAACAATGGCAGACAATACTGCCACATTTTTAGGAAGCCATGTCCTTCTTTTTGGAATCCAGAGAGAATCCCTTTCCTCTGCCCAGCAATGCCATGAGGTGGGAAGGTCATGGCCAAAACTAGGACAAGAGGTCACAGAGCAGAGAGAGGCCAACTTTCTCCACTGCAGGCAGCTTACTGTAATGACAAGACAAAACTGGCTGAGTATCCTGGGGATACTCCTAGCTGAAGATATTCCTAGCTGAAACAAAAACAAGTAGTTCATTGTGGCCAATGGTCTTTTTAACCAGCTGAGTACCTGAGCCATATATTTTATAGCTATTTGATACTGCAGGATCATCCATCAATTACAAATCTGCCAAGAAATACCGCTAAACATACTCTCCCACGACACAGTGTGGGTTTTTCTAAAGACTGCAGGCTTCAATACAGAACCTTTCTAAGGCTGTACTTTAACCATATAAAAAAATCACCACAATATAGAAGGCAGAACATCTGCAGCTTCCAGATGGCACCAATCTGGATGCTGCGATATCTCTACCCGTTTTCTCCCTGGGCAGGCTTAGAGTGCAACCTAGTCCTCTTTTTAGACCTAATAACATCCCTGCAGCTGAACAGTGCAATGCCCAATGCCAAAAGTACACTTTAGAAGAAGAGGCAGACAAACTAAGTCCTAAAACAAAATTATTTTAGTTTCAAAAGACAAAACAGGAAGAAGGACACATCAGTAAAAGGGCTTCATTAAGAAGCATGCTTCCTGAAACTGTAGCTTGCACTGTGTCTACTCTTCTATACTTTTCACATTGTAAAAACTCCATCCTTTCTATTCTCCAGTCCTCAATATGCAAATAACTTACCCTCTCCATTTATGTATGCATATAACAGAATGAGGTAGTCTTTTTTATGTTTGATATGATGCAGACTTGAAGATAATTAGATAATTTGGTCTCTGAGTATCATAGACAGGATTATAAGCACCATGCAATGACTATATAAAATACTGTTCAACACTGAGAGGTTATGCTATGCTTCATTTAGCTAACTTGATAGTGTTTCTTTAAGCAGCCCAACAAGGTTCTGTGTTTGAGGGAACTGTATGAATACCAAGGATGCTTCTTCAAAGCAGACATTCAAACTGGTATTTACAAGGTAAATTATACTTAACAACTCTGCCTCAGTCACCCACCACCTCTGTTCCACTGAGAAAGTGAACTTCCAACCCACCAAGCTTCCTATATCACCATATGTTAAGACTACTCATCCAACTGATCATACTGATGGTGCAAGAACTGCAACATATCATACATGACAAATTTCAGATGATTGTTGGAATATTCCCACTTAAATTCTCCTGCTTACCTATTCTTCCTCATAACAGCTTCAGTTGCCCTTCCAAAGCAGTCAGGCTTCCAACTCAGCTCTAGAGAATTTATTTGTATTTCTCAAAACTTATTTCCTAGGGTTTTTTCAAGAAAGAAGGGAAGGAAGTTTTCTGGAGAATTGCTGTGAATGTAATACACTATGTGCCAATTACCTGAAATTAATGTAACAGACTAAAGATTACTAACATTTTATCCTTTTAACAAAAAAAAACCAAAAGCCCAACAATATTTTCTCATCAGAAATCAACATGACTATGGATGAGTAAAGAAAGAATAAACATACTACCAAATTTAACTATAGGGGAACCCGGAGAACTTGAAAAGCTTGTCTAAAAGGAGAATTTAATATCCCCTACCCATTAACATCAGTTAATCTCACCGATTATTTAAAAAGCTCTTCTCATAATATTCACTAAAAGCAGATACACAAAGCCTCATAAATCTTGAGAGTCTATGTGCCCTTTCCAGCACAAATTTTGAGACCAAAGGTAAGCATGTGAAAACTTGTAAAAGTTTATCCAGACTGAGCTTTTGAAGCTTATCCATTGCTAGTTGTCTCATCAAGCTCTTGCACCTTAAGTACCAGCTGTGTCAGCAGCTTGTTCCTACTGTTTTGCAGTTTTGATGCAAAGGCTCTGAATATCACAGGGAAAATTTCTTGACTGTATTGAAATTATTTCCTTGCAGCTTTTTGGCATTTCTGTAGCTGAAATGAACAAAAAATATAATTTTTAGATAGACTAATCTCTTACATGATATATAAAAGAAAATATATTTAAAAATTGGATTAATCCTAGATGATGATAATGTGCAGGCAAATGAAATACATATACTTCTTATGTTTTTCTACCTCTCTTATCTGTTAATTTTTCTTTGAAGATGGTCTCTTCCAAACAACTGCAACTACACAGAAATAAGGCAGGGGGAAATGGTTTCACAGTCTAACTTTTTCCTGTAGGGACTAATTATGTTAAGTCTATGATCAGTTAAATAACAGGTGCTTCTCTGGAAGGCAAGGGAGAGCTCATGTCTGACTTGAGACAGATGGAAAGTTCTGCTGGTTTGCCCAGCTTAAGCCACAGTGATGAGCACACAAAGTTCATTGAAAAGTCTAAAAAAGTTTAATTTTTAAACTTCAGACTCATACATGACCCAAATATATGAAAATTGAATTTTGAAGTGGCGCAATGGACCAGAGATCTTTTGTGAATGTGCGACTTCATCTGAAAATTTATGAGGCTTTGTGCATATTTCTTTTCTATCCTGCCTTGGGCTGCTTAAGAAATAGAAAAATATCTTGTTCTCTATTTCTTATGCTCTTACGTTCTGCTTTCAGAGTAATTCAAGAAGCGAAAATAAAAATTATAAAGTTGCATGGTACAAGTCGACCCAGCCCTGGATTCATCCCACAGCCCAGCTCTGCCACCCAAATGTGACTGCTGGCTTGGGCTTGGTCCTGAGTGCCTGAATTCCAGGATGATCTACAAGGCAATTCACCAAGGACAACTTCACTCTCTTGAAAGGAGTCTGTTATGCCCCTGGCATTCTTGCTTTTAGCCACTTTAACTCCTTCTCAGAGCTGAGCCTCCTTGCCCTCCTTCTGTGCGAGACCATTCCTCTGTCACAAATTACTGCTGCTGAGCAGCTACAATTAGAATTTCCCTCTGAGAAGTAAATGGTAACCAAGATATTTTCCTGAACTGCATATATGTACACTTCTAGGCTGAAGTCCATCTCCCTCCCTCACATTCTTTCCCCATTTCCCCCGTTGTCATCATCCTCCAATGCCTCTAAAATAAGAGACATTTGCATTGATTTGCAAGTGTTTTACTTCTCCCTGTTTTCCACAAACAAGAGATGGAAATTTAAGGGAGCAAGCCCTCACTCTAGGCTGCCTGCTTTCCACAAAAGGGGTTAAGCTAATATGCTTCATATGCTTTTTTCCCAGGAGGGTGTTCAAGTACTGAGAACACACTGCTAAAAATTTCACACATCTCTCAGTCTGACTGCCATGGATCAAGTGCTACAATGTTCAATTCATGCTCAGACAGGTGCTGAGTGGTGGTAGGTTTTGAGGCCAGAGAAATGTTTTCCTTGGCACTTAGCCCCACATTCCTAATTCCATCCAGCATGCTTTCGTTTGGGACAGAACAATAACACATTGCACCAAGAGGCCAGCCAGTTAGCCATGAAAGGCGGGCATTTACTAGAAAAACAAAACAGCTTTATCACATAACCCTTCTCCTAGATCCAGAACATGAGGGCAGGGGCTAGAAATCTTCTAGCCGCACTTTGTGTTGTCTAGCTTTTTCTGACTACAGAGCTGTTGGCACATTTGTCCTTGTAACAGGTATCTGGTGGAGGATAATCAGTGCTATTTCCTTCCATCAGCACATGAACTCTGCAATATCAGCTCTGTAGGAAGATATCAAAGCAACTTTCACTGTAGGGAGCCTGCCAGACATTGAAAGGGCCTAACTAGTGCAGTTGCCCACCTTCTGCCATGAAGGTAGTGTGCACATTCAAAGTGGGCTAACAATTATCCAATTACTGATTCACCAAAATGAAAGCTGTCCTCTGGCCAAGTCCATGTACATTAATCTTACATGTCCTCAGAGTTGTGCTTAAAAAGAAAATCCAGCTGGAACACACTTTAATCACTGTCAGAGTCATGATTAAAGAATTACAGAATGGGTAATGTTGGATGGGACCACAGTGGGTCATCTAGTTCAACCTCTCTCCTTAGGTAGGGTCCCCTAGAGCATGTTACTCAGGAATGTGTCCAGATGGCTTTTGAACATCCACATGTTCCAGTGCTCAGTAACCCTCGCAGTAAAGAAGATGAACTTCTTTGTTCTGATGAAACTTCCTGTGCATCAGTTTCTTCCCGTTGTCTTTCAGCAGCAGCAGCAGCACTGAGAAGAGCCTGGCTCCATCCTCTTGGCACTTTCCCTTCAGATACTTAAAGACATTGATAAAGTCCCCTCTCAGTTGTCTCTCCTCCAGGCTAAATGGGCCCAGCTCCTTCAGGCTTTCCTCTTAAGTGAGAAGCTCCAGTCCCCTCATCATCTTCACTGTCTTCTGCTGGACTTGCTCCAGGAGCTCAGTGTTTCTCTTGTACTGAAGAGCCCAGAACTGAATGCAGCACTCCAGATGCATCCTCACTAAGGCTGAGGGGCAGGATCCTCTGCCTCAACCTGCTGGCAATGCTCTTCCTAATGTACCCCATGATACTACAAAGGCACACTGCTGGCTCAAAGACAGCTTGTTGCCCACCAGAAGCCCCAGGTTCTTCTCCACAGAGCTGTGTTCCAGCAGGTCAGACCCCTGCCTGTGCTGGTGCATGGGGTTATTCCTCCCCAGCTGCAGGACACTACACTTGCCTTTGCTGACTTTCAGAAGGTTCCACTCTACCTCTCCAACCTTCTGAGATCCTTCTTAATGGCTGCACAGCACTCTGAGGTTTTGGCTGCTCCTCCCAGTTTTGTGTCATCGTAAACTTGCTGAGGAGACACTCTACCCCTTCATCCAAGTCATTGATGAATAAGTTAATTATTGGATCTAGTACTGACCCCTGGGGAGCACTGCTAACTACAGGCCTTCAACTAGACTGTGCCATGGATCACAGTCCTCTGAGACCTGCCATGCAGACTGTTCTCAATCCCCCTCACCGTACACTCCACTAACCCCCACTTCCTACTGAGGCTATCTTGGGAGGCAGCATCAAAAGACTTGTTGAAGTACAGGTAGACAGCAACCGCTGCTCTCTCCTCATCTATCCAGACACTAGACCCACTGTAGTAAGCAAACAGGTTAGTTAAGATCATTGAGAGTGGCCAAGCAATGATGTCCACCGTGTGTATCCCATCAGGGCCCATGGATAGGACTTGTGGATGTCAAGTTTGACTGAATGGTCTCTAACCGAAGCCTCTTCAACCAAAGGAAAGTCTGCCTTTCTCTGGACCTTCTTTCTGGTCTTCTGGGTCAGGGATTCCTGAGGGCTGACCCTGGCAGTGAAGACTGGTGCAAAGGCGGCCTTCAGTATCTCAGCCTTCTCTGCAACCTCTGTTGCAAGGATCCCTATTCCATTCAGTAGCAGACCCACATTTTCAGCAGACCCACATTTTCTCTAGTATTCCGTGTGTTATTGATATATTTGAAGAAGCTCTTCTTGCTATCCTTGACATCCTTGGCCAGAGCTAATTCCATGTGGAACTTGGCCTTCCTCGTTACCTTTCTGCATACTCTGCCAATATCCCTATATGCATCCCAGTTGGCCCATCCCTGCATCCACCTCATGTGTATCTGCTGCTCGTGTCTGAGTTTTGACAGGAGTTCCTAATTCATCCATTCAGGTCTCCTGCCCTTTTTTGTCACTTTATTGTACCATTCTTGAGCCTGGAGAAAACAATCCTTGAATACTGACCTGTTCTCTTGGACCCCTCTTCCTTCTAGGACACGTTCTCATGGGATTCCTCCAAGACAGTCCCTGGAGAGGCCAAAGTTAACACTCCTGCAGTACAGTGTTACAATCTTACTCATTGTCCTGCTTCTTCCTTGCAGGACATTGAACTTCATGATCCTGTGGTCTCTGTAACCAAGGCCACCCTCAAACTTCACATCTCCAACCAGACCTTGATTGTTAGTTAATTTAAGGTCCAGCAGCACACCTTCCCTCATTGGTTCCTCCACCACCTGTATCAGAAAGTTATGGTCAGTGCTTTCCAGGAACCTCCTGGATTGATTGTGCCTTGCTGTGCTGTTCCTCCAGCTGTTGTCAGGGTGGTTGAAGTCCTCCATGAGAATCAGGGCCTTTGACTTTAAGGCTGCTTCTCGCTGTGTGCAAAAGACCTCATCTACTTCTTCCTCCTGAACATGGGACCTTTAGCAAACACCCACAATAGTGCCACCCTTGCCAATGTGCCCTTTAATCCTAACCCATAAACTCTCTAATTGCTCGTCATCTTCCTCAAGATTGATCTGAAAATTTCCAGTTCCTTGTCTTGCATTTGGTAGTATGTTTCCTCTCCTGTTTGTGTGGAATTTCCATTAAAGTCACATTGACATGCAAATACTATGTCCCTTCTGCATACAATTGTGCCTCTGGAGAAGACAGGGCTCCTGGGAACAGAATTAGAAACAAATAAAATCTTGAAGTCTCATTTTCAGTGTGAAGACCATGCAGCAGATTCACCACTAAAGGTTTCTGAATTTAACCTTCATGACAAAGGCATTGGCCCAGTTGAAGGAAAAAACTTCTCTGCTCTGCACGTAAGAAACAAACTTAATGTCTTGTCTTAGCTGCTGAAAGAGCAAACCTCACCTCCTTCCCCAAAGAAGGACATATTCATGACAACATTTCAGGAGACTCAGACAAGACAGACATCATCTCTGAAATAAAAACACAGAGTTTCTATTTGGTGCTGTTGCCACAGCTGACAGCATTCATTCAGAAATTCATTAAGTCTGACTGCTTTTATTGTATGCCAGGGTGCAGAAAACTCTAACAAGCACTAAGCTCTAACAGGCTTGAACAGTTCTTGAAAAGAAAGCTTCAAAATTTTTGCATACTCACTCCCAACAACTTTCTAGTGCCACAAAAAGCAATTAACTTTAGAGTTGATGAGGTTTCACAATCATGCACAGTAGCATTTTAATTAACAAATAGAATCAAAATCAAAAGGCTAAAGAATAAACTGCACTATAACCTGCTATCTGTAATCCACAGGGAAAAAAAAAAAAAAAACCAGAATAAAAAATGTGGGAAGGATATGCAAAACATTTTTGTGTTCTGTGCAGTTAGAGAGGTGCTGAGGAATGAAATTAAGACTTTTTCTGTCCTAAAAATCTATAAAACTGAAGAATGTGAACTTAAACTGGTAGTTTTGTCTCTTAAACTGATGTCAAGAAGGAACGAAAAGCGCAATGCTGCCTCTCACTGGGCAAGCAACATCAATTCTGCACTATCTGGTGAATTATAGCAGTGACCCAAAAAATCTTGCTCACTTCTTGTGCTGCCTTTCATCCCCCTGCAGCAATTATATTTGCTAAAACCTTTCAGAGCCTGCATATTTCCTTCTCTTTTCTCAAACTAGTGGCAGCACAGCTCCAACTTGTTGCTGCAGGATACTTCTCCTTGAGATGACTTTCATATGGAGTTAGTCTATTGAATTCTTTCATCTATGCCAAAAATACTCTACAAAAGGACAAAACAGTACCTTATAAGTATTGGGAAAACTGTTGTCTGACAAATAAGCATAGCATGACTAGCAAACAAAATAACAGGCTGGAAATACTCCACTCATAAGAATCTTTGGCAATCCAAGCATCAATCTAAATGTCAACTTCCCTCTCTTCCATCCTCATTCCCTCCCTCCCCCAAAAAATCTGATCAAATATGGACTAGAAAATATAAATGTTCTATAGGTGTACTGAGCCCATAACAAGTTTCTGAGATAACCACAAAGTCAGCAAAATATTTCTGAAAATTTGTTGGCTGAACAACCCAATCTTAAATCAAGGGCCATTTTATTTTTGTCTTATGCACAGTTAGTAATCAGCTTAGTCTTCTCTGCTGCAAAGGCTCATTTCCATGGTCATGCTAGTACAGAATAAAAATAATAAGAATTTGGTGACCGGTCCTGCTGCACTGTCTGCTTAGTACAACACAACTTACTTCTCTTAATTTAAAAGGCCTTTCAGAAGAGGAACAATGAGCGTACATGAAAGAAGGAATTAACACTGTCTCTAGGAAGTTATGTAGAATCATAGAATCATTTAGGTTGAATAAGACCTTTAAGATCCCCAAGACCAACCACTAACCTAACACTGCCAAGTCCAACACTAAACCATGCCCATAAGTACCACATCTGCACTTCTTTTAAATACCTCCAGGGAGGGTAACTCAATCACTTCCCTGAGAAGCTTGTTCCACAAAGAATTTTTTTATAACATCAAATCTAAACCTGCCCTGCAGCAACTTGGGGCCATTTCCTCTTGTCTTGTCACTTGATATCTGGGAGGAGAGACAGATCCCCACCTGCCTACAACCTTCTTCCAGGTAGAGAGCAATCAGGTCTCCTCTGAGCCTACTTTTCTCCAGGCTAAACAACCCCAGAGTCCCTCCACTACTCCTCATAACACCTGTGCTCCAGACCCTTCACTGGCTTCAATTCCCTTCTCTGGAGAACTTACAGCACCTCAACGTCTTTCCTGCAGTGATGAGCCCAAAACTGAACACAGGATTTGAGGTGGGGGCTCACCAGTGCCAAATACAGACGGACAATCACTGCCCTGGTCCTGCTGGCCACACTATTGCTGATACAGGCCAGGATGTCACTGGCCTTCTTGGCCACCTGGGCACACACTGGCTCATGTTCTGCCAGTTGTCAATCCACAAGGCCTTTTCTGATGGGCAGCTTTCCAGCCACTCTGTCCCAAGGCTGTGAGCACTGCCTGGGGTTGTTGTGATCCAAATACAGGACCTGGATATTTTCCTATACATACCTTTCTTTATACACTATACATACACAGCTTTTAGCTTGGTCAGCTATAGTGTAAGAACACAGGTCCATATCATAGAATTTACACACAAATGTCACATTTTCTAATTTGCATCGAGGGACTTGAGACTACCTTTACACAGAAAACCGTGCCTTAATATGACACCACTTTTCAGATTAACTGAAAAATAAACAAATGTCCCCCTCCCCCCCCCAAAAAAGCCAAAACAAAAACAAATACAAACAAACAAAAACAAATACAAACAAACAAAAAAAACCCCACACCACCAACATTGCCACAGCAATTCCACATGATTTTCAACCACCAAGAGCCAAAAAAACCCTTGAGTCAGAAAGTTCTTGCAAGCAGCCCCAAAGGCCATAGAAAAGTTCAGAACAGCTGAAAGAAATGGGAAGGTTAGCTGACAGAGTTTTTAAGAAACTCAACAAGACCAAATGCTTGGATTTAAGGCTCAAAATACAAACAAAGTGTTTTCCATTCAAAAGCCAAATTTTGGAAGAAAATTGTATACAGGCATTTGAGTTCTACTGTATCTTTTATGGTTCAATATATCATTCTGAAATTCTACTATACGTAGTATTGATAATACAGACTATACAAGATTTCCAACAGCCTAACTAGCAAGACTTCCATATGACTTCTCTCAAACTTTTCTTCCAGAGACAAAAATGAACCCCACTACCCCTATGTTTTCATTAAACAGCTTTTTTAAGTCCTGGAAGAATGTCAAAACTTTAAGACTAGTTCTTCCAGCCTCCTGCACTTAATCTTTTCTTTTCTTTTTTCTTTTCTTTT
>JAWWEU010000081.1:55605918-55650223 GCA_035583155.1 Acropternis orthonyx | reverse complement strand
TTCTTTTCTTTTCTTTTCTTTTCTTTTCTTTTCTTTTCTTTTCTTTTCTTTTCTTTTCTTTTCTTTTCTTTTCTCTTCCTTTCCTTTCTTTTCTTTTTTCTTTTCTTTTCTCTTTGCTTTGCTTTTTAATTTCTCTAAATCAATATTAAAAGGAAAAAGTATTTATTCTTCTTCCTCTGAAAGCAACAGTTTTGCAATGAGCTCTCAATGTCACAGGATGAAACACCAGGAGGACACCAGATAATTTTTATGTGTTGTTGCTAGATAAAGTTTCACTTTCTCTCCATCTCTCCTCAATCCAGAATAGGCAAACAGTAAACAGCCTGGGAAAAACGACAACCAGAAAAGCACAACACAGAGGCTGCTGAACAGGACTGGTTTTCTATTTTTCCACAAACTTTGAGTTTTGAATTGTGTTCTCCACTGAAGCAGAAGAAACTTTAGAATGTTTTCACAAAAGAGAATTGCATCGAATGTTTATGTTATGACAAACTACATTCTTTGATGAAAGTGTGTTTTGCCAGAAATGTTTCTATTGGCTCAATATGACTTGGTATTGTCAGTAAGATAAAGTAAAAACATAAAGTGTTTCAGTTCAGGAACAAACAAGGAGCAGGGCAGAAACTATCACTATCTCAGTCATAAAATTCACCTCTCTCTCAGGCCTCCTTCTGGGAACTGTAACTAATACAGGAAGTAAAGAATCAGTTTAATTTTACATATGTACAATTTATACATTATCCAAATGAAAACATCACATCATTTGCATCCTAAATGTTTGCACTTGTAGGACCTTAGTCTCACAGTCACCTACAACATGACTTTCTCACAAAAGTGAATCACTAAGTAAATTGAGGTTATTGAATAGGTCAAAAATGTCAGTTGAATTTAAGACTTAATATATCTTTTCTTTTTCTTTCTTTCTTTCTTTCTTTGATTTAACCACAAAGTGTGAAACTATCCTTCACTTGAAAAACATGCCTTCACTTAAAAAATAAGAACTATTTAGTCCTGATGATCACATTACATTGCACACATGATGTTAAAGGACAAATGTGCTAAGCAATGTGATAGTATTTCATAAAAAAATATTTGTCATTTCAACTTAAAATAAACAGAGTCAAACCTAGCACTTTATTACATACCTAAGTTTACTCAGCTTTCAGTGAAAAATGCACAGACACACTGTCAGGTTCTCTAATATTCTCTATTTATTTTAATTTACACCTAAGAAAAGACAGAGGGATCATCCCAGAGAAGAAAAGGATATATGAGAACTGTCAAGTAATTTGGGAAAACACATTATTCCAGAACTTAATAACATTTACATTAGAATAAGGAAAAATTTAACTCAAATGTTCTATTCTTTTTGGAACTATTTTGCATTAACCTCATTGCAAAACAGAAATGAAGTCTTGCTGCTCAAAAGTAACAAGGCTACGCAATTTACTCACAACAGTTTCCTGACTAATCTGCAATTTTTTCCTCCAAAGATATAGACGAGCTCAAACAGTAACATCTCCTTATAAAGTAAGTTTCTAATCTCCCTACGTGGAAGAAAAGTCAAGACATAATTCTGTCATTCATAGTCAGAGAGCACAAAACTTTGCATGAGACAGTACCTTTGTGGAACATAGACATTTTTTGAATATTCCCAACAGAGCTCAATTTATGTATGTGAGTTCTGCCTCCTGGACTCTTCAGCAGCTGCTGCTGCATCTGAGTTGCGATGCCTTGAGTTTCCCCATGCCCCATCCTGGCTCTAGCTCAGTGCCTGTTTGAGGAGCCTCTACCAACTACACCTTGTCCATGGAGCCTCAGGAGCCGGGGAAAGTTACAAATATTTTCCTATTGCCCTCAAATTCTTCTTTTTCTGGCACATTTTAGTCTTTGTGACAGAGAAGACCTTGCTAAATTTCTACCACTAGTGAGCACACTGTTGAAAATTCAAGATGCTGTTATTTCCAGTAGTAAACACAAGAATGCAGTGAATATAACTGAAGGCACAGAGTAGAGAGCTGGAGTTAATAGGAAACTAAAACAACATGGAAACTAATCTGCTATTACTTAATGGATCTGTGCTTGCAAATTGTTTCTGGCAAGATATTTACACTGAGTTAACAATATAAAATGCATGTGTTTCTATAAGGGGATTTTAAAATGTCCTTCACCAGATTAAGCACATGATTTCCACTAAAATTAAGTCAATTAGACTCCTAACCTTGTTTGGCATTTCTGAATGCCATGCATGTACAGTGGTACATACCACTTCTGAAAATATGAGCATGGAGAATAGTTTGAATACCCCTTTGGCTCCTTAAATTAATACCTATTCCATTAATTAATCTTCTATTCACCTTTGCTTCAATAAAGTACAACAAATCCAAGTATTTTTCACATGCTACATTTCCAGCTTGAAATTGGAAGAATGCATCCACAAAAAGAAAATATTACTTAACAAATTTCTGTCACCTTTGCAATAGTTATAGTACTTATTTCATATGTCTCTGTTGAGGGTGCATGTAATTTTTTTTCCCATATGAAAATTATTGAGAGTCAATTATTTTTGTTTTATATTGGCTTTCTCATTAGCTTTAACTTTCTTATTATGCAAAAGCAACACTCTCAAACAAGTTTTACTTTTAAATTTTTTTAATGTATATATGGTTTGGAAAGACATACAGTTAATATTGAGCATTTCTTTACTATTTTTTTTACCAGTGCCATTAAGCTAATTATTACCACATTACAAAAATAGAAATATTTCTGCATCAAGTGCTCAATTTTTTAACTCCCTAGAGCAATCAGCATGCATGTAGAAGGAAAAAAAAACAATTACATTTAATTGTCATTTAGGTTGGATTGAGACAGGTATACCCACAACAGAAGTGAGAGATAAATCAGAGTTGAGCCATGCCATAGATCTGAGAGAGTCCAAGATCAGTACAGGCTGAAAAGAAAGAAAAAAATACAAGAGAGAGACATACAGAATGACTATTTCTGGAACTTTGGGAGTGTTGTAGGAATGTCTTAGGTTGTGTTAAATTTATTCAGAATTTGATTTCAGTTACAGTAATTATTCAGACTGTTTATTGAGTGAGTAGATATGAAAATATAGGAAGGGGTTTACTTTCAGGTGATGATCTTAGTGTTTTGTTTGAAAGTGCTGTCACAGTCCATTGGATCTCTCCAATTTACAGCATAGCCTACTCTGTAATTTAAACTTTATTTCATGAGTTAATTAAGAAATGCAACAACGAAACACAATAAAGAGAGTCTCAATGTCCTCTTGCCCAGAGCAATCTATCACGTGAATCCACTTGTTCACCATTCAGGTCATAGGGCTTCATAATTTATAACCCATAACTCTTAATATCGTGCACTTGTATGGGGGGGCAGGGGGAAGAATTACCTAGCCGAGGGTGAGAATGTTCATCCTTCCATCTTTGTCACAGTGCAGATGTCCCTGGGTCACACCAGGAAGCACAAAAGCCTCAGCAGTCTAGCTGCTGTTGGATCCACTTCAAAAGGTTTCTGGGCTTGCTGGCATTTTGTACCTTCCAGGTATATTTAGAGGATTCACATCCACCATTTCCATCAGTTAGTGGATTCTGATGACACCGCCAGGGAAAACATAATTTCCGGAGAGGACAGTAATTTTGCAGGAGGCAGTTGCTGCATAATGGCCCTGTAACCCTTTCTAGCCACCTGTAACCCTTTCTGGCCACCTGTCCTGCCCATGTGATGCTCCTGCTTTGCCTTAGTGGCACTGCTCCCAGCTTTCATCAGGCCTTAGCATGGGCTGGCTCAGCCAAAATCTAAGCAGGAGCTGAGCAGTCAAAATGCTCAATAGTCCATTTAGGTGTTTAGGCCATTCAGTCATTGGAAAGGGAAGAGTAATTCACCTAAAAATAACTTACAGACAGACAGGAAAGTTCTTACAAACAGGAACTGAATCAAGAAGATGGTAGAGTAGAAGTTAAAAGTTCTGTATCCTACTTTGTCTTCTTATGGGGGCTAAGGGATAAAAGGAACCCCTTCCCACACTGGGGGCAGGAAGGGGTTGGAAGGGTATTTAATCCAGCTTTAAAATCATTGCTTTTGTGAAACATAGAAGCTAGAAAGCTTCACAGATTCCACAGAAGAACCTTTAAAAGGTACATTTACTTTCATATTTTCAGCTTAAATTTAGCAGCTTTAAAGTATATATCAATAAGGTTTTCTTACAATTAAAAGGTGTAGTGGTTCTATAAAAATAAAGTAAGTTTAACTTGTCTAAAAAGTTAGTCTCTTTGTCTTTCTCTGAAAGACCAGGACTAGTAATTAGAGGAGAGTCAGGATGTTAAAATTAGAATGCTGTAACACGGGAAATAAATGAAGCACTATCTACATGTCTGGTATACTTTTAAACAGGAACCAGAATCAGTTACTTCTATGATAGCTATGGTTACTCTTATAAGGGAATGTCATGCATTACAGCACCAACCAGAGAGTAAAATCCATTTTTTGCTCTATTCAAATCTACAAGAAATGTTTGCACAAACATTAAGTCCACTAGTAGATATGTATGTAGTAATTTGTCTGAAATGAGTGTACTGTAACCAGTTACAATCCCAACATCTTTGTCAAATATTGCACAGTAGCACATTTAAATTTGGGGCGGTCCAGTTCAGCTTGGCCAATTCTTGGCAATTCTACAAAAATACTGATAATGCAGTGAACATAATTCCCTTGGGCTTCTCTGGAAGTCAGGGCCTCAGACACATTTTAATTATTTTTTTTTTAAAATAACAACAAATATGGTTTGAATTATTTCTTCATTACTGTCTGGACTAAGAATCAACATCTTACTCATATACAGCAAAGTAATCAAGAAAACCTTTACCACTGGGGTTTTTTTGGCTTATTTAAATATGCTGTCCAATAGCTTAGTTTTGTCCACTTGGAATAATGTATTTGACCAAAACTACTTTCTTCATGAATTGCAACTGCTCTAAACACAAATCTGTCTTTCAGTTATAAAATTAATTTGACATAAAACCAAATACCTGGAAAATATATAAACTATGTGACCTCTGTTCCGTGACCACTGTCCCACACACCCAGTATACACACAGCTCCATGCTGTTGAGGAATTTGCCTCGACTACTCACACTTCACACAGCAATACAAGCAGTCACATGACATAACACTCTTAATGGAAAGGTTCAATGCAGCAATTAAGCTGGAAATATGCTCAATTAAATCTTTGGACATTGTGTGTGCAATGTTTTCCTTCACAGTATGAGAGACACACAGCACAGTAAAGCTTTGACTAAAAGTCAAAGCTAACTGGAGCCACAGAAAACCAACAACTACCAGAGCAGTTCTCCTTTGAAAAGTGGATATTAAACAATAATGCTTTCTCGGCAAGTAAATGGAGCTGATTGCTGTATATGTGAAAGCATATTTGTTAATCTCTGTAGCAAAAAAGAAATACATGAACTCTTGTCAATTCTGCATATAGAGTAAATGTCTTGCAGACATGTCTTTGAAGACAAAAGGGGGTGGGGGGGGTGGGGGGAGGGGAGGGAAGAAGGTGGATCAGGTAATGTGCTTGGAATAATAAGTATTTAGGATAACATTGAAAACTGTAGTAATTTCCTTGTTCTGCCCCAGCTGCTCACCGTGACCTCCAAACAAGTTATGTAGATTATTTCACCTTGTGAGATTAACAGCAGAACAAAGGACACTATGCATTGCATGAAGAGTTCATCTTCTGTCCTTTCTGCTTGCTGTACTTTGCAAAAGCTGAGCTGAGCATATGTGTGTGCATACAGCACTGTTGCTTCCACACATCCTTCTGTTCAGCCTTCAGAGAGGGAGCAGCCCTGCAAGAGTGGCCCCAAAATTTCCAAAAGCGTGCCTGAATGTAGTGCATGTCTGTGTGGGAATAATCCAAGGGACAGGACAGTCTGCCAAATTTCTCATTTCACAGTGAATACTGGATAGGAAAATTCTCAGTGTGTAGAGAAATTACACACACAGATACCAGACCAAAAAAAAAATTAAAAAGAGAATAAATGTGCCTTCAATAAGTGGCATTTCCTTGAGGGCTAGAAGGTTGTAGTATTACTAAGACAGAAAATCAATACTATTGGAACCAAGGTAGTCTCAAAAACAGCAATTTGGAAAAGAATCACTTCATGTGGATCATTAAAGAAAAGCATCTGAAATATTGAGCCATGACAACATTTTGATACCTAAGTAAGGACAGTACACTTTGGCTTTGATCAGTAAAATAATTCTCTCATGTCCAGACTAGGATACACTGCAGTTCTTATGAGCCATTAAAATTTCCTTAAGCTTGTCTATGCAATAAGTTCTTGAATGTGATATTCAGACTGTTTCTAACATGCAGAAGGTACAGCATCAGTAGTCAGGAGCTCAGCTTTATATTTCCTGCAATTCTTAGAGCGCAGCAGAGAACAGTTATGGAATTACTTAGTGTGCTAGGAACTAAATCAGAGATAATACAACACAGGACTATACATCTGGGACTATATTTCAAATAGGTGAAAGGCTAAGCAAATGTGCACATCCAGATACTAACATGGTAAGCAAACAAATAAAGAGTAAACTGTGGCATGGATAAAAATGCCCCTTCCAGAATGCTTGGCAGAATCCTGGACAATTTCCTTTTAGAATAAGTCTGAGCAATAGAAGTCTCTTTCTATCACAAAGAGTATCTAAAACAGTGAATCAGACAAGCAAAGGAAGCCTCCTCAAAATTTCAACACTGTAAAAATGAAATGTGCACATATTAATGTGATGCTGGTGAGATATTTTAGCTGAAGTTATTTCCCCATTTAAGTTTTACATGTATGGAAGATATCTCTACATTTCTAGGATTTTTAGATTATGCAAATAATAATAATAATAATAATAATAATAATAATAATAATAATAATAATGTGAACTTTCTCATTTTGCAATGCAAAAATAAAGCACTAAAAACTGTCAGCTGTGATGTAGCAAGTTACTTTCAATTCCATGCTGTCTCAATCAGTGGCTTTGAAAGTGTTCATAAATATTAAGCCCAGGGCTTAACTTTAATAAACCACCTTTGCTTCAGTAAATCAAGATTTCAATGAAGTAGGGCAGCATTTTTAAAAAATTCTTAAGGACACACAAATTTTATTGATTTTGGCACTTGAAAGTTATTTACTGAAATCCCTTAGAGGCTTTTGAAATCCATGCCTACAAGTCACCATACTCTTGTTTCTTCTGTCCTGCCTTCCCTTAGTACATACAACAAAGCTAAAACTTTTCCACAAAAGCTATAATGAAGTTATATCTACTGTACTACAGGCTATTCTCGTGTAAGTTTCCAATTCAGTCATATCTAGGGTATACTGAAAAGCTCATGATTGTTCTTGATAAATTTATTACTCATTTTCCATATCAAAGACATTCTAATAGGTTTGCTTTAACTTAGAATTAATAACCCTACCTGTCTAAAGGCGTCCCCTAACCTGCAGACAATTCAAAGTAAACCAGAGCTTAAAGGCTAAACTTTATATTCTCCTTACCAGCTATTTAACAACTTTGCACACATCCTTGTTGGATGTTGCCCTCACAAATAGATACTTCTCCTTTTTTTATCTTTTTTTTTCATAGAAAGATTTCAGAAATTAGCATTCTGTCCTATTCCCATTTGGGGGGGGGGCGGGGGCGGAGGCGGGCCTTCAAAGTAATGTGCTATTTGATCTTTCTGTAAGTGTTTGACAAGGAGTTCCCCAACTGTTCCAGTAGCCAAACTTTCTGAAGAGTATAGCTGCAGCATTTTGCATTCCTGTGAGTAGAGTATAGAGGTGGACCAGGTTAAAAATAAAAAATTGAAATAGCCAGCTAAATCTGAAGTGGAGTAACAAAACCTTGAAAAGCCCTGCAGAAAGAACAATAAAAATTATATATGCCAAGTATAGTGTCCTGTAGAAGATTCAAATTGATTCATTTCATAGGGTTGATAGTGCTGGCAATTTATAGCACTTAGCATGTATTTCCTTATATTATGTATCACTTCCATGAGCTTTTCAATCACAAATAAACCTGTTCCTCAAAGGGCTAAGAAGGCAAAATGACAAGAGATTTGAAAACGAACCAGATATTTTACTGCTACTCAAAAAAAAAAAAAAAAGGAAAGATCAGAAGCTTTTCAATAGATGTATATCAATAAACATATCCACTTTATTTTCCTGCCATTCTAGTTTAGAAAAAAAAAGCTTGTTTCATAGATTTATCAATTTTCTCCCCTCTTCAGAATGTGATTCCTGTAATTTCTACAGCATCTACTTATATGTGGAATGTGTTTATTTCCTTTGCTGCTGCTATACTATAAATTTATTAACTGGTCAGATTTTGTTTAGTGACTTTCACACCTTCAAGCTCTGATTCTAAAACATCCTATTGTCTAAACCCTCAAGATGGCCATTTCTTTTGTTCTTGGAACAATGAAGTACTTTTAAAACTCTAACAAAAGCCTAATTACAGAATCAGAAGGAAAAGCTGTATAACAGTAGTGCAACTTGAACAAATAGGAAACAGTCATTTACTACAAAGAAATAAAAAATATAATCAAATAAAAAAAAAATACTGAGAACCTGGGAGAGTACTCACAGTGAGTGCCAGATGAGGTTGGACCACTACCCTGGGATAGAGTTAATTTTCTTCTCAGGAGCTGGTACAGTGCTGTGCTTTTCAGTGCTGAAATACTCAGACACTTTAGTTGTTGCTCAGTAGTGCTCACTCTAAATCAAGGACTTTTCAGTTTCCCATGCTCTGCGAGTGAGGAGGTGCACAAGAAGACAGGAGGGAGCATGGCCAGGACAGCTGACCTGAACTGACTGAAGGCACATTCCTTTCCTTCATCCGGGTCATTGATAAACAAGTTGGCTAAGGCTGGACCCAGTATTAATCCCTGGGAAACACCACTGAATACAGGCCTCCGACTGCATTCTACTCCACTGGTTGTGATCACTCTGTTCTGCCATTCAGCCAGTTCTTGATTCACCTCACTGTCCAACCATGTAACCCACATTTCCTCAGCTTACCTAAGAGGATGTTATGGGACACAGTGTCAAAAGCCTTGCTGAAGTCAAGGTAGATAACATCCACTGCTCTTGCCACATTGATCCATCCTGACATGCCATCATGGAAGTCCATCAGATTGGTCAAGCAGAATTTCCCCTTGGTGAATCCATGCTGACTACTCCTGATGACCTGCTTTTCTTCCATGTGCTGGTTGATGACCTCCAGAATGCCCTGTTCCATCACCTTTCCAAGGATGGAGGTGATGTTCACTGGCTGGTTGGTAGTTTCCTGGATCCTCACTCTTGCCCGTTTTTGAAGATGGGAGTAACACTGGTCTTCCTCCAACCATCAGACACCTCTCCCATTCTCAATGATTTTTCAAGGATGATAGAGAGTGGCAGAGCAACAACATCTGCCAGCACCCTTAGCACCTGTGGGCCCATGGATTTATGGGTGTTAAATCTGTCTAGCTGATCTCCAGCCTAACGCTCTATGACCAAGTCTTCCTTTCTCCAGCCTTTTTCTCTTATCTCTGAGGTCTGGGACTCCTGAGGGCGGACCTCCAGCGGAAAGACTGAGGCAAAGAAGGGATTCAGTAATTCAGCTTTCTTTGTGTCTTCCATTACCAAGACACCCATCTGATTCTTATTTCTCGTCTTATTCTGATTGTTGATAAATTAAATTAATTTCCCCAAGTGGATTCTGTTTTGTCTATGATGGTAATTGCTAAGTGATCTTCCAGTCCTTATCTCATCCCATGGGATTTTAATTGCATTTTCTGCCCCTGTCCTGCTGAGGATTTGGAGTGATAGAATGGCTTGGTGGGCACATGGCAACAAGCCAAGATCAACCACCACAGAGCTTCCAGCCTGGTCCAAGAAGCAGATTAAACAACAAACAAGGACTGCAAGTACATGTTTTTTACTGAACTTCTTAAAGTTGAATTTCTTATTTAATTAGCTAAATTATATCCAGTGGCTATGTCTTCCACATCTCAGCCACACCTTTAAAGTAGGTGGACAAATAGGAGAAAACTAGCATGTTCCTGCAAAGCAAGGGCAGTGAAGCAAAAACAGCAAAACACCGACTGAGAATCTCTACCCAGGATGAAGAGAGGCCAAGAGCTCTTGCGATTGTGAATTTGGCAACAAAGTCTGCATAAGGCTTGCTGAGGTACTGCATCGAACTGGTGACATTACTAAATGTCATATGTTGTGACACTAGTTTTGAGATATGAAATTAACCTCAGAGAAATGTATCATCACTCTTGAATTTGTGGGAGTCAAATAAGCCGGGGCATTACTACGCTGGTATTGTGTTGTGCCAGGAGTAACTTGTAAGTGAGGGGTAAAAGCCGGATGCTGCCATTCTGAGTGCAGATGTGCAATTACAAGAATGCACCCTTCAAGAGGAAATCCTAATACCTGCCTAATTACCAGTCAGCACATTTAATGAAAAACACTTTAAATGAACTATTTATGCATATTTTGAGACATTCCTAGCAGTAAAAACCATGTTATATAAAGCATAATGAAAGTTCTCTCTACATATTTCAGGACACACAAACTGAAAGCAACAGTTTTTCCTCCACCATTTTGGCCAATTAAAGTATATTATTCTAAGAAGCAAGCCAAGTTCTCTCAAACTTCTATTTCTTAAGCATAAAAGCCTGAATAATTTTTTTCTCTAAGTTTAAGTCTTCAAAAGAAAAAATCCTAATAATTAATGAAAAATCTTTCTCCTAAGGAACACAATAAATAAAGAGATTATAAAAGAGCATCATTTTAAAACACTTTTGAAACACTTTTGCAGCCATACTTGATGCAGGAAACTGCTGAGATATGAGAAAAACAATCTAGATAGCCATTTCAAATCTAGACCACTGACTTCTGTTCTTTTGACAGGTTCTTTTCAGTCTGTTTTCTGTACACCTCTGTCTGTACTATGGCAACAACACAGTAGGTGTTCTCTGGTGTATGAAAGTCACATATGACAATGCAGTATAAAATGTTCCAGCAGCCTCAGCTCACAACATCTGAATAATAAGGGAAATTCAATCATTAAAGGTGTTTTTCTGGTTTTGGTTGTGCTGGAGTTAATATTCTTCATAGTGGTGCTATGTTTTGGATTTCTGACCAAAACAGTGTTGATAAAACACCCATATTTTATTGCCAAGCAGTGATTACACAGAGCTAAGGATAGAAATCCTTGTATTTAAAAGGATATTTAAATGTTTAAAGTATATTTATACTTAAAAGGATAGAAATAAAACTGCCCCATCAGCAAGCAGGCTGGAGATGCACAAGAGGTTGGAAGGGGACACAGCTGGGACAGCTGACCCAAAATGACCAAAGAGATATTCCATACCATACAGTGTCAAGCTCTGCGTATAAAGCTGGGGGGGATATATGGAGTTACAGAGTCTGTCTTCCCAAGGAACTGCTATGTGTGATGAAGTCCTGCTTTCCTAGCAATGGCCAAATATCTGCCTGTTGATGGGAGGGACTGAATTAACTCTTCTTTGTACTGATGAGCACACAGCTTTTGCTTTACCTATTAAGATGTCTTACCTTACTTTTACACTCCCACTGTGAGGCAGTGAGTGAGTGTGTGGGGTTTCTCTGCATATCAGGGTTAACCCATAACAGCTGGGGTAGCAATGTGGTGCTCCTGAGCTACTGTACATTGTGTCTCAGTCCTGTACTGTAATATGTGTATTATACACAGTCCTGAAACCATTTACAACGTCTCTAGTTTGGATGTGCTAGGACTACACCACCTTGCATAACTGTAAAGGTGCTTAAAGAGATTAAACAAAACCACGAAGATGTAGTTTTGCTCCGTTTCACATGCTTAGCACATTTTAATGCTTAATTCTCATGCTTAACCCTCAGTGGGGGTTCCAAAGCTCTAGATCTGGGCCTACAGGATTGTGAGCTATAAATAATAGCAAAACAGGCTTAACTCAGGTATGCTGGGAAAGAACAAGTATAACATTTACACTATTTCTTTTACTGTATGGTAGTAAAGACTACTAAAAAGGCTATAAATCAGCTTTCGTGGTTACTGACTTCCCTAAAAATAAGCACACTAACACATGCCTGTGAATAGATTGTATTTCTTGCTTTCTATTCTTCTCAAATATTCAAATCAGAGAAAATTATGTGGAACCAGTATATAAACATTACTGACTAGCTAGCAAAGAGAATAACTGTAAATTAAAAAGGCATGGATGAACTCATTCTTCCCTTTCTGTTAGTTATTCTGAAGGAAGGTAAAGCACTGTTTCCTACCAGATATCTCAAATTTAAATATTCTCCTCCTAAATACACAGTATAGGTGGTCTGAGTGAAAGGTACCTTAGCAGTGATGACATTCTGTGAAATTCCAACACAGAACAAGACTTTCAGTGTAGACAGCATTTTTGTGCATTCCATTTCTGTGCATTTTGAATCTTAATTTACTACATGTTTGCCTATATTAGTATTGTAATCTGCAATTTAGACTCTCATACTGGTTCAGGATAAAGCAGCATTCTTGTTTTCTTATTAAAAATTCCTATTCACTTTCTAAGAAATCCTGTTTATTGTAAAGCCCTTACAATCGCATGCCATTAACATAATTTTACTACCCACCTAACCCTAGTATAAGTGCGATGTCCAAAGGCAGGCAAAGTACAAACAGAGGCCAGTAAATATACTGTATAATTTTTCTTTCGTTCTATTTGTATCTTCTATAACTGTTAAAGAAACCTGTGTACAATAATACATTTCTCTTTCTGTGTCCTTCCTACTTACTGGCCGACAGTTATCACACTCCTGTTCTGTGGGTCAGAATAAACAGATCAGTCAAGATTTATCCATTTTACCTTATCAGTCACTCTACAGGCTTTCAAATATACAAAACTGTATTTGGTATAGATGGCAAGGTGTTGGCAGCAGGAGGGCTGCAGGGGTGTCTAGGTGTTGTCCTGGGTCAGTCATGGCAAGTTCCAGTGAGACCCCTCACAGAGCAGAGCTGAGTAAACCAGCAAAGTTTGAGGCACACCTGTAAAAATGTATGTAAGAAAAGATAGAAAACACCACAGAGAGACAAGAAGAGGAGACCAAAAAAAAAAAAAAAACCACCAACAAAACAAAAAACAAAGAGAGGGAAACAAGAGAGGGAACATCAGGGTCAGAGAAAGAGGACATGGAGGAGGAGCTGCTTCAAGTGCCAGAGAAGAGATTCCCTGCAGGCCATGGAGGACCTGCACCAGTGCAGATAGTCACTGCAGTCTATGGACAACCCCATGTTGGAGCAGAAGGATATTCCTGAAGGAATTGCAGTCAGTGTAGAGCTCATACCACAGCACATTTTCTTGGCAGGAACTGCAGCCTAAAAGAACCCTCAGTGTTGCAGAGGGAAAGTGTGAGGAGGAAGGAGTAGCAGAGCTGTTCCGGACTGACTGCAGCACACCATTCCCCATCCACCTGTGCCACTGGAGGTGAGGTCCTAGCAAGAGACTGGAGTGAGGAAGTGATGTTGAATCTGAGAAAGGGGAAAGGAAAGGTGTTATTTTAAAGTTTGTCTTTCTTTCCCACTACTCAAACTAGTGATTACATTTTTATTTTAATTGGCAATCATTTAAGTTATTTTTTGCAGAATAAGTGGGTTTTGTCCACAACAGTGACTGGCAAGAGATATCTCTGTCTTCACCTCAACCCTCAAGCTTTCTCATTCCTGATCTTCCTATTTTCTGCCCCACAACACTAAGTCATAAGAATGTTTAACTTCCCTGCAGTGTTTACAGAACATTTTCTTATGTTCCTAGCACGAGGAAGTCACACTGGGCTACTCTGTACATCAAGACTTTAATCTTTTTCATCATTACAGTCACTCCTCTGAAATATAAAAAATTTATCATTAAATAGATACCACAACAAGAATTGTCTACCCAGCCTGAACATGAGGCTCCTTTGCATGTTAATGTTGTAGAAACTTCCCTGCGTGCCCATCCAGGAGACACTCTGGCAGTCACATTCGCACCACCCAAGACTGTCACTGCTGGGACCGAAGCCCCTTCTCAGCAGGTGGCTCCAGTGACCCAATGGGTGCCCTGCTTGACTCCTTACACACCCCACTCACTTGGTCAGAGAGGTTTCCCTCACCAGCTCTGCCCCAAATCTCCTGTAGCAGTCACGGACATCTGGTTCCCTTAAGTCAAGATCAAGCCCTTAATCGTGATGCAGCAACAAAACAGCTGGAGCTGGTGCCTCCAGGGAGGAGCCCCAAACAAAGGAATCCCCTTGGGGGTACAAAAGCCCATACAACAATAAGCTTTTGTTCGCTTACAGTCTATGTCCCTGTTCCAATGGTGATTTTGGGTCTGGAGTTATCTCGTTCTTCACTGGCTCCTGCAGTCTCTAGGTGACTGGCCAGGTCCTCGTAGTCCTTGTGCCCTCAGGGGTGCACAGGGTTGGCACCAGGCCAAGGCTCATGGCTGGGGCCTCAAGATACTTCCCCCCACCCAGGGCACAACCTGCAACTGCTCACCGAGCTGCCTGCACTGAGTGTAGTTCTCAACACCATGCAGATACAATAGGTCACAATCCAAAAGATGAAAATTATTAGCTGAAGCAACCAAAAGATGCTTTCCCTCCTCTGTTTAACAGCTGAAAATGCACTATGAAGTGTAAAAGTTGTAAAATTAAATTAAAAATGTAATTAAAAATTAAAATTATTTTAGCCTAAATATGCTGCAATTCAACCCTGAGATTAGCTCAATTGGTTAGACCATGGGTCTCATAACCCAAGGTTGCCTGGTTCAATCCTGCATGGGATTGACTGAAGAGCTGGACCTGATGGCCCTTGTGGGTCTGTTCTAGCTCAGAATATTCTGTGAAACTCTATTTTTTTTCTATTTTATTTTTTTTTCATGGCATCACAGTCTTTGTCTGCATTAGGAAGCAAGAGAGCACAATGAGGGCAGGTTTGTACAGAACAGCAGTCAGTGCTGAGGACTTCATGTCCACACCACATGCATTTGGGGGCTTTGTTTTGGAGTAGCTTTAGTCTGGCCACTTGGACTGAGCACCTGTTAGTGGTTAAAGTGCATTAGGTGTACTTTTGGAGCACATTTTCTGATATAGCTTGGCAGGGGTGGGTGGAGAGGGAGGGAAGAGAGAGAGGTAGTTCATACACTCCAAGACTATTCCAAGATATGAACCAAAATATTTTACGTGGTAGCAACTGGGAGATAAAGTGCATACTTGATGCAGCCTTGAACACTGTTATGGATGTTAGTTATTTAAAGAAAGTGAAAAGGAATTTCAAGGAAAAAAATCTGCAGAAAAATAGGAATGCTGTTCTATTTCTATTTCTTTATATGCAAGTCCACCAAAGTTAACTTTATTAAGTATCTCAGATAAGGTATATTCACAAATTGTTTCTCTTTTATTCTGTACCCCATATGCTACATAATACTTGGTGCTTAAAGTCAGGAAATAGAGTGCATTATGTGCTTCAGATTCTTTCTATTTCCTGGCACATCCGAGCTCCCCATTAAAATAGGTATGTAGCTATTTGAGTGACATGATGTCCAAAGTTAACTGTTTTTCTACAATAGGAAATTAAAGAAATTACTACAACATAGTGCCTGTTATTTAAATAATTACTATATATCCTAATAGATATATAAGTTTCTGAATGGCTTATTCCTACCATAACCTGCTATTACCAATTTCACCAAATACTTTCCAACCACAGTCATTCAGGCAAAGAAAAAATAAATATCTATACTATGCAGTGAGCTGAAATAATGGACATTCTGTACTCAAAGTAAAGGGGACACTTAGAAGCATGGCTGTTGCTTCTTTCTTAAAAAATTACCACTTCACTGCTCACAGAAGATTAGTATAGTCGTTGTACACCAAAATATACTATAGTATCCATAATTTGCATGTGTCAACAGATGTGTTATACAAAAGCCTGCTAAGATGATAATTCTATTTTCAAAAATATCTTACCTTGAACTCACTGGCAGGGCTGGAACCATAGCTTTAAACAAACGTGAACTACATTTGTGGAGTTTAAAA
This sequence comes from Acropternis orthonyx, assembly GCA_035583155.1. Lineage (NCBI taxonomy): Eukaryota > Metazoa > Chordata > Aves > Passeriformes > Rhinocryptidae > Acropternis > Acropternis orthonyx. Next base: position 55,634,075 of record JAWWEU010000081.1, on the reverse strand, counting down.
AACAAATTGATTTATTTTTGGCTTTTGCAACATACCCACTAAGTAAAATTTAGCATCTGTAAATGGCCTCTGTGTCCAAGTGAATGGACTCAAGTCTTAACTTGAGCAGAGCTTTATGGTTGGCCCCCCTCCAGAGTCTGAGGCTTCAGGCTACATTCCTGGGATTTGCTGTGCATGGACTCTTTTTTGCTATGATTAGGTAGTTCTCTGTTAGAACTCATGGCAGCAAATCAATGTCCTTTTCATATTACTTGCTGCGCTTTCTTAACCTCTTAGAGTTCAAAACCAAGAGGGGCCATATTTCATTCCAGCTATATATCATACTGGCAATTTCCCGTTGATTAACAAATATGCTACTAATGTTTACTAGTGGTCTCACACTAATCCTTATATGCATTCACCACTTCCTGACTGGCAGAGATAGTAGTGTGATCCGTCCAGGGAGTAGACAACACATGTGTTCCTGAGTCAGCTAACTTGGCAACTGTAAGACATAAATACAAGAAGATAAAAATAGTAGCATCATGTTGGGAAAACTCTAAGAAAAATGTTCTAACACACCTTCTTTAGAAACTGGTAGTAGAAAAGATGAGGGAAGGGGAACTGTGATTCTTTCTTCTTTTTCCTCCTCTGGTCTTTGAGTAGAAAATGAGATGTCAGCTACAAAATCAGTAGGAGGGTGGTGGTGGTACCACCCCTACTTTTTGGCTTCTAAAATAACACATTATAAATTAATTGGACCCCCTGAACAACAAGCTGTATTACTTGGCAATGCTGCTTGATACTTGGTTAGAAACTGCAGACTTTGATATTGTCTTGGCCTGATCCTTATGAGTTGTTTACAAATCCTACGTGTCTTAGTCTAATAAGGGAGTGAGGTGGATATGATTCCTGCTAGAGAGGACCACTCACTCTGCAGGAGCTGATGTTTTTGCTCCAGAAATCCCAGTTTCCAACTGGTCAACCAAGGTGGCAGCCATGAACACTCATCTCTCTAAGCACCCATGCACTATTACTTAGAACATAAAAATAGCTGAAGAATCAAGGGTTTATGTTACTCTTATGATTTAACCCCAGCTGGCAACTAAGTACCATGCAGCTGCTCACTCACTCCCCGCTGCAAACCCAGTGGGGAGAAGAATCAAAGGGAAAAAGGTAACGCCCATGGCTTGAGATAAGAACAGTTTAATGATGCAAATTAAATAAAATATAACAATAATAATAATAATAATAATTGTAATAGAGAGAGGGGAATAAAAAATAAAATAAACAAGTGATGTTCCATAAAATTGTTCACCACCCACTATTTGATGTCCAGCCCATCCCTGAGCAGCAATCAGTGGCTTCCAGCCAATTCGCCCCAGTTCATATGCTGAACATGATGTCCTATTTTATGGGATATCCCCTTGGCCAGGTTGGGTCAGCTGTCCCTGCCATGCTTCCAGCTTCCTGTGCACCTCCCCACTGCCAGAGCATGGAAAACTGAAAAATCCTTGAGGAAGGACTAAGCACTGCTGAGCAACAGCTACAGCATCAGTGTGTTATGGTGCAAATAACACCAATGGTTGTGGGTTTGATCCCTGTATGAGCCATTCACTTAAGACTTGATGATCCTTGTAGACCCCTTCCAACTCAGAATATTCTGTGATTCTCCTACTAAATCCAAACCACAGTACTGTACAGCTACTAAAATGAAAACTAAGTCTATCCCAGCTGAAACCAGGATGGCTGCCTAAGTTGTTTGCAGAATTAGAAATACGAAGCCACAAAGCAACGTTTAAACCTTTGAAATTAACTAAAAGCATGAATGAATGGCAGAGCAAAAGAACCAAAGCACCATTTAGGCCGTGATTCAGGATGGCTTCCTAAAATTATGAGGACAATACAACTAAAATATTGACAGCTTCTTTTTGCAATTGAAGGCTGGTAGAAGACCAAAATCTGAAGCATGTGGTACCCGTGATCTGCCATTCAGAGTAGCAACGTTTTGCCTGAAGACACTTTCCAATGCTAGAAAAGGAATTTCAGGTATTTTCTGTTGTTCCAGCTATTTTGTCTTCCCCAAAACAATAAGCCATACATTTGTATTGCTGTACTGTGAAAATAGCTAAAGGGAGAACAGCTTGTTACCCCAAGGGTTTTGTGGGGCCTTTGCAATCAGGTGCTCTGTAAAGCTACAAGAAAGAGAATGTCTCAAAGACCACTTCCCTTTGACTCACTGATGGTTTTTTCTGTTGTGCCTAGCTGCTGTAGTGTGGTTTGCCAACATATGAAGTACAGTCACTTCTCCTGATTTCCTGGTTATTACTGAATGGGGGAGGGACATGCACTTGGCACGGCTTCCAGGTCAGAGCAAAAAGGCCTCCTTCTTCACTTTCTGCATTAGAAGTACAGACTTGGGGCTCAGCCTGCAGAAAATTGCCACTATTTATTCTGTTTAGCCACATATTCCTTAATTCCCCAATGTAGGGATCAAAGCAGGAACTGAGAAGGTCTCTTCAGTACTTTCTAATACTACAATTCCTAAAGGGCTCTGGGGAAGGAGGGAGAAAGCCAGGAACTCCCATCACTGTTATTTTCTCTGCTGACAATCGTGATCAGCTAGGACAGGGAAAACAAGGTCTGAAAAGTTACTGTATAGTGGAAACTGCTAAGGAAGTGAGCAATATTTAACTGATTCTATCTAACATTATCTAGTGGTTCTATCTATTCTATTTAACAGAAGATTCTACTTAGCTAGATAATTGCACAGTCCCATCTCTGTAGTATCTGACCACAACCAATATTTATAAGCAGAAATAACATTTCCTTTCTTTCCTTATGTTTCTGTGGTCTTCAAATCCTTTCTATTCTGTAGGTAAGAGAAGCAGATTAATTTATAGGATTTTAGTTCTAAAAAAAAAAAAATGTTGGTATACATATATGAGCAACAGTATGTGAGGACTATGTATATGAGGAACTGTATGTGTATTTTAATTTTGAGAACAATTAGTTCCACACTTATCTTGTTACTTTCCCTATAATGAAGCTTTGGTGTTTTGTTTGTCATTAAAGCTGCATCTCTCATTAATCTGCTTCACATGGGTTAGCTATTCACATCTGAAAGAAAAGGTCTACCTTCATCCTGAATACACCTATCAGCAGTACTGCCAGCTTTCTCTACATCTCGTCACAGCTTCTTTATTCTAATATGAGGTACTTATACAGGGGAAAAAAGTGATTTTTCAGGTGAATGAGGTTAGTCTCTGAAGTAGAACTTCAAACAGAGCTGTACATTACAGCCCACAAGAGGAAAATGGAAGAGTAGATCTTACATTTATAGATTGTAAGCTGCAGCTTTTCAGCGTGTTTTCAGTTTCCTGGCTCTACACCATTAGAATTATCATATACGAAAATCTCTTGGTAGGACACAAATTCTCTAACAACATTCCCCTCCTCATCCAGCCATCATCTCATCCATCTCGGATATATTTGTCCATAGACAAGTACTAAAACAAGCACCGAGACTGTGAGTGTGGTTTTAGTCTGAAGGAAACAGAGCATTGCCCTCTACCTCTTCTACTGCCTCTACCCAATTTCTGCCTCTATACGTCCCTATATTCCCCTGATGTTGAAATGCTGAAAGCCTAAGCCATCTCAGACTCCAGATATATAAATGGAATTTGCACTACAGTGATGTCCTGCTTTGTTACCATCAAGGCACCAGTCCATAGCAAGGTAGCTCCTTCTGGATACCCAGAAGCAAATGCTGAAGCATCACTGCACTGTGCTGCCCCTGTAGTTTATCAAAGACCTGTTATTGATTTGAGGTTACTGCAATCAGATGTAGGGCAAGGAGATAAATACTGTTCAAGTCCGATGAAAACATATTGTTTGAACATCACTATTCTTCTAAAAGTATTCCTAGAAATGGTAGCTTCCCACATTTCCTAGACTCTTCCCAGCTCAATACAGTCATCATGGCATTTGTGGTTCATTCATGTTGTTGCAGTTCTTTTTCCTTCTTCCTGCACTTACAGTAAAAATGTATAGCTTTCAACTTTTAAATTCATAATGAAAAAAAAAAAGTTGCAAAGGCAACTGAGTGCAATAACCAAGCATGACTACTTCCATCCTAAAAACATAAGTTTTTGACAGAAGCCCAGCTGTCAATAGCTCGCCAAAGACATAGTGTTTCTGTTTCTTACACCATCAAGCTTCACCTGAATACTCCAACACAACCTGGAAATGTTAAAGCTGGTTGAGGTAAAAGAAATAATAGTTTTTCAATAGGACACTGAGCAGAAAAGGTTTTGGTTTGGTGGTTTTTTTGGGGGGGTTTTTGGGTTGATTTTTTTTGTTGTTGTTGGTCTTTTTTGTTTGGTTTGTTTGTCTTTTGGGGGGAAAAAAAGGAAGCATACACAAAAAAAACATTTTAAAAGCTATTGTTGTTAGGTGACCATTCATCAAATAAGCCTTGCTCAAACCATGTCAGAATTACTTAATGGTTGTGAGTCACTGTCATGCCACTTCCAGGGTAAGAACTGCCTCTTCTTACTACAGACTGAACCAGAGTCAAAATGGGAGCTACTTCATATGAAGTTTCCTTAATTTCAAACTCCAGTGATATATGGTATAGTAATTTGTACTTTCTTTTAAATGGATGGATATAAGTCACAAGGCTTTGTCTTCACTCATCTAAGAACTGGTGGTGGAAAAAATCTTTGTAAGATTCTTTATGAATGAGTGACACCTGCTGGACAAAACAGGCTTTAAAATAAACATTTCTCTGGAGTTCCATAATCTTATTACACCAGAAAACAAAACTTAAAACCAACCACAGCTTCCTTTAAAAGAAAAGGGGGGAAAAATGCAAGGAACACGCTGTTTTTGCTTTCAAAATCCTCAGTCAAATCAAAGTGATGTTTGTGCTGAAAACAAATGAGCTGAAAACAAAATTCTTCTCATTTTTCTGTCTGGAGAAGTATTCAACAATGAACTAAGCAAAGACAGAGATTACTTTTCATGCAGGAGTCCAAAGTCTTAAAATACAGTTTCATTTCAATTTTAGACTTACTGTATTCAAAGTTCTCTTTGAAAGGGAAAGGAGCCTCATCTCCAGTGATTTTGATGTGGGGTGCTGTAGAAAAGAGGCAGTGGCAGCTTTCATCCAGGGTCTGCTTTTGTTTCAAGGGAGCAAGGGAGGGAAGAGAAAAAAACAAACAAAGAAAGAAAGGATAAAGAGAGGAAGACAGTAGTTCAGTTCTGCAAGGAAATTGCTAGACATCTAAGTACCTGAGGTTGTGGGAATTCAGGAAATTCTTTCTGAACTCTGCCTGATTGCACTGGGAAACCCATCAAATAAGTCTGAAGTGCTTTCTGGAAATAATTTACAGAATTAGGATGTCCCCCCAGCAAGAATACACATCAAGAGAGGGCTTTGTTAGCATAACAGTCATATATATAGCCCAAAATAGTAAATGTACCCCTTGCACAGCTTTCATTAGTAGGCTCTCATAGTGACAATATCTGGTGTGTAACAAGGCTGTTCTCTAGAAATTGTAGATAAAGGATAAAGTTTTTGTTGCCAGAGTAAGCCAGAAGAACACGTATTAGAACTATAATATAAAATCAACTTCTTGGAGCAATCAGATCACCAAATATAGAATACATGGATGAAATCTTTAAGCGGTAAAAATAAATTGATTGCTACTTCTGTAAACAGTACTGCTATTCCTGTCTTCCTTACTTTCCCACCAGAACAATTTGAACAGTGCTGTGATAATACTTAATCCTCCAGAAAGATACATAGGATATTCATACCATGTTTCAAGACGATTCATGGAAACACAAAGACCTAGAAACTACCTTGTACAATAATTTTCTAGGCAAGGAATGTGGGTTTTTTTAAATCTTTCTCTATAGGGATCCTCCAAGACCTGTAATAGGAATAACCTCCCCAAAAAACTAATAGCTACTTTATATACAGAATCCTAACTTTTGAGTGCATCAGGACTTTTGTACTGCTTATACAGACCTTCATAGTAATGTAACAAGTAAATCACATGTTTCAAGTAAAACATGTATTCCCAGCAATACATGGCAACCCTTGCAAGTAGAATTGTATTGGCCAAGGCATATCAATAATAAAACAAATCAGTCCAGCCATGCAGAATATTAGTTCATTGTCTGAAACTGCTTGAACAAAAAACCAAAATAAAACAATCCATGTATGTAATATACCATGTTTACTCTTCATGAAGCACAACTTAGACTAGTGCTCTTGTGTAACAAAACAAATCTACCAATCTATTATGAATTAATTCTGTTCTGCACATTAAATATTTCTTAATCGGTATGGATTTTTGCACTTTTTTAGCTACTACTTCTTGGCCCAAATTTCTTGAGGAAATTGAGTTCCTGCAATCCACTTCTTGTGGAGTAGATTGCTCATCAGACTCGAGAGACAAATCACTTGGAATTTGATCTTTTGTTTAAAACTGCTTTGGTATCTAAGTTCAGGAGGATGGTAAGTAGGGTTCACCAATTTTTTAGAAACATCAAGAGACACTATGCCTGTAAACCAGGTAAGCACTGTAAAAAGCAAAAGAAAGTCTTATGAAGAACAAATAGATGTGAAAATATGTGTATACACACAAACATATTTTTTGAAAAGGAAAGTTTTGTCTCATGAATTTACTGGATCCCTCTGAAGGGGTCAACAGGCTTATAAGTAGGTTTAGTCTAATTGGTATATGGGAAGGGATTGCCAAAAAGCTTTCAGGAAGATTCTTCCCTTCCAGTCAGTGGATAAGGATAGCAAGAGAAGTAATTACATTTCCACACACAAAACAAAAGGAAAGTGCACTTTTTACAGTGTACCACCATGAAAAAGCACCATTGAAAAATCCCCTTGTGTAACTAGTCTCTCCCTCTACCAGAGGAGCTATATAGCAAATTAGTAAAGGAGAAGGAGGACTAGCTGGTTTCCTCACAAATGTTCCAATATACTGATCTTAAAGGCATTCAGAAAGATGTAACTTATACAGCAAGTCTTTCAGCCATAAATCTAAATAAGTATCTTATAAATCTGCATTTTTTTCACTAATTATTTGTAAAATTTAGGGCATTTTAGTTACTGTTTTAGCTACATAATTTTCTATTTGCTATAAATACATATATGTACTGTTAAAATTAGAAGACTGAACATAGACTTGACTGGGTAAAAACTTGAATGAAAGAAATTTTTTACAGAAAAAAAAAACTGTGGAAAATAAACATGAAATTTTTCACCTTTAGGAAAGTTTAGTTTTTCTCCTAGAATACTCTCAGGACTCTGAAGTGATCAATAGGCTTTGATGGCCCTGAAGCAAGCATCTGTAAGAGATACTTATTGAAAGGCAAATTTGTACTGCAGGCTTATTAACATTTTGATAAAATACCTACCGACCTTCAGGACAAGCAGTAAGGTTTCAAACTAAGAACTGGGAATAAAAATTAAAAAAAAAAAAAACCTCTAACCAAATGCGAGAAACAACTGAGCCCAAATATCTGCCCATAAAGAGACTGAGCTCACCCCTCTCACCATGCTCCAGAAGTCTTCAACTGATGATGGTTCAAGCACAGGAAAACAAAGTTCTATACTGTACTTGTATGTATCATAAATAACAACCTTCCCTACAAGGAAAAAAGGGGGAAGGAGACCCCATTAGGCCTTTAATTTATCCTCTCTTTTTCTCTGGAGGAGGGCAGGAGAGGAAGGAGAAGAGCTAGGAGATAAGCCAAAACCAGTAACAGTTTGAGCCCTAAGGTTAGATATGATCAGATTTGCATGCAGTAATTGAATGAAGCTGCACTATCAGCTAAACAGCTTCAGGCATTCCTCATTGAGAGGAACAGAAATACAGCCAGTGCATGTCCAACCCAAAGGTCAAAACCAGAATTCATATATAGCGTTGCACAAAGTGTATAGTTAGAATGTTACAAATATTTTAGGTACCTAAAAAATTGAACATAAATTCTGTTCAAGAGTTTTCACTGTTATTTGTTAGTAATTCTACTACAGTTAATTTTCACATTAGTTTTGAGCATCCAGATTAAAAAAAAGGTAGTAATGACAACTGCAGCAATGAATCTTTGTAATACATTTATACTAGTTGGTAATGACAGTAAGTACACTAGCAAGATACCAAGAATGCAGTACTTTTGACATCTTCACCAATATCACCCAGTAAGGGTCTAACAAACAATGTGTTTGAATACATACACCCAAAATACTTCCTTTGGGTATTTTTTTTAGAATCACAGAATTAATAAGTTTGGAAGGGATATCTGCAGGTCATCTAGTCAAACCCATGTCCTGGTCAAAGGTCCTGTTCTATTGAGTTTAGATTACCTCCAAAGATGAAGATGTTACAGCCTCACTGGGCAACCTGATACACTGTTTGACCACCACCATGGTAAATTTTTTTTTCCTCTCTAATTGGAGTTCTCCATGTTGCAGCTTGCATCTACCGCTTCTTGCACTATCAATACACACCTTTGAGAATAATGTGGCTTTGTATCTTCTCTATAGGTAGGTATAGACACCAACAAAATCTGTCTTTAGCCTTCTTTTCCTAAGGCTGAAGAGACTCTGATCTCCTGACCTCTCCTCACCATATGCTGGTAGCCATCCACTTGGACTTGTTCCAGTATGTCACTACCTGCCTTCTGGCCCAAATTTGGGCACAGTACTCCACATACAATCTCACAAGTATCACAGAGTGGGGTAAAACCACTTCCCTCAGTCAGGAGCACAGTACTGGCTTGTCTTGAATTAATGTTCCAACAGTATCTCTGATTCTGCACACCCTCTTTCTATCTGCCCAGCCTATACTAGTGGATAATGTTATTCCACCCCAGACAAAGGATTTTTGCACTCTCCTTTATTGAACAAGCTCAAATATTTTAGTTGCCTTGGCTACACAGAACAGTATTCATTCTATTCATTCTGTATCTCTATAGTAGCATAATTACTGTCCATATAAAGCATGATTTGCTGTGTTAACATCATTAATGAACATAGAGCTTCTTAAATGAGAAGAAAATTATCTATCACTATTTTCTACTAAATCATATCAATGATACAGGTAAAAACCATAAGCCCAGCCACAGAGCCATTGTTCATATAACCAAACAACAACCCCTTTCCTAGGTCTACCAGTCTACAACCCTGAGAATTTACCACTGAGGACTATTTGCCAAAAACTGGACTGAACCACCACACCTGTGTTTAAAAAAAAAAACAAAAAAAAACAAAAAAACACAACCAAAAAAACCCACCAAACCCCCCCCCACACTACATGAAGAAGGCAAGAACCTGTGAGCCATAAGCCAAACTGCCCTTTTGAGACCACCTACACTTTGAGTGAGGACATATTCACCACACAGTGCAGAAAGAGAAGGAAAAAACTTTCAATATTTTTCTGTTCACGTCCAAAGCAAATAGGTAAGATACAAAAGGAATATCTGGACAAATACTGCCTCTAACAGGCAGCACCTCTTCTCCCATATGCAGTGCAGCCAAAAACTCTGTTCCTGCAATTATATATGATGTGGCAATAATCTAACTACTAGCTTAATCCCTGAAGCTGGGAGCATCTCTACCAAAGGACTACACAGGAACACAGTTCTCATTAAGATGCAAACAGCAACTGATACTGAAGACGTTGATTGTAACGATACTGTTAGAACAAATTAAATTATTCTCTAATTGGAAATATAAAGCCTTCTCTCTGTACTTTGTATTTCTCAGTTGAAAGATGTGCTGGAACTAAATCACTTACAATCATAGAACAGTTTCCTTCTGAGGAGGATCAGTTCAGTCTTTCTCCTACCTTAAGCCAACTGATACAAACACTTGAAATACTGCCATATTACAGTGTTTCTTTCTTTTTCTTATAACAGAAAATAGTCGGTTTAAATTGTAATGAGAGAATCTTTAATTCTAATTATGTTATAGAAAGTCAAGGAGATATTTACATGATAGTGTTCTGTAAGTCCTTTGACACAGTCCCCCACAATATCCTTCTTTCTAAATGGAAGAGAGATGGACTTGATGGGTGGACTCTGGTGAATGAGGAATTGGTTGGATGGTCACCTTCAGAGGCAAAGCCTTGACTCTGTTCAACAATAACTGGCTCTGGCTGAGGTTGAGTTAATTTTCTTCACAGTGGAGCTGTGCTTTGGATTTGGCCTAAAACAATGTTAGTAATATGGAGATGTTTTGCTTATTGCTAAATAGCACTTACACAGACCCAAGGCCTTTTCTTCTTCTACTGCCTCACCGCCAAGAGGGCTGGGAGTGCACCAGAAGTTGGAAGGGGGCACAGCCAGGACAGCTGACACCAACTCACCAAAGGGCTATTCCATACCATACGGTGTCATGCTCAGTATATAAAGTGGCAGAGGAAGAAGGAGGAATCAGAGGGACATTTGGAAAGATGGTGTTTGTCTTCCCAACCCCTCATTATGTGTGTTGGAGCCCTGCTGCCCTGGAGATTGCTGGAGTGGTGAACTAATTCCATGGTTTGCTTTGCGTGCATGCACAGATTTTGCTTTCCCTGTTAAACTGACTTTATCTCAATGCATGAGTTTTTCCACTTCGAGTCTTCCAGTTCCCTCCGCATTCCCATTTGTGGGGGAGTGAGCAGGCAGCTGCATGGTACTTAGTTTCCAGCTGAGGCTGAGCCATGACACTTATCAACACTGTCTTTAGCACAAATCCAAAACACAGCTTACAAAAGAAAATTAACTCTACACCAGCCAAAGCCAGCACAAATGGTCAGTTCTTACTTCTCAACCTAGAGAATTCATTCTCAGGGAAGAAAGGAGGACATAAAGTTCGAGAAGTACTGTCACCTGAAGTGTGTCAAATAGCATGAGGTAGCATACTGAAGCCAGGAAATAGGCTTTAAAACACTTAAGATGTACTATCACAAATTTCTGAACAATTCAGTTTTTGAAGGCTGAAGCTTCAGGACTTGGCAGGGAGCAGATCTAACTCCCTGCTATTAAATGGGGGTAGGAAAGTCCTGTTCACACTGCCCACTTTCAACTATCTCAATCGTCAACACATTCCCAGCTCCTTTCAGAATGAGACTCATGACGTCTCTCCCTATATTGATAATGTAGCAAGGCTTTTTCCTCCAGTTACACAGGAAATTACCTGGTTAGACAGGAAAATTGGAATCAAGACCTGCAAGCAGGAGAGAGCAATCAGATAGGCTTGGGATGTCTGTGCATCTGAATTCATAGTAATAGCAGCAGGCTTGCATGCCATTCTGGAAGCTATTTCTATTGCTGCCCAGATTAACACAGGCTCAAATAACCTTGTCTGCAAGGTCATTGCAAAGGGAAACAGAGGAAATGCTCCTAAGTACTTTTATGAACCTTAAGAGATGTGCTGTATCTGGCGGAGAAAGTTTATTCAGAAAAGAGAACTCCAAAAGTTAATCATTTCTACTCCCTCACTTTATTTGGATGAAGATGTGAGAGCCAAAGAATTGTGTTCAGCTCATCTCCACACTCTGCCTCAGAGGAACATGCTACAACCAGCTGCTAGAGCAACTTATGCTCCCTTCTTTCTCAAACGAGCCACTGACACCAGAATCAAAAACCTCCTTTCATTTACATTTATTTCAGACAAATTTGCCTAAATGTAAATTAAATAAAGCTACATCAAAATAACTCTGTTTTGAGGTCACAGCTAATACAAATTGTAAGAGTTACAAACAAAACAGAAAAATAGATTCCAACTTACTAAAATGTCTGTAAGTCACAAAATATGTCGTGACTTGTTGTTCAGATTCCCTGCTTCAGTAGTACATTAAAGACAATGATTGATGTTTTGGTTAAGATAAGTGATAAGGACTGAGAAGATGACTGTTTCCAACCCCTCAGTAAATTCTGGACAAGTCACATAACTTTGAAAAACTCCTACAATAACAATTTTACATCAAGATATACTCATTGGAAAACAAAAATATTTTCAGCAGTGTTCTAATAAATCACTCGTTTCAGTCTAGTATTTCCTGATCATGTACTTCTCAGAAACTCAATACTGTCCACAAATTTCAACCACATCAGAGGTCAGAATGTTGGACCTCGTGATCCCTTGTATTAACTATAAAAATTATCTTGTGTCAAACAGCATGTTCCAGTGTCAAAAAAGTAACTATGAGAAAATCATTGCAAGTCCACTAGTGGCTATGTATAAGACAGCTTATGAAAAAGACCAAAAGAAAAGCAATGGAGGCCCAGAGATTTTTCACTGGCCAGAAAGTCAAACAAGACCTGTATAGAAATGACGGATGAATTTCCATCTGCTTTCAGGATGATTAAGGCTCCACTATCTGCCTCATGAGTTGCAATTCTACTGAATTCTCTGAAGAAAGCCCAAAGGAACATGCACAGAGCAGAGCCAGAGGTCCAAAGCTTATTTTTCTGAATACCTCACTCTAGTATGCAATTATTCAGCTTCCAAGATACTCTAACTGATCGCTCCCACTGTAACAATAGTGGCTTTGTAATATAACATCTGTTGAAGCTGGCACAAAGGAAATGACCGTGCACTTTTAGAAATCTTTTTTCTCTTTTCCATCTAACATTGGTGGCTTTCTAGGTTTATTCTGCATGTTCCAAAATAGGTTTCAACTAAGACTTGAAATGCGACAGGGAAAGGATATTTACTGATCCTGATAGCTTGAATGAGATTCTCATGTACTAGATTTATCTGAACCCTCCATGCCATCTCTCTCCTGATGTGAGCAAAATAGTTATTTTTTCAGCCATAGGTACTTTGCTTTGCAAACTTCCCAATCCCTGCTGCTCATCAAGTTACCACCAAAAGATGGAAGCATCTCCAAGTTTCATGGTTGACTCCAGTCCTTAGCATTTCCATTCTTATTGAATGCACTTGGTATTTCCAATTTTATTCTTGCACTTAAAATCCAACAACAGTATACAGAGACTTCTGGGCAAAGGCCCTTATTACTGACACCCTAAAATAATTGCAGACTCAATCCAATGAAGTGGCACATTCTGAGAATTTAAAAACAAAACAAACAAACAAAAAACAAACAAACAAAAAACCAACCAAAAAAAAACCCACAAAACCAAAAAAACCCCCAACACTATAAAAACAATCAAAAACTTGTAGCAGCATTTTTGCATCTAACAATGACATTTATCTGCAATTCAGCATTTTCCCTGACCTTCAAAGCCTATTAGTGACTATGTTGCTTTCTTCTGCCGGGTAGAGTTGGGCTTTTAAAACTTTGCAATAGAGAGCATGTCACTGAAGAACAAGTTTTAAATATGTGGCGTTGTTATGTCTACAAAGGTGAAATCATGAGGAAATATTCTTTTCTCCCCAGGCACACATAGTTTTTGGCAGTCAGAGTCAGCAGTACACCCTGGGGAAACAGAGTAGATATCAATCTGAGGTAAGTAGGAACTTAAGCAGTGCTCTGGCATCACTAAAGCCATGTGCTAGTGAGTCTATTCATTATAAAACAGATCTTTACCCATGGGTAAAATGAAACTAAAAATAATGTAGAAAATCTTCTCAGTGGCAAGCAGGAAATATGTACTTCATTAATCTGTAGCTTCAGGAAGGAATACATACTTCAAGCTACTTAACCTGGCCTTCAAATACAGATTGATGCCTAGCTCCTCTTTAAATCAAGACAGAGCTCTAAGGCTCAGCTTTCTTTAACCTTTTTGCCTAAACTAACCTTGCATGTCTCTTATTTCAGCACCCTGCCAAGATTTCATAGTAAAAAAGCAAGCAAGCAGACACAACACAGTTATTCTGTCTCAGTGAGTCACAAATAGATCTGTACTGAAGACAATATGAATCAACTGATGTAACTTTAAACAAGTCAGCATGGATACCAATACTAATTCACTCTCACATACAAGTTTTTTTGCAACAGTTGGGCTTTTTTTCATATTTATAGTTAGCTTTGATTGAGCCCAATCAAATCTATCCATGCTGAGCTGTCATTTACTTTACATACACTCAGTTCTGCTTTGTACTGTTTAAGAGGAAATAAACACCCAAATTTGCTGGCAGTATTTTACCAGGTGCAAGTGCCCAGGTGTGGTCTCTGGAAGAGGCTCCCCCAGATGAGGAATGACTGCTCTCAGCCCTCAGCCGTGGGTGCCAGAGGGGAGGCATGACTGAGAACTGGCAGAGCACTGCCCAGAGGGGGGTTGCTGAGGGGTAAAGGGGAAGAAACAGCTCTTAAATTTACTTTCCCCAAGTCAAATCTGTTTATGGTAGTCAGTATGTGACTCCTTGTCTTTGCCTTGACCCTCGAGATTTTTCATCATTTCATCCCCCTGTCCAGCTGAGGGGGGTGCACAAAAAAGAGCAGCTGGATGAGGGTTTGGCAGCCCGGCAATGTCAACAAATATCTGTTGGAAGGATTGAGCATCTAATAAAATGATTCTTTACTAAAAAGGCAGTGCTACAGTAGAATGTGCAAATAGAAACAGATCAACAAGTATAGATAACACAATGCCAGGGTTGCTAAAGGAAGTATTTGTTTTTTAAATGATGGGGGTATCTTTAAAAAAAACCAGTACTCAAAGAGTACCAAAAGGAAGAACCTATTGAAGCAAAAGGAAAGCAAAACACTCTATCAGACTTCAGAATAAGAGGACTGACAGCCACTCTTACCAAACCACAAGTCTAGCTGGAGAATCGATATTTGAGAGGAAAGCCATTCTAGTCCACAGGGCCATGTGTCCAATTATATTCACACTTAGTCTGAATAAGAGAAGAATGCCTCATGTGACATTACTGTCTTCCAGGTTTCTGACAACACAGTCCTTAGGTCCATGTTTCAAGGACTATGATCAGCAAGAATATATGTATAAGACTAGAGAAAAGAGGTCATGTAGCAAAGAATACCTGATTTCCTTTTTAAATATCTGAGGCAAGATCACACTGGGTAACTTGTATTCATGATTCAGACTGGCTTGCTTTTAAATACTAACTATCAAATACACTGCAAATTAACTAAGCAAAACAAGAAAGTTGTTAGTTTGTAGAATGAAGTACAGTATACAGTTAGCTACCAGCCAGCCTTATTGCACTTAATCAGTAATAAACAGGGGGAAGAATTACCTCTTATGTCCTTAAATTAAGCTGCTGTGCAGACAGGCAAACATTGCAAAACTGGAATGAAGAAAATATCTGTGGTAAAAATAGTCAAAATAATTCAAATATATAGAAGCATCAATTACTTCTTCTGGGAAGGGAAAATTAAACAGTTGGAACAGGAAAGAAGAAACATGGAAAGGGAAGTGATGAGGGGGAGAAAAAAAAAACACAACAAAAAAACACAGACCTCAATTATGTGAAGAGCATTTCCTAAGTGTCTGGTCAAAAGCGGCAAATGGAATGTCTTAGGCACCATGCAGATGAGTAGAGACACACAAATCCCAGCCTCAGGAGGTTTGCAATTGCCTTGTCAGGCAGGCAGATGGTCTTAAAGAAAGGTGAGTGAATTGGGTTAACAATAACACAACTGTTTAACATAAAAACAGCTGTATTAGGTATGTTTGGTAGAGGAGAGGTCAAGCACTAGAAATAAACAAACTATCCATTTTGGGGATGCCCACTCTACCTCAGGTCATAGAGCAAGACAGCAGAGAGTCTCACTGTGTATCTCAGTTGAAAATGTAATTTGTGGAACAATTGGAAAGGAAGAGTAGAAGTCAAATAGCTAAAATGTTTTCATTTCCTAGTGTTGGGGAAGGAAACTAGACATCCTCTTGCTTGAGATTTATAGCAAGACACTTCATACAGTGCTAAAAAAGAATTGTGATTCATTCTTCACTGGCAACAAGGTAGATGGGAAGTCACAATTTGTATTAACTGTATTGCATATTTTCACTTTTTTAGAGCACAAATGGTGTCCATTACTTACATATTTATTCTCTTCCACTAGTGGTTTTTTGTTTACTAATTTACTGCAAGTGATTGTATGACAAATTAAAGATGGAAAACACATTACTGTCTGCATAGTCTAAGAAGTTTCCTCCTCCTTTGAAAAACTGAAGACACTTCTTCACAGCTCTTCTGATCACTCCCAATGATTTTGTCCTGTCTTCACTAGGGCCTGTTGGCACTTGCTGTTCTAATTACTATAAACAAGGCTGCAAGGGTCCTATACCAGAGAACATCAGCCTTTATGTGTGCAGCTACTCACCCTTCAGTGCGAGGTCAGGTCTCAGACTCGTATATCAAAAACAAGCCAGCGTTCGCCTGGTCTCACCCCTATTTTTGCAACAGGAGATCACTGACTTCTGACTCATTTATCAGCAGCTGATGATTTGTTTGTTTGTTTTTCCTTTTATTGTACCAAATGTTTCTTAGATGTCTGTAAACTTTGTTTTCATTCTGTTTATGTTTTTTCTGGAAATGTGTACTCCTACAGAGGTTCCTGAGGCAGTCCTTATCTCTTCTTTCCCAGATCTTTGTGTTTTGAGACACAGAATTC
Source organism: Acropternis orthonyx (assembly GCA_035583155.1). Lineage (NCBI taxonomy): Eukaryota > Metazoa > Chordata > Aves > Passeriformes > Rhinocryptidae > Acropternis > Acropternis orthonyx. The sequence continues at coordinate 55,617,540 of JAWWEU010000081.1, read as the reverse complement.
AAGTAGCGGCCTGTCTACTGCCAGATGTGGGATATCACATTATGTGTAGCACAAGGGAAAAATAGGTCCAGAACCACAGATTTCTAAGAACTTAAGTCACTTATTCCAGGAATAATATTCCTGGTGTACACCATACTGAAGCCATGATTGCTGGGGTGCTGAGTTTGCTCACATATGTTCACAGCATGGACCGAAGTTCCTCAAGCTGTGCATTATTTGATCCAGCCAGTTTGCCCACTTCCTAAGTCATATTTTATGGTTTGTGTCTGGCATAACTGGTCCTTGAGAAGCCACTGTCCTACGTTTGTTTCATGTCTGAAATCAATCAGACCTGTAGGCTGTTCTCCTTTGGTGACATCCACTACAGCAACCAGTACTTGCTAACAAAAGCTAAAGTCATTTCAGACTTCTACAGGAGAAAAATATGGCTGGTTCAGTGACAACAAAAAAGATCTAAGAAGACAAAAAATAAAACTGATACTCACCTGCTTAGTGTCACTAAAACAGGATCTGAAAAACACTTCATTAACTCACGAGTCAACAGTATACACTTGCTTGATAGACTAATTCAAAACTAATTTGATCTCAGAGATAAGAAGAAGAATCTCTCTAGTTTGTGAACACTGTTCCTCCCAGCTATACCTTATACTCTGGGAACATCTCTGATAGCTACGTGTTTTTTTAAGTGCTAAATAATATGCTATCAATTTTACCTCCCTTAGGCTGAGCCTATTTCAAAATTACGTACTCTCTGAATTTACTGTATCTAATAGCCAAAGTCCTTTGAATAAAACAGGAATTTTCTTCTTTATTTTAAAATCAACAAGATCTATTTATTTCTTACATATGTGGTGAGGGAAAAGAAACCCAAAGAGAGCACTGTTTTACACAGGAAGTTTATGGCAGAGTTTAAAGATTCAGCCCAGCTTCCTGCCAAGCCACTGTTGTGAGCCTAAACCTCATAGACATTCTTCCAACTTCCCATTTATAGTCAAAAGGATAGTCTATTTACATACTTCACATTTATAATAGTTGAGCCTGATCCCAGCCACAGCTCTCCCCCACCCCCAGCCCGCTCCATGCTGCCATGACCACACAAACAGGGACAAAATGTTTCTTTTTAGATTAAATAAAATTAAGGCACATTTTAAGCATAAGTGACTGTGCTTCTGAGTTGCTCCAGTAGACTCTGTCAATGTGGAAATGGGAAATCACATCTACTCTAATCTGCTGTGGCAAACAAACCCCTCCCCTTACCTGTTCTGAGGGAGCAAAAGGTGACACGTGCCCATTAGATATACTTTTGCTCTGATGTCTTATTGTGCTATTAGAGGTTTCTAAAAAATTTGCCATGCTTCTTTTCCTGTGCTACTCATTTATTCACACAGGACTGTAGATGATTCCTGCAGTAGAGCACTCTTCAAACACTATAAAGTACCAGCATCCAGTTCTGTTCAGCTGTATGAGGTTTGAGTAAGAAAAATAAAAGGCATAGAGTAGTATTTACTGAAGAAAATAAGGCTAAAAAGACAAGTGATTCAGGACTGGAATTTACACAAGTAAAGCACAGCACTTCAGTAATCACAGCATGCTGTGTGGGGATCTGCCACTGAGAACACAGAACAATAAGGCCTTGTGGGAGTTAAAACTACGCAGTGATATATGGTAGATTAGGAGTGCCTAACCCTGACCAATGCCTGAAGATTTCTACGCTTTTGAACTTGCAGAATATCTCTATAAACAAAGACAAATGTAACCCACTTCTCAAGGAATAAAACTGTCATTTTGCTGAAACTGGGAGCCTGCCCCCACATTGTATGAATAAATACGAAAAGAAAAAGCAAACTTTTCTGATAATGGGGGAAACCCCTCATTTCAAAACTGCCTTTCCCTTTTAATCAAATTCCACACAAAGGCTGTCATAGAAATAACATGACAGCCAATTGCTCACATGAGAGAAGTCTTTGTAAGAGCTTTGCTTGGACTCAAAAGCCCTCACGTCTCTCATCTACTGCCATTGCTTTGATTAGGTGTTTCTTTTAATCTCAAATTCTGATGCTATCAAACTCATGGAAGCAGGTATTAAGAAATGTATAGTAGTTGGGGGAGAGGGTTGCACGAATGGGTTAATTTAAAATATTCTTTGTTACTTTCATAATATTTTTATGGTGGTAACTTCCTAGGGAATTATCTGTAAAAAAACCACTTCTGCTCTTCCAAGTGCTTCAGACTGCTGACTGCCAAAAAAAGTAGGGGTGGAATGGGAGGAGTTCAGCTGGAAAAAATATGTCCCATGGAAAAAAATAATCTCAATAAAACATTAAACTTTTTTTTTTCTGTTTAGTTCCCTTTTTAACTTTTGGAAAAGTAGTCAGTGCTTTTCATTCTCTGGCTGACTTGTAATGTCTTAGGAAGATCTCTTCTGTGTGGTAAAGAATGAAGAAGTTGATCCCTCAAATATCTATCCCCAGTTGAGATTATTTATATTCTAATATTAATTATATTCTAAGAAAATACTTTGGACATTTTCAATTTGACAGATATTTGTCAGTGAATTAAAATGAGCTGGCTAAATCTTTTGCTGATGGCAGGTACCTGTCAGACCTGTTTGACTGTTTCGTGAAAGAAAAAGGAATCAGCATAGATCATTAACCTCAACCAGCAGCTAAGACATTAATCTGATGTGCTAGACTCTTCTAGTGCAAGAACTAGGCTGTGAAGGGGTTGGGGATCCATGATTTTGAGGCAGCAAAATATAGTGGAAGGTGGGATATGTGGGAGGTAATAAGCAGTAGCAACTGTCAGGGGAATAGCTAATTCACACTGTTAGTTAATTAACTGATACTCTGACTTACTTCAGTAACTTTTCAATGTAGACAACAAAGCAATTCAATTCCAGGTCCCACCTACGACAGAACTGAATCTGCTTCATGCCTCAGCTATCCCTCTTTTAAACAGAGATAATGTTATTCTAGGTACTCCAAAGATAATTCCAGGAATGTTTCTCAAAGCTGTGATCAATGATCAAGAATCAGTGGATAAATCTGGAAGGAACGTCAGGAATTCATGCAGTTAAACTTCAGTGACGAGATAGATAATTTTAGTGCATAGTTAATGAATAACCTGACTTCAAGAGCAACTATGATCCTGAGCTGGCAATATGACAAGCAACATCTCTAAATACCAAAAGTTATTAAAAACTCCTCAAAACTCAGTAATATTTATTGCTTTCTAATTTCACACTTAGTTTCAGCACCAGACAAAAGGCAGAGTGAAACAACAAAAACTGGGAAACTCTTCTAACTGCTTCATAGTAAGCATTAAAAAACCATCTACAGATATTATGTTCTGGATAGAAAACTGTATTCAAGACATATAGGTTTTTAGACCTGTGGGAATACTCTAAGTCTCGGAAAGACCAAATGTCCAAAGGAAGATTCAGTGGAACTCTCTGGAGCAAGGTCAGGATAAAATATACACCTGCATCCTGCAACAATAGGATTTTTGTGACCTCAGTCAAGACAGTCTTCTTTCTAAGGTTTTCCATTCAAGACCAGCTATACCGCACAGTCAAAAGTTAAGCTCCAGCCCTGCAAAATTACAGGTTTCATGCCATGTGTGCAATACCGTAAGGATTATATGGACCCACTATATGGACACAGTAAGAGATTTTATTTGTACATAAGAATCTGAATTACTGGGATCTACAGGGTCTTCTACATGCACTAGTGCATGCTGCACTAAAAGAGAAAGCTATGAGCTGAAAAACAATTACAAAAATAGATGGAAGAAACCAAAAGGAAGGTAAGTTCAACAGAGCACAATGCATGGGAAAAAAATGACATCAGAGGAGAAAGACAACTAAGCTACTGTAGTCTGAACTCATTGAAATTACATTAAAAGATGAATTTTAAAGTTTTTGGATCAATTGAAGCAGTTTTAGCCCTATTTAATAATGGTAGGTTGAGTTTACACAGGAAAGAACTGCTTGCTTTTATTGTTTGTCAATATGTGTAAGATCTCCAAATCTTTAGATATCATTTGTAATTTTTACTATATTAATATCAAGCAGTGATGAAGCTTAGCCAGAAAAATCAAGATTTAAAATGTGTTCTTCCAAATGCTCATCTGAATTGTACAAAACATAAATACATAAACCAGCTGAAACATTTAAAGGTTCTCCAAAGGACCCCTATTGCCTCCCATCAGCCTCAGAAGCCTGCTGTTTAGAAGCATTAAATGTTTTACCTCATTCTAATGGTTTCTTGTAAAGATTTTATCTGTTTGACTCACTGACAGTCATCCCCAGCCACAAGGGGCTTTAGTTAAAGAATAATTGTATGTATCTTACAACAGGTATCTTAGATTTTTCTATATTTTACAAGTTTTTATGTCTAGTCCTACAGTTTCAACTCTGTTATTTGGTCAACTCGAAAAGCTTGTCTGGGCAGTTCAGTTTTGCATCTCCTTCGTGCTGTTCTCCATCTTGCACATAACAGCAGCTAAACAGTGAAATGTGCCATTTCACCTCTACCATATTTTGCTGAACATCACAGGTCATGAATTCAAGTGAAAGAAAAACATCACTGACAGAAAGACAAAAGTTCAGTTTTCTCACACTTCACGAAGAGATAGGTGGCGGGGGGAGTTTATTTTAGCCTTTTACAGGATACACAGGGTGCCAGTGATGAAATGTTTCTTTGGTTTGGAATTGATGGGGTTCTTTTGCCCAGCTGGTAGAACCAAGCAGATGCATAAGATTTTGGTTATTGGCCTGGGAAAAAATGAGATACCTGTTGTGCCAAAGTCACCTGAGGCAAGAAAAGGGTAGGCGGGTGAGACTAGGCTGAAGGCACCTTGACTAAGGATGGAGGCAGCATTCTCCATCACAAAAGATAAATAATACCATTCTGCTCATGGGGTAAGGAGACTGAACAGAAAGGAGACTCACTCTTGCTATCATATCAGTTCAGCTTTCAGCACACATCAGACACGGGGACATGTAAACTTAGAAAAACTGCAGAAGGAAGTTCATGCCATTTTGTTTGAGCAAGACTACCTATCTAAGAAACACTGGAGGGGTCTTGTTTAGTATTTGTGTGTAAAGCTAAAAGAACAGAAATGCTAATAAGGATGAGATTTTAAAAAGCCCATGACTACATGAGTCTCTCAAATAGGAAAGCTGATATTTCTATAGACTTATAGAGCACTATCAGGGAGATTTGATTCTCCTCCAGCAGCAGCTACCTGCGCGACCAGAAATCTCCTCCTTTGTACATTAGCAAAGGGTGGTAAATACGATGGTACAAGCTGGAGGCATGGATGGAAGACACAGGCAGATATTAAGAAACTGATGCATTAAAATTATACACATTATTGGCTCACTAATTTGAAGCAAGGCTTCAGTAATTAAGGCTTTTCTGAAAATCTAAAGCACAGCCCCAGCCAGGTATCAGTTTCCCACCTCAGTCTTTGATGTAAAAGTAAACCCAACAGTTCCACCATGACTGCAGCCAACCCTGAGAACTTGGTGACTCTTTTCTGACTGAAATCATCATGTTTTGGAAGTGATCCTTGTCAGAGACTCATGCATGACACATGCAGCACAAGTTTGAATCTGAGATGAAAGTTATTTGGGTCCTGGTATCTTTACTGGCTTTCAGGTCAACTCTCCATGAGTTTACCTCCTTCTTGGTATTTACTTTGCAGCTTGAATGTAGCTTGCAGAAACTGGTTGGCTTTATTGTTGTCTTGTTTAATATATATCCCTAAAATTGACATCCATACAGGTCCTGCCAAAAATGAATATTTTTCAACATGCAACTAAGAACAAATTTTATCTTTCTCAGGCCAAGGAGGAAGAAACAATGAAAGTGACATTTTCCCCCCTAGGAATTCTACTTAATTTATTATAATGACATGCACATTCTTCTTTAATTACAACATCCCATGTGCCACTTCTGTGTACTGTTTAATTCTTTCTTCGTGCAAATAAGAACATGGAGAAGGAATTAATCACTGATAAAATGTGAGAATAGTACTTTCAAAAGGATTAAATGGTTACTTTGCAAAGAGGAAAAGAAAGGTGGTGGTGGGAAATCCATCTTCAAAGTTTGTCAAGCAAAGGCAAAGCTGAGCAGCTTTAATTAAAATACCTTTTATGGACTTCCCTGTGGTAATGCCTTGGCCCCTCAGTCTTGGGCTGGTCTTCCCCTCCCTGAGCTGTATTTGTTTCTAGTGAGCTACTTACACAACAGAGTCCGTGTTCTCACAGTTGCTTTCAAGTGACCTTGGAAGGAGGTGGAGAGTCACTATATTTACACACACATACACACACACACACACACACACACAAACAAGGTTGGGGTTTTTTAAATAAATTATTGTAATGAAATGTTATTATTATGGCCACTCTAAACAGCTGCAAGATTATTAGAGTAGTAGAGGAGATTGGCATTGAAAAGGAATATAACAGGAAAAGGTGATTTGGTTTGGGGTGTTGTTTGTACTTCACTATTATTATAAGCAATTACTCTGTTCTAATCTCTGATGAATTCCACTGAATATGCAATCCTGGGGAAGGCCACCATTTGAAGAATGCATTTAGCATTACTTCAGCTTTGTCTAATGCTCCAGGCCAAATCTGCATATTGGCAAATCTGCAGTGGACCTCAGCTGAGTATTTGACTCAGAGTCTGATTAATACAATATTCAGTGTTCTCAATGCAAAGCACATTTGCACAGAATTATCTGGAGTGAAACAGTTTTTCTGGGGGGAAAAAAATGGTGTGAGCAAATTAATTTTAAAAATTTGTGGGATACTATACCTTCTATCTACAAATAAACAGCAAGACAACTCTGCTACTTATAATAATGGAACACTTTACAATAATAATAATTGGCATAGACAACGCTGACCCAGTTTATACTAAAAGATTAGTGCTGCTATCCCCCATAACTGCATTCTACTCACTATTGTATAACTGAAAAATCTTCTTAAGGAGTCATTAAATGTTTTTGTGAGTCCTCTACATGCTTCACCTTATCACAGAGTTCATTCCTTTATGTACAAGGGGATATTCAAGCATCTAACTCCTTAACACTTTCCAAAATTTTTGTACAAATAATTAATTTTTGTGACATGTCACAAAATATGTTTGCCTTCCATTCCCTTTTAAAAGAAAGGGTTTAATAAAAATTATACTCTCATGTTGATAAAATTTATAAGCTTAAACGAACAGTTGGTTTTGAGATTGAATCTCAGGTTTTAGGGAGAATAGGGAGAGAATCATATTTTGTTACCTATAAGGACCATTTCAGGCTGCTGGATGAAGCTTGTAATTTAACTTCTATGTGAAATCTTCACAAAGAAATGTCCCCATTGCTGCAAAAACAATTATTTAATAATTTTGAAGACATATTTTTTTTATGTATTTCCTTAGCTCTCAAGAACTAGTAAGTTCAATTCAGTCCAATTAGTTTTTGTCATCGTTAAAACAAAGTATAAACATACAACTCCTAAAAAGTAGCACATTAGCTGTCACACCACTACCTTATACAGGAGCAAGCTACATAAAAGAATTTACTTAATGCACCTGAAAGGAGAGCAGAGTGAAATTCAGTAACGTCAGAAATCAGAAACCTTTTACATTGAGACTTTCCTACAAATGCATAGATCTGTTGCCGCAGCCTTTTCATTACTCATTGTGGTCTGACCCATTGTCCCATGAAGTGAATGGAAATACTTCCACTACAGTCCTAACTGGAAAGCAGAGTGGGAAAAGCACCTGCAGCCACACCCAATGGGAACAGTCCCAAGAGCAGTAGCTGTGCAGCCTGATTGTCAAAGAAACATCCACTAATTTTACCACTACCAGGCAAGATTTCTGAGGCAGAAACAACAGGGCTATTTAATTAGGTGTAGCTCTGCAGATATAGCTAGATAAGAAGAGATAAAAATCTCTAAGCTGTCATCTTGCCAAATTGCCTTTTGGCTCTGAACACTTGTTCCTGTGTTTCTCCTGGAAGGAAAAGCAAGGCATTTAGGGCTGGGCCTATGCAGAATACAAAGATCTTTGGTTTCACTGGAGCAAGCATTAGAATTGTGCATTTGATCCTCAAAAGCACAAACAGTAGCAAAGTTGGCCATTAGTAGGTAAATGTCCTTTCCTGGCCTATAAGGCTGAATTGCATGTAGTGCAAGCAGGGATAGATGTACTTTCCCAGAGGGGGAAGTATTTCAAGCAAAAGGTTGCACCCAGCATCAGCAGACCTGCATCAAGCAGCAGAGCTGCTTCAGGCAAGAGAACTGCACTAACCAGGTTGTAAACTCTACGGATCTCCATTCTAGAATAAATCCAAGTCAGCCAAAATTTCCTGGTAGGAGCAGCAGCTGTAAGATGTCATCAAAACACATGGATGGCTATCTATGGCTTTATGTGGTCTTTCAGATAAAGTTTTGTTGGCATAAAAACTTCTAGTAGCGGTGCTTCAGCCTGTCTAATTTTGCAAATTATTTACTAAACTATTCACTAAACTATTCTAAAAGTTACACAAAACACTATTTCTAACTCCTAGCTAATGACACAATGTCACAACTCGGCTCCCATGAATGGCTGAGTGAGTAAGTATAGGAGAAAGTGATCTGGTTTCATGAAGCTTCCTGGCAGATGAGTAACTCATCAAGCAGGCAACTGCAATTTTCTTCCAACTAGGAGCTCCGTACAGCACAAAGAAAACAAACTTCAAATCCAGGAGAGGATTAGGAAAATATCCTCTAAAGACATTGCCATGGATTTAACAGAAAAAGAGAACAAGATGAGGCAGCCTTGAAGTGGATCTCTAAGGGTCTATTATAAAGATTAATAGATGCTGAGTTATTTTAACCTCAAACATGTTTATGGCAGCATAAAAGTATAAAAATTAATCCAGCTTATGAGGCACTGTTGGACAGCTGCAGCCGAGGTTACTTTTTAGATGTGTGCTGTTCAGCTCTATTTTCACTAAACAGAGTGTAGCTCCTCTGCTGTTGGGGTGAACTGGAATCATGACTGTGCATCCCACACATTCTGGTCTGCAGTGTATGGGTACAGGCAAAATTAAAGAATTTAAAAGGACTGGTCTGCATCCAGGCCTTTTGATAATCTTTCAGTGACATTGATCATTCTGACTATAAAATCTGATTACCTTCCGGGCTTGATCATGGACTTGCAGTATCTGCACAAGCACTCCCTTGAAGCTCAGTAAAAAACCTTCTGTAGAAACTGCACTGTTTTTCTCCTTAACTTAAGCACAGACATCTTCTATGAGAGTATCATAAAAATTGTAGGGACGTGGCTCAGACTACATTGCTCTGCTAAAGTTTTTTAGATGTGACAGAGCTGGAAAACTTCACTTGTGCATCTACATTTACACTCTGAATCCATCTTCACAGATGAGAAGAGTCAGTGACAGTAACTACAATGCTATGAGCTCACTGTTGAGAGAGCTCACTCTTTCTCTCTTTCTTTTGAGAAAAGCAACAAAAGGGAGATGTTGGATTCCTCACAGAGCATTTCTCTACTTTCTGTAAGTTTGCTATATGGGGCACAGGTGAGGAAGAAAAATGTATATGGTAGCCACAAGCAATTTTTTATATTTTTCACTCCATACTTAATATAAAGAAGCTGAAAATATTTACAAAATCAAATTAAAATATTTACTCTGAACCATTCAAATAGCAAATACAAACACTAGAAAGGAGCAATCCAATCTAAAAAGCCTTTGACAGAACACCAGCTTTTCAAGTTTCCCACAGATCTCTGCGATTGCCATCTTTGAATACCAGTATTGTAAACTCACTGGAACTAGTAACTGATCAAACAAAGAAGCTGTACACAAGCACATTCAAAGTTTCCAGTTTGAAGTGTAAGAAGAGACAGCTTTAATACATAAGAGTTCAAACATGTGGTTAGAAAGTCCTTATAATTGGGAGCAGGTGTTGCAATTTCTTCATTTTGGCATCAATCTACTAAGAAGGTCTTCTATTTCTCTTCAGAATCCAAATGCCTTATCATTTCTGGATGTTTCAATTAAGTTTAAAAAAAAATAAAGAGAAAATCAACAAACCAAACCAAACAAATAAGCAAAAGGAAAAAAAAAACCCAAACCACAAAATAACCCCAACAAACCATGCTACAAAATCCTTACCTGACAAAGCAAAACAGCTTGTCTAGGGAACACCCATTAGGAATATATTTAATTTCATTTCATCTAAGCCTTAGGATGCTTTAGTTCCAACCCTCCAAACAGCACTGAAAACCACATTATGCTTTTTCAGTGTTAACTACACATGGAATATGCAAGTTCATAATAGGCACAACAGAATACAAGCATTGTAAGTCGTTTCACAGCAGTATCATACACAGATTTTGCTAGAAAATTTACTTACAAGGTGTAATTTTTATATATATAACAGTAAAATCCATTTAGAAATTAGGTATACTAATGACTTAGAGGGAAGTGTGTCAGGCTGTGTTGATGCAGTCCAGGGCAGAGGTTAGTGACACAGCAGGAGAGAGTGATATCCTGTCTCACTCAATTCTTCATATTTCCCTCTGGGAATTTCTAAGTCTAACCCTGAGCAGCTGGAAGAAGGTATAGTGAGGTACTACAGGGGCCATGGTGGGGACATGGGGGTACAACTCCCAGGAAAGGATCACCAAAAGCTCAGGGTTCTCCTCCGTACATTTCTAGACCCCATTCCCCAAAACCACCTCCATCATCTCCTGCCTTTTAGAAACCAAGTGGCAGCATTCAGCTTAAACAGAACGGCTTCAACTTTAGAACAAAACAAAGCTGAACAACTTACACTGTTCAAAAGAACCACCTCCTCCTTCAAGGATACTGACAGATAAAACGTGGCCCCTGTTTTCTGCGGGACAAAAAGCGCACGTAGCACTGCGTAATCTTAACTAGCTGAACAGCACCTAGGAAAGTTCAGCAGCAGAGAATTAGTTTTACATGCCCCAGCAGGTCTCATGCACTGTACAATCGTGCCATCTGCTGGGCAGAAACTTCCAGCGACCAGCAAACACTTCTGAGGAACCGAGGGATGAAAGGGTGACACGATGAAAGGAGGGAAGGGAGGGAGGGGCAGGTCCTGTCTGACCAACCTGATCTCCTTTCATGATCCAGTGACTCACCTGGTGGATGAGGGGAAGGCTGTGGATGTGGTCTATCTAGATTTCAGCAAAGCCTTTGGCACTGTCTCCCATGAAATTCTCCTGGAAAAGCTGGTAGCCCATGGCTTGGACAAGTGTACTCTCTGCTGGGTTAAGAGCTGGCTGGAGAGCTGGGCCCAGAGAGTGCCGGTGAGCGGAGCTGCATCCAGCTGGAGGCCGGTCACTAGTGGTGTCCCCCAGGGGTCAGTGTTGGGTCCAGTCCTGTTTAACATCTTTATTGATGATTTGGATAAGGGGATTGAGACCATCATCAGCAAATTTGCTCATGACACCAAGTTGGGACAGAGTGTCGACATGCTAGAAGGCAGGAGGGCTCTGCAGAAGGATCTGGATAAACTGGAGAGATGGGCTGATTCCAACAACATAAGGTTCAACAAAGCCAAGTGCCGGGTCCTGCACT
>JAWWEU010000081.1:55565328-55605818 GCA_035583155.1 Acropternis orthonyx | reverse complement strand
CAGGCATTGGAATGGCCTGCCCAGAGAGGTGGTGGATTCACCATCCCTGGAGGTTTTTAAACTGAGATTGGACATGGAACTGAGTGCCATGATCTAGTAAACAGACAGGAGTTGGACAAAGGGTTGGACTCGATGATCTCTGAGGTCTTTTCCAACTCAATCGATTCTATGATTCTATGATTCTAAGGGAATCCCAGTTAACCAGCCTGTCTCCACTGTGGAGACTTTCTTAACGTCTGCTTAATTCCAAAAGCCACCAGATGGTCTTTAGGAAAGAATCAGTGTCTTTAAAAATCCCACGTGCGGCCAAGCACAAATAGTAAATTAAATGAAAAAAAGAATTCCCAAGAAAGGGTTCCGTTTCAATCCCAACCATTCTCTTCCAACTGCATTCTCTCAACAATAATAAAGGCAGATGCTCCCGATGAAATGAGCCAAAATTAACTTGGGCACAGCAGTAATTTGATGGCAATTAGGACTGTCAAGACCTCTGAAATTAAGGTTTGCTTTTGGTTCTGTCATCACTTTGCATGGCCAGACTCCTTAAAATTTCCAGGCTTTCCCTTTCCTCCATTTCATCATATACAAAAATATAGTGCAGCGCACAAATACAAGTATATAAAAAATAGAACACACCAAGCCCATGCATGACAACTTTGATTCTGAAAGTCTTTGGTTAGCATTTTGGTTACATAAGGAAAATCCAATTCTGTATACAAGTTAGGCAAAATGACTTCCACTCTCCTCACAGATCTAATTAAATGATGCCAAGATACTATCCATCTTTAGAAATCATCACATCAGTCAGCAAGAAACTAGTGGGAGGTAACAGCATCCACTGTCTTTCCATTCTCCTGAACCAGCTGGCTGTTCTCCCCCCTACCCAGGCCCTCCACTGAACTCCAGCACTCAGCACTTAACTCTTGAATCTCCATTTTGCTTGATTTAAAATGCACTACTTCTGAAATGTGAGTTCCTATGAGTTAATATCATTTCTGGAAGAGCAGAAATCCTTCTCAGATAGGATAAATTCTAATGAAAAGGAAGAAGAAAGTGTGCAAAAATTCACAAACTGAGCTGGATTATCACATACAGATGTGTTTTCTTCTTGTCTGTGAGAATACAGGAGAATAAATTAATCATGTCCTCTAAGACCTCTTCTTTATTAAAAAAAACGTTTAATGTCTGTGTCACATGTCCCTGAAACAGCAGCCCCTCTCTGTTCTCACCTCTTTTCTACCACCAAGTTGTAATAAAAATTCTCCATTCCTCTGGGTAACTTAGAGCTGTCACACAATATCTGTGTTGTCAGTGCCACATCCTTAAGTACTGATAAGAATGCCACTGATGGAGTATCTGAAGTACAATCAGCTGCTAATTACACCACAGAAAAGCTTCAGTTTCAAGTGTAGTTTGAACAAGACGTTGGAATCCACGCCCACAGCTGAAATTCGTACCATATACAAAGTCTAGTAAGCTTAACAGGTAAACATACAGACATACATATATGGATTTAACACTACTATGTGCATATAAGATTGCTGATATGGCAGTAAAATAAGATATTAAAATTAATTCTCTTTGGCATTGTGAAATTGATATAAATTATATATATACACACATACATATGTACATACATATACGTAAGACATGTTAACGCATATACACATTTATTAAAAGTGTTCAGATTACTTAAAATATGTATTAAAGTAAGTCATCAGTTAAGCCAACAGTTACACCTTACCTCACAAATGCTCCCTTTAGGATTATGGTGCCCTGCTTGACTCCCTGCACACAGCTCTCTCACACAGCCAAAGTAAATGCTAATAAACCTCCAAGGACAGAGCCCACAGCCCCCAGACAAGCTCAAAAACACACGGTGTCACACACAGATAGATCCCTGATGGACTCAAATGCCATATTTATCCAAACTATTCAAAACTGTATGGCAAAAAAACATGTGGACACATCCCACAAATAAACTTGCATGCATTCAGACAAGAATGTCACATTGTGTTACATTATCAGAACTATAATGATTGATCTGGTATAATTAATTAGTTACATACTTCTAAATATGTTCCATGAGATGTGCATTTGCCAATGGCAATTCTTACTGATGGTAAAAGTCAGATGATTCTTTCAGTCATATCTAATACAGGTACAAAAACTGACTCAGCAACACAATTAAGTTTGCTTATTATCTATGATTCTCTCTCCATATGGCAAAGCACTGAATCAGAAGCTTCACAGCATTACCAGTCCATGCATGTGTCTGAACATGGAGTAAGTGGTAGAATAGTTTGGTATTTTAATGGAAAACCCAGCTGCTGAAGTCACGGATTTAAGAAGAACTTCACTGGTTTAATTTTTGCCACCTAAGAGTATTTTCAGGCTTCATAATGCTGATATTCAGAAGGCAACTGCATTTTTTTCAAAGTATGAATACATCATCTTTAAAAAGACCCCTCACAATAATTGTTCTAAGAATTTTTTTTGTTTTTAAACATTAAGATGTAGAACTATGCATGACACATCTCATCACAGTAGATATCCAGACTTTGATAGAGTCTCTAATCTTAATAGACTTTTCAGTATATCAGCAGACATTGTTTTTCCTGAATAGTTTTTTGTAATATGCAATTTCACTGTTTATAACAATTTATAAATTGTTATCAAGACTCAAATACTGATTAGTCTAAAAATAATTCTATACAGAATACATTTAGATATGTTTTGTGTGTATACTATTGCTGGATCATGTAGTGTTTATACTGAGAGGCTGTTCAATGAAAATTAGAAGACTATAAGCTTTCTTTTGAACAAGAAAGAAAAGTAACTCACTAACTTGATTCCAAGTCTTGAAGCCTTAAAAAACCCACAACCAACAAAGGATGGTCAGGTTGTCCAAAAATCCAAGAGGCTCAGCAGCACTGATGTTTACATGTGAAGAAACTCGAGTTTTCAGTGGTAAAACAGCATCCGTATTATTTACCTATGATAAATGGGATCCAGCCCATTCTGACAGTACATAGGTTACAAAGTACTTAATAAAAGACAGATTGGATGTCTCACAGCCACTCAGGTTTTGAAGGACTGGCATCGGGGGGGAGGATTGAGTGCGTTTTTGTTGGTGAGTTACCCTATGAAAAATAGAACAGTTTAATGGATAGTGAGCACAATACCTGTTGCGTTCAAATGACACCAAATCCTCAAGTGTACAACTCAGTAGCCAGCTGCGTGCTGTATTACAGCCTCACCAACAGATGGAAGCAAAGGTCACCTTTTGGATCTTTACTTGCAGTGAAACTCACAAGAGAATTGAAAGGTCTTTTATGCTGTTCTAGCAAAGTGAAGGGAAAAAAGAGATTCCTCCCATCATGATGGGAATGAATGAAGAAGAAAAATTTTCACAACAAAAACGTGTACAAATAGGAATTGTGAGGTCACCAAAACACTGCAAGCCCTAGTCACAATTGTTAAGAGGAATGCTAAGACAATATTTAAGCCTGACAAGGCAAAGTCTGATCATGTTCCAGTTTCTTATTTGCACATATGGGAACAGAATGGAAGGGACCGACAATGATCATCCAGTCCAGCTGCCGGACTGCTTTAGGGCTGACCAAAAGCTAAAACATGTTATCAAGGGCCGTGTCCACATGACTCTTAATGCTGACAGGCATGACCACCTGTAAAGTCCCAGTCCTGAAACCTCAGCTTTACCAGGAGTTTTACTTTTATTCAGATTCCAAGAGTTTGCCCACTGAACTTTTGCAGAGCCTTTAAGTTCTTTAATACTTTGAATTCACATAAAAAATCACAGACCTTTTCCCAAGAGACGTTTTTTAATTTAGTGGGAAAATAAGCATTGTGGCAAAAGGTTTTACAGGAGTAAAATACAACCAAGAAGTATTTAATTAAAGCAGCCAGCACATGACAACCACAATTTTTAGTGAAATACAGCCTATCGGTTTTAAGTTAACCACAAGAGATTATGAAAGAAAAGAGTAAAGAAAGAGAGATTAAGAGAAGAAAGTAAAGACAGAGGTTAGAATAAGAAACTTGTAGACCTACCACCGCCGGTGTCATGGTGGCAGGTCACAGGAGAGAAGGCAGGTGAACTCAGGGGCCCCTCATGCCTCTATTGATGTGCCCCGGCCACATGGCCACCCCTCCCAGGTGGGTCATCCGGCTCCCTGACCACCCACTGCCCTCCTGGCTGGAGTGAGGGCTGGTGCAGCCAGTCAGAGGCTCTGGGGGCACGGTGTGGGTGGGTTCCCAGGCGGGCCTTTGGACTCACAGCCCAGCCACATGCACTCACAGCCACATTGGCTGCAGGGCTTTCCATGTGGACATCAATACTGGAGGCCTGGCCCCATCCTCCCCAAACCCCCAAGAAAAATCAAATAACCCAGTGAGACATAAACCCAGGCTCTCACACCACCTCTCCAGGGAGGTTCCAGGGTTTGACCACCCTCTTGGAAAAGAAGTATTTTCTCATGTCAAATCTGCACCTCCACTGATGGATGCGGCTTTCAGCCACTCACAGAGTCCTGGCACTGGGTACCAGGGAGGAACAGATCAGCACCTGCCTCTTCACTTCACTTCACCTCTGAGCCTCCTTCCCTCCAAACTACACAAGCCCAGTGTCAACTGTGAAGACACGTCTGCCAGTCCCCTTGCCAGTTTTGTAGCCCACCTCTGGATGCATTCAAGAACCTTCACACCATTTTTAAGTGGTGGGTCTCACACAATACTCAAGGAGAGGCTGTGCCAACACTGAATACGGAAGAATAACCAACTCTCTGGACAGGCTGGTGAAGGTGTGTTTGAAGCACCCCAGGACATGGTTTGCCCTCTGGGTTGCCTGGGCACACACTGCTGACTGATACTGAGCTGGCTGCCAACCAGCAGCCCCAGAACCCTTTCTGCAGGGTTGCCTGCCAGCCACTGCTCACCGAATTTAGACTTGTGCCTGGTGCTGATCTGTTCCAGATGCATTTGGACTCGTTAAATTTAGTCCCATTAATCACTGCCCAATGCTCCAAGATATCCACATCCCTCTGCAAGACCTCTTGTCCCTCAGGAAAGTCAGCAGCACCTCCCAGTTTGGTATCATCAGCAAATTTGGTAATGGTGCATTCAAATCCTGCACCCAGATCTCTGAGAACATACTGAACAGACCTGGCCCTAGAACTGAGCCCTGAGGAATGCCACTGGTGACCAGTCACCAGACAGATGTAGCCCCATTCACTGCAACACTTGAGCTCTGCCCTTCAGCCAGTTCATCACCCAGTGCACCATGAACTCGCTCATCCCACAGTTGGACAACTTGTCCTGAAGGATGCTGGGAAGCACTATATCAGAAGCATTCCTAAAATCCAGAAAAAGTGCATCCACCACCTTCCCTTCATCCACTAAGCAGGTGACTTCATCCTAAAAAGACAGCATATTAAACAGGACTTTCCCTTCATGAACCCATGTGAACCTGAGCCTTTGTGAGTCTTCTTCATTATCTGCTGGTTTCTGCAATAGATCCTTGTTTCCAAATGTCCAGCTTCAACAATACATCTTTCTCTCATGGCCTTTGCTCACTGAAGCATATCAAGGTTAACTTTAACAAAACTTACAGTTTTAGTACTTTTCCTGAACTATGTTCCCACAAAAGTTGCTTATGACAACGTTTTGCTATATTCTGGCTAAAAGTTATTCATGGCCTAATGCACAACCTATGATTAATTAAAACAACTAAGGTTAACTGGGACCATTAAAAAAATTAGAAAAGTTATGTAACTTCCAACAGTGGCACCCCACCACCAAGAAGCAGCCCAGGGCACTGACAGGCTGATGATATGCCATTGGGTCCATACTGGTGACTATCTTCTGCTTGCACTCTTTCTCTCCCCCTTTCCCCTATACACTTAATGTTAGAAATAAAGTAGGTATTGTTGAACTGGCATTTGGTGTCATTTGCACCTTAATTTGGGCAGAGGACTTTAACAGTGGATCATAACAGGCTCTCACACCGTCCCAGCTTTAAATTTCAAAAATAACATGTTTCTAATCCTGAAGTACTCCCGAAGGTCTACAGGCCAAGAACTCCTAAAACCCCAATGCAACTTGTGCGACATCCTCCTGATTCCTTGAGCATTCTTCTTAATTTTTCACTTCTCAAGGTCAGCATTTTTTGTCAACAATAAAAGTGTTTTACATTTTCCTTAACAACTTTTCTATATCTGGATTTTTCACTTTTCAATTTTTTCCTATGTTACTGCTCTTATGTTAACCTAAATGTAAGGCAAATCCAAGTCTTAACCATCTATACTTTAGAGTGGAAACAAGAAAAAGCTCTGTTGATGGTATTAAAAAAAAAAAAATCATTAAATCCCCATGTATTCTCCCTATTCACATCTCACTTCCCAAAAAATTTATGCCTAGCTCTGCAGCCTTCTTCTTTCCAAGGCTCAAGTTCGCGTGTCTTTTCACCACATACCACACTCCTAGCTCCCTCTTTAAGCATGTTGCTCTTTCTCTCTTAGTACAGCCTTGTGGATAGCAGGCAAGATCCTACATTGGTTTAAGGACACAAAAACTTTTAAAAAAAAATCATCCTTAAACATTTCTGGAATGTATCCAACATGTACAAACAGAGATATAACCGGCTCCAGAGACACTGAGACAGCCTCAGCTACTGCAATTAAACATAGGAGAAATGAGTAACGATAGACCAAAAGTCCTGATTATTTAGATGCACATCTCTACAACTTTACTTCCACCTCAGAAATCACAATTCGTAGATTTACCACAGTATTAATGTTCAAACACATTTGCTTGTCTAGTCTAAAGACAAGAACTTGGGACTTGATTTTTCCATGCAAGCACCTACCATTTTATAAAAGATTAATCATCTCCCCAACAACAACAAGTAAAAAAAAAAGTCATCAATTCTTGCAAGACATTTTACACTGTTACACTTTTACAGTGATTCTATGATTTCAAACTCACATATGATTTTTTATCTCTCCAGCACTTTCTAAAAATGTTATTACATCTTGGCAACATCTTGTTTGAGTCTGAAAGCACACACTTAGATAACCTTCCTGAGAAAGCAGTGGTTAAAAAAGCCTCTGTGTGACTATGCACACAGGAAAATGTACACTCAGACTGCATGTCACTCAGTGAACTGAACTAAGGCTCAGCCACGAATGCATTTGACATCTAACAAACGTATCAGAGGTACCAGCAGGAGAAATTGAGCTCTTCAACATGTTATTCCAACAAAATGAGACATACAAGTCCTAAGTTAAAGATTACTAAATATGACCATTGCAGAGATTCAAACCATGTTTGTGCCGCTTTTTCTAAAGATTAAGTATGGGTAGGTCAGAGAAATAAAACAGAAAAAATGTCACATCTGGATGTTCTCAATTAACTAGGTGCTGTGGGATCACACATATATTTGACAGGAACAAATTAATATACACCTCTCAATGCATGTATACACCATATATTGTTGTTTTGTCACTACGTGATCAATATCATCTTTGGGGATTTTTCTCAGAACTGCCTTCTGAGAAAACATACTGACACATGTTAAGCCAGATTTCCTCATAAAAATCCTTAGCAGACTTCTAAGTGGTATTATAAATACCTCATACTTACTGTGGAAAGAGACTAAAGTGGTCAAAAGTTATTTGAGTGCTCCCACAAGGACAATAATTTCATCTAGCAGTTACTTTCACAGGTTGTCCTTTTTTGTCCCTTGGAGCAAAGCATATGTTAACTATGACTGAGCTTGCTACAGCACTAAGTTATATGAATGCATTTTAACCATTTTTATATGCACGGAGAAGTTTGTGTGTTGTGAAGCTTCCTGCTGAAGTCTGAGAGCCCCTCCCATCACTTGGATATCCTAGGTATGAACAGCTATCATGCACTTCAATGGGAGTTTCACATTAGCTTGTGCACAAAAATGCTCTAAACTAGTATTTTAATGCACAAATCAACATAGTTCTGTTTATTTTTAAAGCTGTTATTTTTCTACTGCAGTAAGCACAAGCATGCAAGTTTCCTGGACCAATTCCATCCCACATTTTGATTTCCCATCCACAGTGCATTCCATCCAAGTTTGTTTTCCTGCATTTTCTTTCACACCTGCCAACTGCTTTACAAACAAATAATGACTTGTATGTAATACAGGTAATGACAGGAGAAAGCCTGAAAGTCAGATTTAATTAGATTGAATATGAGTAGCTGCAGATATTTAAAAAAAATTTTGACAACAGTATGTACACAACACCATAAAAAAAAGTTATTGTTACATAAAAAGCTAATTCTGCTTTTTAAACAACTCTTGAAACAACTCTACCCAAGACATTAGAAGATTTTTACAATTGAAACAATGTACTTTAAGGATTTTAAAGACTTAGTTTTTTAGGTCATGCAGGAATTTGAGGTGAATCCATTTGTAAAGACTGCTTACCTTACTGGAAGGACACAAGTAGTTATTTGCAACGTGGAACAACTTCCATAAAACTGCCAAAATTGTGTACCTAAGAAGAAATCTTCACAGGGCAAAACACCAGCTGTTTGTGGGCCACAAACTCATAGATCACAGAATGGCTTGAATTAGAAGGGACCTTAAAGGTCTTCCCAAGGGCAGAGAGATCTTCCACTAGATCAGCCCATCCAACTTGGCCTTGAACACTTCTAAGGATGGGGCATCCACAACTTCTCTGGGCAACCTGTTCCAGAGCCTCACCACCCTTCCTCCTCTAAACTTAACCTCCTTATATTTAAAACCATTACCCCTCCACCTCCCACCCTCTCACTACACTGCCTGTTAAGAGTCCCTCCTCATCTTTGCTTTAAGCACTGGAAGGTTGCTTCTCCCTGGGGCCTTTGCTTCTCTAGGCTAAACAGTCCCAGCTCTCTCAGCTTCTCACAGGAGAGCTGCTCCAGCACTCTCACCACCTTCATGTAAGTCAGCATGGCCTCATCAAGGGGAAGTCATCCCAGATCAACCCAGTAACCTTCTGTGATGAAATATGGCTTGGATGAAGGTCAAGCAGTGGATGTTGTCTTCCTGGCCTTCAGTATGGCCTTTGACACTATTTTGTATAACACCCTCCTAGAGAAGCTGTTGACGTAGGGGCTAGATGAGCAGATGGCAAAGTGGACTGAAACTCACCGGAATAGCTGGGTATTGAGAGTCCTGATGAGCAGGAGGCCAGAAACTAACGGTCTACCACAGGGGTCCATACTAGGCCCAGTCCTGTTTAACATGATAATCAGTGACCTGGATGGATGATGGGACAGAGTGTACCCTCAGTGAGTCTGTCAGTGACACAAAACTGAGGCTGAGAGTTGGGACTATGCAGCCCGGAGAAGAGAAGGTTCAGGGGGCAGCTCATCAATAAGACAAGGAAGGTGTGAAAAGGATGGAGCCAGGCTCTTTTCAGTGGTGCCTTGTGACAGGACAAGAGGTGATTTGCACAAACACAGGAGGTTACCTCCTAACATCACAAAACTTGAAGGTGACTGAGAACTACCACAGTTTGACCAGGGAGACTGTGGAGACTCCATCCCTGGAGATACTCAAGCTGTCTGGGCATGGTCCTGGGCAAACGGCTCTAGATGGCCCCCTTTGATCAAGGGAGATGGACTAGATGACCTCCTTAGGTCCCTTCCAACCTCAACCACTCCATGATTCTGCAAATACTAAAACATTAAAATTGGTCCAAACATTTCTGCTTTATAAAACATTAAATGTCTTCAAAGGAAAGTTTGATATTCCTTTTAGTGACATGTAATGCAAATCCCTTCTCAGTTATTCAGCAAGATCCTTAAATTCCCTAAAAAGCTCCCCTTTGCCCTCTTGGCAGTCTACCAGATTTGCTAAGTCTCCTACAAGCTTCCTGTTTCTGACTTACACTTTTAAGAACTTCTTTAGCTATTTGCCCTTGCAGTTTCCTTCGCACACTGCCTGATGTAGTCTATTGTACCCTTTGTGCTAGGTGTAAACAGCAGAAACAGATGAGGGATTTACTCTGCCTATCTCGGTGGCCCAGGTTTTGTTGTTTCAAGAGTTTTCTAATACAAATATTTGAAAAATCATGAGGCCGCAGCTTATACCCCTTTTTAAAGGAGTCTGGCTGTTCACTTAAGGTTGCCTCCAAAGAAATTTTTTACTGACCCTTTCAAAGACAAAAACACGCAATGGCTGAGTGCTGACTTGTTTAGCCTTGCCAAAAGAAGACTGAGGGACTTATGGGGGGTCAGAACTCTTGCTATAAATACCTCAGGGACAAAACAGTTATTCATGCTAAGAGACAATGCTGGCATAAGAACAACTACACATAAACTAGTTGTGAATACATCTAGGATGAATACTGAAAGCAGATTTTCATCCACTGGAGCAAACAGACCCCAGAGCAAATGCACCCAATAGCAGCACAAATGTGCACAATGGCACTGAAGTTCAAGGACAAGAGTTTAATGGGAGTGACTGGATTCCTGACACAGAAGATCCATTTTACTGTTGCATCCTTGTCATCTGTTCCAGACTACAAACCATTCCAATAAAAGATTAATGCTTGTCATTAATAACTGTGTTCCACTAAGCCCCTGCATAAAACTCAGAACAGCCTGTAGTGATGAAGGACAATCAAGCACACTGAATGAAAAAATCCTGCCAGCCTATCCCTCACAGAAGAGGCATCAGCATGACATACCAGGGTTTATCAGTCTCCAAAATAATCCTCACAAAATAACCCAACCTTCAATGTGTGGCCTATGCACTGATTTTGTACCTATTTCAGCTAGGGGTGAAATTTCTCAGCCCGCCTCTTGCTCCTCTGGAAGGTTTTTCAGCAGAGTCACTTTGGAGGCACAGTTAAATGGGTACAGCATCTCAGAAGATGACATCATATTCTTCCTTCTTATACTGAAATAAATATGCAATGCAGGCAAAATGTACTTTTATATCATTATAACCACAAATTAACCAGGAAAATCATACGCTTTAAATGACTTGAACCACTAACACAGACTCATGTGAGGTCAAGTCCTTGACAGAAATCTCAAATGTTACTTAAAACTAAACCCCAGCACACAACCTATTCTTAATTCATGAGGAACGTGTTGCTCATTAGCTGGTTTTGAATACCAGAAGGGAACTTTCATTCAGAACAGACTGCAGTGTAACATCGTGCTGTGGAATTTCATATCTGTAATTTTATTATAATCTGACAGAGGTGGTATCTGAAGAGCAGAGAAAATGACTATACAAAGAATTTATGGAACATTCATTTATATACTGCAGACCTTCAGATGCTTCTTTACAGTTTCAAGAAAAAAGTAAAACTTTCCACTAGTAGGAAAGGCCAAGAAAAAAAACATTAAATTTTTAATGATACCGCTGGGATACACTGAAACCATTTAATTAAAAACATGGCTTTTAGCATTTTTGTAGTTTAACACTGTATGATTATAGTAGTATATTTACTAACTACATTAATAGGAGTCTGGCTAAATACATGTGACAGCTTGCTGCCATTAGTTACGAAACTGCACATACACATCTACCAAAAATCTTGAAAGAAAGTGCTGTATTAAAGATTTCGTCTTGTATTTGCCAGGAACACATAAGTTCCATGAACATCTTTCTACATACACTACATAATGGTACATACTGAACTATTTTGCTTTGTGCATTTTTTAATTTATTAAAAAGCAAAAAAGCACGTGGCACTATACCATCCAAAGGAATGCATAATAGAAAACCTCCCTTAGAAACAGGGTAACTTCTTTTTTCCCACTTACCAAGTAGAGCTAAACTCCCAGGAAATACCACCAGGAGTGTCAGCATTCAATCCCTTATGCTTTTGAATTTAGCAGACCTTGAAAAAGCACAAGGAATAAAATATAAGGCCCTGAATGGAAATGACAATACATGAGAAAAAAGACATCTTATTTTCAGCCCAAAGGCCAACACTTGGTGTCTAAGAAGACACACTAAAATTTAAGTATTATCTACAGAAATGGAAAAATATAGTAAAAAATTTTTCCTCATTTCAATGCTCACAACACATCAGATTTAAATCTAATTGAGACTTAAATCTAATTGAGATGTCAGCTGAAGAAATTCTCTGGGCTCTGACTGACTGACTAGATCAGGCAACTGGAATCTTTGTACACCGAAAGAATATTAAGAGAAAACTTGTCCTCACATTTTTTAAAAGGAGCAAAGCTCCTGGAAGTAAGAACTGCATTCTCTTTTTGGATGGTACACAAACACTCTTTAAGTAGTATTCCCCTGTGCCAGAAGAACAGAATTATTTGTTACAAATCAGAGGTACTTGCCTTTGTTGCTCAATGGTAGCTGCTGCTCTTTGGATGGCTTCTCCCTCCTACAGACACCCAATGCCCACTGTTACTAATACACCACTTTCGGGTCCAAATACATTAAATTTCAAATCTTTCTTCTCTTTCCCTCTCTCCCCTCTCCCCTTCCTTTTAAAAAGCATAAATTTATTCATACAAAACTCACAGTTACACAAATAATTTGGTAACACTTTGGCTATGGTCACTGAATGATATTTTCAAGGTCCTAATACTACAGGAAATAGAAAGAGCGCTGTTAAAAAAAACCATCGTATTTTATACAGGACAAATGTAGTTCAAATTGGTGGAACCCTCTTAGAACATAGCCCAACCAGAGTTTCTCATTCCATTTAACCATTACTTAGTGGATAAAAGGATTAAAATCTACAAGTGGGATAGTCACTAGTTAACCCAGTGGCTCATGCATCAGCATCTAGAATTCAGCATGTCATTTTATTCCTTGGGTTATTAATATAATGTTGACAGCCACATATGAAAGAAATAGAGGCAATGAAGTTTCTTGACACTTGCCACACTAAAGCTCCTTTATTACCATCAGTTCTCATATAGGGGTCCAGTACTGCTCTTTAAGACTGAATGGGAATTACACAGTAGACTTGGGATGCTTACTCTCCTTGTGCAGGCTCCCACTGTAACCTACTGTATCAATTTCCTGTAAAGCTAACTAGCACTTTCTTATGCATTTCAAATATCAGTGTGTTTAGAAAGATAGAGAGAGATGTACAAGTGCGATGGTTACAGAAATCATGACATAAATGCTCTCAAGAAATGGGACAAAGTAAGTTCAGATTTCCTGACTCAAGGAATTATAAATCAAAACCAGTTCCTACTGATACAAAAAAGGTAAAAAATCCTCAAAAATCCAATAAAAATGGGGCAAAAGAATCCACAAATATAATTAAGCATTAGGTAGGGGAACAAATGTTACTATCAAACCAGTATTGCAGAGACAGAAAATGGGATATATCTTGTCACTGTGACACAAAAGTGAAAATACCAGACTACTGCCTCTAGCAAGATACAAGTTATACACACTTTTACTTACACAAAATAGCTAACGAGGCAAATCTCAGCAATGGTCTAGTTTCAGAATTATCTGTATGCCATATCAAGATCTTTTATCTACTATAAATAATCTGGCACGGGTAAAATATATAAATTAGACAATCTTCCTGTTTGCTTCTCATTCATTTTTATCCTGTAATTATTAAAAAGCAGAATCTTCCCTGCTTAGTTCTTTGTATAACAATACAAAAACCCCTAATTACAGAACAAATTTCCACACATTTTTTTGTTCTGCCACTTCTCCCTTATTTAAAAATACTCAAAGTAAAACAACTCAGCATCCTTAACTCTAAATTCAGAGCTATCTTCCTGAATATTCCAGCTGCCACTCTTTTCTTACCAGAAATCAACCTGCACAAACCTTCTCTTGACATACATCTTCCCCTTCCTCCATTCAGTCCCCATCACTGATCACAAAGATGAGGGGAAGAGCAAATAGTCTTCCTCAGATGATCGTTCTCTTAAGAGCATGTTTGCAAGGCTACAGCTACCATTGATGCAACCGTGGCAAGTGTGTTTGTGGAGGTTATGCACTTTCTGAACTAAAAAAGTAGCACAATCTAATGCTCCAGTAAAGGATGAGAAACAGCATGTGAAGATATATTAGAAACCCTTCAGGAGAAAAGTTTTTCATTTATGCTTCATTCAGGTATGGGCTACATGGGTTTGGGTGGCACTCAGCCTTTGTTTTATCCTCTTGATATAAAAACAAAGAAATAATGCTTTGTGAAGTCAGAGGCACCTTCAAATAAAAGCCTGGACTCTTGCAAACACAGTACACAGACCATCCTCTGCTTTCCTTATTGATTCCTTAATGACAAGGTTCAGACATTGTTGCTGAACAGCCTCTGTCCCTCTCACAGTGATTTCCTTCAGTGAAGTTGGCAAAGAGCTCCGAATCAAGGATGAAAAGGCATCAGATCTTCTTCTGGGATCCAATCATGACCTTTGATACAAAGTTCACAATGGCACTGGCGGGTTGCTCTGGATCATGCTCTGCGAAGAGGTGGCACACGTTGTCTGTGGCACTGCCTTGCTTCCTGGCAACGAACCCGAACACCCTGCAAGGGCAGCAATCACAGAAGGTCAAAGAACAGGCGGACAGGCATCACCCTTCTTCATAAAGGAAAGGTACTGCACAAAGTCAGACTTCCTCTGTTCTGAGGGACAAGGTTCCACGTGACTGCTGAACACAGTGGTCCACATGAACCACCCATCTCAGGAGAGAATCAGGGAAGGAGACTGTCTCCTTCCTTCTATTCTATTCTGTTGTCACAGATGTGCTGCTGACCCTTGGGATATAGTTAATCAGATTCAATACTGCCGTTCTCTTGCCTGCCTTGGGGTGAGGTGTGGTGTATCAGGGATTGCCTAAACCGAGATTTTCAAGGGGCACACATCTCAGTGGGCAGAGCACTGGAAAAAGGACTTAGGACATCTATTTCTTACTTCTTTTTCACTTTCCAGAAACTAGTGCCTGAACCTTTCTGTTTAGGGCAATTCTTTTGGTTAAAGGGTGACAATAACATTTACCTTCAACAGAAAACACTCTGCAATCCACTCATAATTATATATTTATGCCACACACTAATATTACGAGGAGTACTTTCACTTACATATCACAGGGGATTTTTTTTTTACAGGTAACAGTCAAAGTGAGACAAGCAAGCTTGTGTGAGAGTAGCAAATAGCTCTTTTAACTACTGAAACCTTAGTCAAATCACAGACCTGCAATCTAAATTAGCTCTGGCTCCAGACTTCCCACCATCGCCCATCACATAATTAGGCTTTGACTTGCAGGGGTGTAGATGGAGCAACTAAAGGATAATTATAGTGGGCTGAGAGACTTTTGTCTCTGAACAGCAGCTGTCCCTTCTACATCTCTGACAAAGGTAATTTAGAACACCAAGGAACTGATCAGCTTAATGATATTCTTAAAACATTCAGTTAAAGGAGATTCACACAGGTATCCACTTACTTTGCAGAAAGGCCATCTTTCATCCATCTTGTCGATTGAGAAAGCAGTAAAAAAAACAGAATGGAGAAATAAAAATGAAACCTATGTTAGTTTTTGTTTTGGGTTTTCTTGTTTTTGGGGTGGGGGGTTCTTTATGGTTGGTTTTGGGGTTTTTTTTGTTGGGATTTGGGTTTTTTTTTTTCTTTTTTTGGGTGGTGATGGTGCTAGGGTTGTTTTTATAGATCAACAATACGAATAAATTAAAAATACTGCTTATCTTCCTTACTTTCTGTCCTGTGGATCCAAAGCACAGAAAATAACAGTATTGACGGAATAGTGTCGCCGAAAAAAGAGTCTGGATAGGAAGAAATAGAACAAATTTCAGAAACATTTAAGATGCTTAAAATTTTAAACAATAAAGAGATCTGAAAAGCAAATTACTTTTAGTCTTAAAAATGACAATACATTCTTTTTGCTACCTCTGAGTGACTTTAAAACCCACCTGAACTGCTGCAAGCAAATAAATCCATACTTAAAATACTAACATCAACTTTCTGAACCAAAGAAGAACTGATCTTCAAGCTAAGAAAAAGGACTAGGAATAGGAAATCTATTTTTACTAAAAACTGGCCATTTAGATACCATGTTAGTGGGACATGCAACTTCTTGGAACTTGTGAATAATTTGATTATATTATGTTTCAAAATATACACACTCCTAGGCATTAGAGTTTAAGGGTCTGTCCTTGATCTGTGACAAATGCTTGCAGACCCCATAGAATTAAGAAGTCTGGCACTTCTCTTTTTTAATCCATTGTTCCTCCTTTGTTACTGTCATTTTTCAAATTGAAAGAGTTTGTGGTGGCCTAAATAGCATTTAGTACAAAGTAAATATAAATTAACTTTTCATCATAGATTTTTACAGGCTATCCAAAGCACTGTTTCAAATAGTGGGGATACACAGCATCTGCTTAAGTCAACTCTGTTCCATGACACTGGTGAAGGACATTGTGAAGATAAATTATTTCTCTGATTAGGTTCAATATCAAATGCTGGCAAAGCCATTACTTTCCCTTATTATAAGAAACAACAACAAAAAAAAATGCCATGGCAAAATGACCTTCCAGAGGTAAAATATGCCATGTGGAAGTAGTAATGTCCATAGCTTAAGTGCTACAGCCAGCTTACACTGTCACCATCATTCCTTAGACAATTCTAGTATCCTCTCAGAATGCAGAATTTACATAATGTAACTAGGAACATTAAATCAACAGCAGTCAACACTTGCTGGGGACAGGGCCAGACACTCTCTTCCCATCCCTCTTTTGCTTACTTTCTTTGATTATCTGTCAATGTGATTCCCTGTGCAGACACCTTGAAGTGCACCACAGTTGAGACAGGAGAAGGATCTTGCACCAGTGTCAGGCTCAAGGCTTTCTGCACTGCCTGGTAGCCTGTGAGGGACTCCATCTCCACTGAATTCAGGTACCAAACATTACACGCTGTAATGGAAGAGGGGAAAGACTTTGAGAGGTCATAGGCCTTTTGCTCTCCCTTTGTTTTTAATAGCATTATACTAAAGCAAATTACTCTATTTATCTATTTCCCACAGATCCTGAAATTTAAGTTAATACCAGACAGCACCAAAGAGTGCACCTCTAGGTACTACTGAAGCAAAGGGGTACGTGAGGGGAAAGAAGGAGGCTATTTCACTTTTAAGATCAAACACATCAGTCAATTAGAAAATACGTATTTGCAGCATATGTTCAAACATTTTTTAGTTTCAAATACTATTTAAACTATATTCGAAGGAAAGCATTTGCTTTTTTTTCCAGACTGATGGGACAGTAAGCGTTTTCCCGTGGTATTGTTGACCCCTTTGATGAGAACTTAACCCTACTACACAGCTTCCTTAGTTGCTTTTGCAGACTTCAGACATAGTTCTGCATGAACCTCTGCAATCACAGGTTGAAAATATGCTAAGTTCATCAGTTATGAAAGCAATGTCAATGCTTAAAAACTGGTGTTCTTGAAGAAACCAGTGTATACCTCATATCCTCATGAGACACATGACTGGAAAGCAAACACAGGGTTGTGGAACTTCGGAGGTGGTTGCAGGAAACAGAAAGAACCTGGTACATATCCTCACTGTGCTCTTTACATTTCTACACAGCACTCTAAATTTAACTGCTCCCTTTAGTCCAGTCTAAGCTTCAGCTTCTCCCATCCTGTAAGATACAAACTTTGATGACAGTCAAATGCAAGCAAAAAGTTTCACAGACCTGCACCCTGCTTGAGAAGCTCCGCAGCTGAGTTTGCAGCAGTTTGTGGAGAAGTTGCTGCTATTTCCTCCAAGGGATCTGCAAACAGAAAACAGCAGCTGTGTTTTGCATGGACTCAAAACAACAAATCAAAGCACATGGTCAAGTATCAGTTTAGCACTTTTAACTATGATCTCATCTACTGGACAACTCTTGGACAGAAATATGAAACAATCTTGTACCTGCAACTATAATGATTTATGTGGGTGTTGTGCTGCATCAAGGTTTTTTGCCTTGAGCACTGCAAAATGCTCAATCTTTATTTCCTTACAATAAAAGACATAACTACGTAGGCGTATGCTGCAGGAGCACACATACCACATTAAAACAGTACTTATAGCTATATTCCCTCACTACAATCTGAAAATATTTTAAATAGTGCCACTTCAACCATCTTATTTGTATAGCTTAGACTAATTTATGCACAAAGATTTTGTATTACCATGATGAAATCAATGACTATATTTTGATTCAGAAGATGACAACATACTGCTTCTTTCTTCCTCCGTAAGTAGAAAAAAAAGGACTGGACCCCCTTAGACAGCAGTGGAATGTTTACCTCCCAGTTGTTTGTTAAAATTAGCAAAAAAATCCATCCACCAGCATGTTATTTCAGTTATATAAATGCATGTAAAAACATCTCACAGCTGCATTTAGCATGATGTATGCTATCTATCTCTGAATACATTCAAATGAGGAAGAGAGCCACAATACAGTCTGTGACACTATTCACATGCCTAGAGTGACAGAGCTATCCAGATGCTTTGAATACTCCAGGCACTGCATCCTGTCATTAACCACAAAAGATCATCTTAAAATGTGTGATTAAATTAGACTGAAAAATAAATCCAAAATAAAATTTCACTGTGGTATGTTTACTCAGGGCAAGGCAAACGTTTTCAGTCCTGCGCCTCTGGCAGACAGAAGTTGTCTCCATTTTAGGTGAGGAGAGTAAGGAGAACAAGCCCACCTGCCACACAGTTTTGCCATATAAAGAGATCTCTTGTCATATCTACAACAGCGTATTTTT
This sequence comes from Acropternis orthonyx, assembly GCA_035583155.1. Taxonomy (NCBI): domain Eukaryota; kingdom Metazoa; phylum Chordata; class Aves; order Passeriformes; family Rhinocryptidae; genus Acropternis; species Acropternis orthonyx. The sequence continues at coordinate 55,587,041 of JAWWEU010000081.1, read as the reverse complement.
GTGCTAAAATGGTTTCATTAATGTATCTGCATAAATCAAATGCTATTTTGGAACACTGACATACCGTCTTTAACTAAAGTTTAATGAGTTCAGTCAGAAACCACTAGAATGTTTAACATTTCAGTAATGCATCTGGGGTTAACTTCATGTGGAAGAATATGAGACAACTGTAATATAGGGCAAACATTAGCATCATTTTGCTGTTGTCTAAAAGTGCTTTATGAAATCATCATAACCAAAATTAGAATTATAATCCCACAAAGCAACACAGGCTTTTTGACCATTTACTTACATTTGAACCTATGGAAGTTGCTATTTCCTTCCTGCTGATGTCACATTTAGGGCACCCCTTCCTTTTTATTTACTTGCCCTTTTGCCACCCAGAACTGAATGAGTGGTTAAACCTAACCAAACATGGGCATAATATCATGTTTAAGAAGTACATTTGTCTTCCTACATGCTAGATTACTGCATGGATTTCCTTGATGCATATATATTTATGACTGGAATATCACAGTACTAGTATGTTCACAACTAAACCTTGGATAAGGGTCATCACCAGTACTGAAGAACCACTTTTAAAACACACCATCCTTCCTGGTGCATTTCTGCTTAGCTCTCAACTTGTGACACGTTCACCTGCCTTCAGACACTAACACACTGAAGCAGAGCTTGCCTGGGTGTATCTCTTCTGTACTTCAACAAGCATACCTCTGTCTGGGATGAGGAGCTTGCAGGGCAATGCCAGTGGAGTGATGGAATGCTGATACACCAGAGCTGTCAAACTCCCTGTGGTCAGAAAAGTAACAACACATGCACAGTTAACTTAGTGGACAAAAAGAATACATAAGTTAGGTTTGCTTTCAAGTATTTTACAGACCAAAGGCCCCTTTTGCTTCCCTTTGGAAAAAAACATCTCTTGGCACCAAGAGACCAAGAAGGACCCAAGATCTTCCTGAGTTAACTTTACTGTATTCATGTTTCCCAACACTATCCTAGCCAGATCATCCTGAACACATTAATCACAATCATATGCTCTCTTTCCCTGCTTAAGCACACTGCTTAAATCCGCACCTCAATGTCTTTGTTTCAAATGGAGAAAGCACAAAAATGACAAAACCAGTAACATATAGTTAGTGGATTGTTTTCTGTGCTCTTAACTTCTGCCATATTAAATTTAGTAAAATCTTATGAAGCTGGTAAGAGCACAAGAGGTCACTGCTTTATTATGAGGCAGAGAAAGAGTGGGGAGTTCTACCTCTTAGGTACCTGTCTAGTGTCCTGTCTACACACATGTCCATTTTGTACTTGTAAAAGTATACAAGATGGTCTAGGCAAAAGCGCTTTCATTCAGTGCAGCAGTGAGGTACATAGCACTCTCCATTAAAAAATTCTTTTTTATTCAAAGCCACTTTTGTCATTTGGACTTGGCTTAATTAAAATAATTAATCATCCACATTACCACGTGAAATTGTTCTGAGCAGTGAGAGGAAGGCACAATATTCATCAGTCTGTTTGTACAAAAAGCCAGCCTTCAATCCCATTTACTAACAAGCATCAAACATTATAATGATGTACTGGAGAAAAATCCCAGTTCAACCAAAGTGAACCTCATTTTTACAGTCCATAAAAATTTCCTTGAACTGTACAGACGACCCAATTCTGCAAGGGTCTTACAGAACTGCAAAGACCAATGATTCTAAAGTATTATTCCTTCACTGTCTTACCCATACAAGTGTGCTGTCCACCTACTTTGTGAAGCAGTTTTTGAGGCTGTATACATTGAAAGATTAGGAGATGTTCAAACTAAGGACTGGTAGAGCTATGTATATGCCATAAACAGGTATTTCAAGATCAAAGTAGGAATGGACTAAAAAGTTCGATTTGAAATAAATCTCATGCCAAACACTGGCAAACTTGAATCCACCTTTACTTTAAAAAGGATTTGTCACTTTACACTTGTTAATTTCAGGGTAGATGGCCCTTCCATGGATGTATTGGGCGTATGTGACAAGGCTTGTAGGTGGGAGGGCTAGAGGTAGGTTACATCCAAGCTGACATCCCTCACCTGTAGCCTCTGGAGGCCCTCACACTGGAGCAGATGGGCATTTTCTGAAGGAGATGTGGTCTACAGAGAGCACATGCTAGAAAGATTTTCTTGGTAAAGTATGGCAGCCCCTGGGGAAAGGGATGAGGAAGCAGAGGAACTGTTCTGTAATGACCATAGGCCACCCACCTCCCCTGCAGTGGGAATGAGGAGTCCTTGGGGAAGCAATGAAATTGAGCTTGGAAAAGGGGAAGGATAAGCGTTATTTTCGTACTTGTCTTTGTTTTTCATGTTAGGGGAACGTCCTTGTCCAGCCATCCAGGAGCCCTCTGGCAGTCACTCTCTCACCACATGAGCTGGAACTGAGGCCCCTTGGCAGATACACACCCCACACTCACAGACAGACCAGGTTTCCTTACCAGTTCAACCCAAGTTTTCCATAGCAGTCTCACACACCCCAATGATTAAAATAATTTAATCTTGGAGCAACAACAAAATAACAACTCAAACTGTGTGCCTTCAGGAGGGACCCCAAATAAAGGACCCAGTCTAAGCACTGGAAAGTCTGGGGGTTGTCAGCTGTCTCCTGGCTGAGCCACAGGTCTACGAACCCTTTATTATGCAAAGGCCAGGCAGGTCATGGCATCTTGCCTGGGGCTTTCGCCACCCAGAGCTCAAACTGCAGCTCACACTGCACCTGCACACCCAGCTGCCTGCACTGAATGTATTCCTCAAAATCTTGCTACCTGACTATTGATTTTAACTGGACAAACATTAAATTAATTTTCCCCAAGTTGAGTTTCCTTTGCCCAGTAACTGGTTAGCATCTCCCTGTTTTCATCTCCTCCCACGAGCTTTCTCATCCTGCTTTCCCCTCCTGCCCCACTGAGGAAAGCAAATGAGTGGGCAGCTAGGGAGGTGTTTGGCTCTTGATCATTACAGGTAACGCACTTCCATCATATTACATTAGGTAGGCTGACACAGCATAATGTACTTTGTGAATGTATCGCTCTGGTGTCATTTTAGCCAGCTTATATACAGCATAAATGTAACACAGGACAAAATAAGGCAAAGGTCCTGAATCAATAAGGACCATAACAGTGATCTAGCTCAGCTATCTGCAGCAACACCGGTAGTGGTAGACAAGCTTGACTGCTTGAAGTTTGGTCACATGCATCTATGCTAGAGCATCCTGCACATCTACTTAAGGCAAATGTGTACAAGGCTCCTGTAACCTTACAATGGGTTCCTCCAGAAGTCATCAGGACTCAAGCGAAGTATTCTCTCATTTGCACTCCCCCCAAGTCAGCACTGGCAAACACAAACTGTTTTTCCATTTTCTCTGTCCCTGTGATGCACAGTACTTACCAAAATATGGCTCGTTCGGGCATCCTTTCAAGCGTACCCCCTTCTGAGTACATTCAATCAGAAAATGCCTTACAAGTTCATTTGACAGATCTCCAACTGTGTTGAAAAAGAAAGCTCATGAAAAGAAGCAATGAACAGACAAGTCTCACAAATTAGCATGTCTTTATGAAGCAGTTTTTCCACATTACCACCAAACGTTTTATATACAGCATGCAAAGAATACATTAGACTCACTCTGATGCAAAATTACAAGCTGTAGGAAACAGGTCATTTTGCAACAAACAAACAAGCAAATAGCTCACTTTACACAACCAGTTTTCATATTCATATGTGACTGACATCCAAATATACACTGGTGTCCAAATGTCAGACCGTAACAGAAATTTGGAAAATGAATGGTTAGAACTTTTGATGCACTTGCCATTAAAAGAACTTGTATGCAATGTCACAAGAAAGTAAAAGTATGAAAAAATACTCCAATTTCCAGTGACAGTTCTGTTCATAGAACTTTTCCAGATTAAAACAATAGCAGGTTTAGCTAGGCAAAGGTAATGTTGCCAAGTCTCTCAGTGAATTCTTAAATTTCAAAATATTTGCAGTTTTATACTATGGTCCTGAAAACAAACAAACAAAAAAATGAAACACTCAGGTTTCACTACATTTTTAAAGACAGTTTTTATCTCTGGAATCTAGGACAAACCAGAACTGTTAAGTTGGAGGTAATGAGGAGATACCAAAGTCCAAGAGACATTTAAAATTCCCTTGAGATTTAGCATCCTTTTAAACATATACATACATACATAGACATATAATTAAGATGACTTAATTATTTCTTGAAAGATGGGTTCTCAAGATTTCACACCTAACTACGAATTGAATTCCTCTCCAAATAACTACAGGGCTACTTCACAGCAAGGGGCCACAGCTATCCAGTCATTCAAACCTTAACAAAAGAGTCACAAACAGAATGCTCCCTTTGACTCTGATCTAGCAGGGAACACATCAAGGGTTGACTTTCAGGCTAATACAGAGGAACACATTAATATGGACAGCACAAACTTCTGTGCAAGCAAATACTGCAAAGATCACTTTTTCAAACAGTTTAGTGTTTGCCGTTCAGCTCTCACAAAATGACTCACATAAATGACTACAAGGTATGTGGGAAGGGGAAACCTAGAGGAAGAAACCCATCAGGAATTTGTGCCTTCCAGGATGAAACAGTGAAAACCAAAAAAGCTAAGTATCACAAAGTCAGAACTGGAAGAATGCTACTGTCTTACTACAACTTGCCTGTTGTACTACTAACATAGTCTCTTAAAGGCTAGCAGAGTTTGAACCTCCATGTCTTCCTGGACTTCACTGGTCTGATTGCAAGCATAAAATATTAAAAACATCTACAGCCACTTTTAATTTGCCTCCTTGTTGTTACCACCACCCCAGTACGCCTCTGTTGTCTTTGTGACATTGAAGTGGTTCTGCTGATGTTTACTGGCAATAAAAAGAAGGACTATGTGGCAAGTTGTTTATTACAAGTTGTTTCAAGACACCATATTGAAAGAGAATTTGAAAGTCTTACTGTAACAGAGATGGACTGCTAACCTTGTCCCCCAGAATAAGCAAACCGAAACCAACAGTCAAACAAACCAACCAACTAAAACCACACAACCCTACGAATTGTTGTTTTCCTGTCATCTCAATTGCTTAGCTAACCAGCCAGCATGTACTATGAAACACAGCAAGCTTTGTAAAAGAAAAACAGCAGCAATAAAAATTACCCCACTACCCATGCAGTAGCACAAGAGGAATCAAGAACACTAGAGATAATGGATGTTGAGTTTCCATACATGAAGTAATGATTTCTGTATGTTTTTCTCATTTTACCTTTCACAGCCATCAGGCACAAGTTATACATGGGGCACTGAAGCTAGCAGAGTGAGTGTATTTCACCACTTGTTTTAAACAATTACCATCTTTCCTTAGGGAACCTGCTCAAATTTGTATCTGAAGTAGAACTGCCTGAAAACAAAACTCTGGGGTCAAAAACATTCAACCCTCCAGCCAAGCAAAAGATGATCTGTGAATCAAATGCAGGCTTCTGATTGGTAGGGAGGACTAATTATGATACTGATTTTCTATTAGGTTGAGAAGGTACAACACATGCACAGTCACAATGAACAGACAGTTCCAAATCATGGTGAAACTGCACAGTACAATAGGCATCTTATCAAATCACACTTAAAAGGTACCAAATGTAGCCTGCAATTCAAGCTGCATTTACAAGAAGAGGAGAAGATTCCAACAGGTTATTACCCAGTAATAAGGACTTCTTACTATGTATGGCTTGTTTAATTATACACAGAAGCCTTAAAATACCTTTCTTTAACTGCAGCACTGAAGGAGGTGGTGTAGCAACTTTCATTGCTAGCCCGTAGGCTCCCCGGAAAGAATGACTGTCTCGAACAATGAATGATCCTGGTTCCTTGTCCTTGAGAACAGCAATGGCTGCAAGGGATTCCGGGAAAGAGAGAGAAAAACAGTTCAAGAACAATGTACACACTCAAAAAGCACAGAACTGCAAGTCTACAACTAATACAAGAGTAAAGTAAGATCCTTGTCTCTGTCACCACTGCTGCAGAACAGAATACAATCAAGCATATTTGGGGGACCCAAATGGAAACACCTTGTCCACATTTCACAGATACTTATTTCAAGAGAAGCCCAAAGTACAGATCCCTACTGATTTTTAAACTGAGAAGGGTGCTCAGGTCCCACCAGGATTCCTCCAACCAGTGCAAGAGCAAGCTGATTTCTGTTGAGATTTTGTCAACTTGTTGAAAGGGTTACAGACTGCACAGCTCTCTGTAATTCCCACGCTAACCAGACAGCACTGTTTTTCACTTCCTATTCAGCTTCAACAGGCAGAACAGATTCGTTTTCATCCACCACCAAGTTTCCGTCCCTGCAAAGCAGTCTCACTCCCTTAGCAGTTTTAAAGCAAAGGAAGGGATGTAAGTGAATATTCTGCTCTTTGACTGTCCAAGCACTGAAATATTTCACATCTATGTTCTGGGATCTCTCCTGCAAGTGTGGTATGAAGATCTCCCCAGGATGAACCAGTTGCAGGGGAATTGCTGTTGTTTTGCTGCAGACTTTGATATCTAATAGCCTGAAATTTTAAACTTACTTTGAAAACAGAGAAAAAGTTAAAGACTGATATTAATACAACCTTTGTACTTTGCTCCCCCCTCCCTCTCCAACCTCATAAACTTTTTAGAAATAGTTGTGTTTGTTTCTAGAGTTTCTAACAATCACCAAGACTCCAGATAAATCCTAGAAAAAGCCCAAATTTGACCCTGGACTGCATAATTATCTGTTTACACAGTACATGGATATTATGCACATGGGGCACAAAGCTGTATTTTGCAAGACCTGAGCAATGAATACATCATACACACGTATTTTTTCCCACAAAAAAAAGGGAAGTAACAAAAAAAAATATTGGGAGACTGCAGACATAATTGCCTCTTCTGTTAAAGCAAGTAAAGCAAACATATACATTCTGTTCTATTTATCTGTCAGATGGCAAAGAAAAAAACCTTTTTTACCACAACATCTTGTGCTAAGAAGATGAGGATGAACACAAAAAACCTCGTAATTCAGCAGTGCTCACATAACACTTCTAAATACACAGGGAGACAGAAACAATTTGTCACAGGAGCATTCTATCAAACACAGAAAAAAATAACAAATGCTCCCTCTCCTCAGCAACAGTATCTTGAAGGACTTTTTAAAAGGAATTTTACTTCAAGAGTGAAAAAGGCGTATTAAAAGGTTGGGAAGATTTTCATGTCATTTGTTCAAGCAGTTAGGTTTAAAATTCCTTTATGATCTATTCCCCTACCCCGACACACATCAAGTCAGCAAGTATTTCTCTGTACATTCAAAAAACTCATTTCTCATTATAGGTGGTGACCAGATAAAGCGAAGGTGATTGGAGTGAAAGGACCAGTAAAACATCATTCAAAAATGAATTAATGTTCTATGACCTATATTTGCCTGAGGGCATATTTTCCACTACTCAAGACCCTCACCATCTGAGAACCTAATGACTAGACAGACCTAGCAATTCATTGTATGCCAACAGCTGAAGTTCACACTATTTTGGTTTAGTATGAACATCCTTCTCAATGCAGAACTAAGTAGTAGTTTTTCCTTTCTGACAACCCCATTTTAAAAATCACAGTTTAAAATCCTGCCATAACTCATTAATCACAATTCAGTACAGCTTAATGTTACAGTATAAACACAATCACAGTCAGAACAACTGCATTTGCAAAGCACCCCACATGCTTCCTTAGGCACTGTTGCAGGGACAAGATGGAAGTTCACAGAATTACAGAATGTCCTGGACTGGAACAGTCCTTAAAGATCATCTACTTCCAACGCTCCTGCGGCAGACAGGGGGGACATCCTTCATCAGATCAGAGCCCAATCCAACCTGGCCTTAAACATTTCATGAATGGGGCATCCACAATTTCTCTGGGTAGCCTGTTCCAGTGCCTCACCACCATCACAGTAAAGGATTTTTTTCAAATATCTAATCTAAACCTACTTTCATTCAGTTTGAAGTCATTCCCCCTTGTCCTGTCACTACATGCCCTTGTAGAAAGTCCCTCTCCATCTTTCTTGTAGGCTCCTTTGAGGAACTGGAAGGCTGCAATTAGGTCACTCCAAAACCTTCTCTTTTCCAGGCTGAACAAATCAAATTCCGTTATCCTTTCCTCAGAGGAAAGGTGCTCCATCCCTCTAATTAAATTGGTGGCCCTCCTCTGGACTCACTCCGATACGTCTCTGTCCTTCCTGTATGCTGGATGCTTATGCAATGTAAGTATACATTTTCACACAGGTAATAAGAACTTTCTTCAGCTCATTCCGTAATACACCTACACACAAATGTACTGTATCTGCACTGTACAGCATAAAGATGTTATTCCATGGAAGTGTTATTTCATAACCTTTAAGAAATCATTTGTCAGTTGCAGCTGACAACTGAAATTCAGGCTACAGGAGGACTTGCAGATGAGGATACTTCTGTGATGACTTCTAGCTAATAAATTATTCTGAGGTCATGCCAGAACAGCATACATACTCCACAGGCTTCTGAGAGCAGACAGTTCTTTGGTATTGCTTCACACTTATGTGCCATTTCAAAATCTGAAGCTTTCCAGTAAAGGACATTTGCAGCAGCTACCACAGGCAGATCTAAACTACTTCATAGTTAGTTCAGTTAGGTTAATAATTTGTCTGATTAACTGAGGATTTTTAAGGACTATTTGACTGATCTTCACACTCAAATTCAGCCTTTCAAGCAAAGAAATTAAGTGAGGTTGTCTGTGGCCCTTCTAGGTTTTGTATTTCACTTAGACATCAGGTATGTATCAAAAAAACTTAATGAGACTTCACCAACTAGCTTTTCAGTGAATGGATATGTCAGTTGCTATACCTTGTTCTCGTGAAATATCTGGCTTATACCAGAACTTGGATGTGTCCTGAACAAATTTTACGGTCACATTTGTATCGGTTGTGTTTTCTGTAAAATAAAAGGGAAAAAAGTCAAGAAATTTTTTAAATATGAAAGCATTTTTAATTTTCTCTGTAAGTTCCAATCATCTTAATTACTCAAAATTCTCATCATTAGGACAATTTATAGACACTGAGCTGTTTTAAAACCACAAAATACAATAAGATATGCCACATTAGGATTTTGAAAGCATGTTTGAAGTTTCATTTTGCAAAATCCAAAAAATATTAAAAACTCTTATAGTTGTAAAGCTGTACTAAATACACACTTCTCAACAGGGTCCAGCGAACAGCCATCTACATTTTTAACTATTCTTGGCACAAGCCTAAAGGGTGCAGAGAGAAGCCAGGCCTTTTTAAAAGAAATTGGACTCCACATTACTCACTTGTAGTTTGGCAGGGGAAAAGGGAGGCTGCTCTTGGGTGACATCTAGGAAGTGCAGGAAGAACTCTGCAGCCTCGTTTTCTGAATAGTACATCCAAAGACAGTGAACTGGCACCACTTACTGCAAACATTCAAGGCCTCTGTGCCATTTTCATTCCACTGCTTTTTTTTCCCCTCTCTTTTTTTTTCTTTCTCTCTTCCACTTTTAAAATCCCCTAAATGCTTTTTATAAACTCATGTAAAATCTAATGCACTTTGCAATTCTCTGATGCAGAACCTACCTGGCACTGGGGAAGGGCTTAACATTTTTGAGAAATCTGGGAGGACGTTTGGGAAGGGAATGCTGACTGTGCTTCCACTGTGAGGGCTAGAGAAGCCACTTGAAGAAGGTGACACGGAGGTAAAGGAACGTTCTCCTTCAGAGGACCTCTTCTTCTCTGGAAGAGGAGGTTGAGCATGTAGGTTCCCTCCATGGTGCTGCTGAACTGCACTGTTCTGGCTATTGTGCCCAGAGGTCACCGTAAGAAAGTTTTGTGCCAAAAAGCCATTGTCCTCAGCACTTGCCACTGATGAGCTCAGGGTTTTAGGAGAGGTGCTAGCATTGGCCATGCAAGTAGCTTGCATCTCCTCTCGAGGGGAGCTGCTGCCCCTGCCACTGTAGCTCAGGTAGGAATGGGCACCGCTGCTGATAGCATGTTCTTGCTGTGGTTCTGCTGGTGAATTCTCCAGGTTGTTCAGGGTGACACCTTGCAGTCCTGGAGTTTGGAAATGAGACAAGAGAGAGACATCTTGCACGGTGTTTGAAAATTCAGAGGGCATGAGGTAACCTCCCGGCTGCCTGGCGTTTCCCACTGAAAACTGATGTGACGGGGAAGCTTTAGGGCTGCTTTCAAGCCAAGGATGTTCTGCTGCAGAAGAGCTGCCAAAAAAAAAAAAAAAAGACAAAAATTGACCATAAAAATAAAACAACAGCCAAATCATTCCCTTAAAATGTCACTGTATAACACATACTTCAGCAATCACTGAAAGCAATGAAACACCACATCCAGGACAATACCTCAGGGTGCTCTTTGAAAACATGCTGGACCAGGTAATGCAGCCGGATCAAGGGATTCCAGTCTCACCCTGACACTCATTTCTTCAGTGCAGGTTATTATGTTCTGCCTTATCTCACCCTCCACCTAGCCATGTTGATGGGACAGTTTCTGAGCCTGCACTGTAAAACAGTCCATCAAATCAATGACAGTTAAAAATACTTCTCCTTCTCTCTGTTTCAGAGGGTTACTCTCTAATATCAATCAGTTTAGTGAGGCTGTTTGCAGCATCACTTCACATACTGTGGTCCTGGTGAGCTGAAGTTCTACCTGGAAAAGAGCAGCAGGAGGCAAGAATTTCTTATGCCAAAGCTGCCATCTAAGGCAGAGGCTTATAGAAAGAACCTGACATGGCCACACCAGTTCTTACATGCAGAGTGTCTTATGCTCACTAAAAAAAAAATAGAGAAGGAAAAAAAAATTAAGGCTAAGGAGGTAGCTGTGCACCATCACACAATAAATTAATACCTATGATAAAAGCACAGTTCACAAGGCCCATCTTGCAGACCAGGTTCCCTTTAATACAATTCATATTAAAAAAATGAGGCAGCTCCAGTTGTTGATTTACTTGACAGTGGAATAATTTTGAGTTACAGAATTAAATATTTCAACAGTGAACATGAGATTTTTCTACTGGGTAGCATTTCTACCTATTCAAGTGAAAAATATATAAAAAGTCCTCCTAAACAAGATAAACTAAGCTGCTGATGAAATCATCTGATAAAGTTTAAGTTGCCTCCTTGCTTCTAAAAATTAATGTCTTTAGACTGTACCTGGAAAATACTACCAATATTATAAAATCTAGAGTGAACAAACTCATTGTGATATGCAAAGGGGAAAGAGCTGACATTATATATATATATATATATATATATATATACAAATATATATATATACAAATATATATAAAATGAAAGAATTTTTAATTAGAAAGGAACTGTGGACGTGGATGCCAGTACATTCGAACAGCTTAAAGTACAAAGGCCATAAAGAAATTGAAGGGAAGCAAATGGAAGAAGATACTGCTGCAAGAAAAAAAAACCCCTGCAGCTGTACCAACCTGCTAGATGAAATGAAAAATTAGAGAAAAATATTTAGAAAGAAGGGAACAAAATTTTCTAGATAAAGTCTGACATAGGAATGTAAACTTGGTAATAACTGCATTGCCTGATAGGCTTTTAATACATATCCACTTATTTGTTACATTTCCTCCTCTACACCAAATAGCAACATACTTTGTTCAGTCTTAGGATTCACATTTGCAATCATAAAACCAAAACATTCTTTCACAGTCTCAGTACTGACTGAAAATGAAACCAATTAGATAGGAAGATAAATAAAAGATAAAGAGGTAACAAGATACTTGAAGTACTCACTGAGAGTCTGACACACCAACCAACAGCATTCCCAAATACTTACTGTGAAAAAGGAGCCAAATAGCCAAGAACAAGAATAGCATAATCAGTCACAAGGGAATGTTGTTGCGGAGTGATAGATAAGGTAACCTCATCAGGTGTAATGTACCACCCTGTCTATTAAACAAATATAGGGCACAACTGATGACTTACAATGCATTGTTATGGTGTTCTGAACCTTCAAACAGTAACTGGGGCTCTTTGTTTGTTTGTTGTTGCTTGCCATTTCTCAGCTTATGCTGTAAGCTCCTCTGGACAAGGACTACTTTGTAAATTTATACCCTTCGAGCTCTGGTCCAGAACCCTAAACGTTTACCACAATACAATTATAAAATAATAAAATCTCTAAGCCTGCTGAGCAGTTGAAAGGGAGTCAGCTATTCACCACCAAAACAAACCTGCTGACATTTGACTGATTAAAAATGCATGGACTGCAGCAAGAAAAGTGTTCCCTTTCTTCCACATATGAGTTATTCCAATGTGAAATTTCATGAAATGGTTTTCAGTAAAATATTAGAGACACTGATTAAACATGCAGAAAAACGTATATGAGCTTGTGCTAGCACATAACATAACTGACCTATAAAATCCTATTTATTTCTGTCTTCCTCTTCAAAGCTAATTGTGTCCCTGACACGTAAGTAACATCTGTGGTAAATTCCAGCTGGTGGGCAACATCAACATGAAATGTCACAACCTAACTCAAAGTCCTTGGACAAACACTCTGCAATGAAGATGCGTAATGTCTTAGCTGGGAACTACAGTTATAAGAACTAAACAATAAAGTATCTTTTCCTACCTTTCTGCCCCTGGGATAGGACTGTTACTTGAAACAGTACATGAAGATGCAAAGCAGCGCTGAAAGGAGAGATCCATCTGCATGTTTGCCCGCAGCAAAGCAGGATTAGTGCCCACAGTGCTGTCAGACATCACCATAGAGTGGTTAATGGCTTCTGTGTAACTTTGAGATTCTGTGGCAAAGGAAACAAAGTAAAACCAAATTTAAAAACAATATGCATTTTTATAGACTTCGTACTGAAAGAAGCATTTGTAAAACATTCTGGTTTTCTCTTAATAAGACTACAAAGAAGAGTTTCTGTTTGTTTGAGCACTAACATGTTATTTCACAAAATTACGCTGATCACTGAAAACATCCAGCAGGTCAAATGGCAGACGGAATAAAGATTACAGAATTGCAACACTCGAACTGTTTGATCAGTTCTCCAATAGACATTCCTCAGATGAGAACAGACCTGTCTGTTCCAAGCTGTTTTGCATTCCACAGTCCACAGTTTTAATCAGGTACATCTAGTCAAGTGTCCTGTGTGACTATGCACACCCTTTGCAGTCAAACAGCAGAGTGACAGAAAATTGAGCATCCTGGTTCTGGCCAGCAGAGTTAATTTTTGCAGTAGCCAGGAGGGGGCATCACTAGGACCTGGAGGTTATTCTATACCACCGCAGGTCACTGCCAGGGGCAGGGAGAAGGGAGTCTTTTCCAGGGAGAAGGGGTTCCTTCCAGTCAAGTAAGCCTGGTGGAAGGAACAGTGGGATGGCACCACTTCCAAGATGAAGGGAGTGGTCAGGGTGGTGTGGCTGCACAGTTGGGTCAGGTCAAGCCACCTGCTGAGTGTTTTTGCTTCTTAATCACTCTCTCTTTTGTATGCTTTTGTTATTACTATTGTTGCTGTTACCATTCGTTTTCTTATCTCATTGCTGTTTCCAGTAAATTTTTATCTCCTCAACCTGTGATCTACACCTTTTGTGCCTCCAATTCTCCTCTCCAGCCTCCAGCAGGGTGGAGGGGGAGATGGAATGAGTGAGCAGCAGCATGGTTTGGAGAATCTCACAACATTCAGGTATTAATTTAGCCTGACCATCCAGCTCACTTGCTGAATGAGGCAGGGGACCTGGTGGATAAGGACACAGAAAACACTGAGGTATTCACAACCTTCTTTATATCAGTCTTTGCCAGTAAGACAGGCGTTCAGGAACCTCAAGCCCCCTGGATCAAAACCTACCTTTAGTGGAGGAGGACTAAGCAAAGGAGCACTAAAACAAACTGGACCTATTTAAGTCTATTGGGGCCTGACAGGTTAGACACACAAGAGCTGAAGGAGTTGGCTGATACCACTGCGAGGCCACTCTCAATAAGCTTTAAAAGGTCTCAACAACTGGGAGAGATTCCTGAAGACTGAAAGCAAGCAACCATCACAAGTATCTTCAAGAAAGGTATTGAGGATGATCCACGGAACTGCAGGCTTGGCTAGTTCAACCTCAGTCTCAGAAGGTGACGGAGAAACTAACCCTGGAAACCATTTCCAAACACATGGCAGGAAAGAAGATGATTGAGAGTTGTCAGCATGGACTTATGAAGGGGAAATCATGCTTAACCACTGAGATAACCTTCTTCATTGAACTGACTGGCTCAGTGGCTAAGGGAAGAGCAGTGGATATTCTTTATCTTGACTTTAGTAAGGCTTTTATCATGGTCTTCCCTAACACCCTCATAAACACACTGACAAAGCAAGGGTTAGATAAGTGGACAGTGAGACCTACTAAAAACTCATTGAATATCTAGGCCCAGAGGCTCGCAATCAGCTGCACCAAGTCCACTAGAAGGCAAGTCACTAGCTTTATGCCCCAGGGGCTAATAGTAGGACCAATACATATCAACATCCTCATTAACAACCTGGACAATGGGGTGAAGTTTCCCCAGAAGGTCTGCAGACAATAGGAGACTGTGAAGAGTGTCTGACAAACCAGATAGCTGAGCTGCTAGTGGGAAAAAATGGGCCAAGAGAAAACAAGTTCAACAAGGTGAAATCCCAGGCACCAGTACATGCTGGGGGCTCACTGGCTGGAGACAGCTCTGTGGAGAAGGACCTGGGGGTCCTCATGGACAGTAAGGTGACTCTGAGTCAGCAATACCACCCCATGCCAAATGAGGGGCTGCCTCACAAAGTGTTGCCAGCAGGTCAGGGGAGATGAACCTTCCCCTCTGCTTAGTATTAATTAGGCCAGTATGGAGCTATGTTTTGGATTTGTGCTGAATAATAATATATATGGTTGATAATATAGAGATATTTTTGCTATTGCTGAGCAGGGCTTACACAGAGCCAAGGCCTTTGATGCTTTCTGTACTGCTACACTGGCAAGGAAGTTTGGGGTACATGGGAAGTTGGGAGGAGACACACCTGGGACAGGTGACCCAAACAGACCAGAGAGCTATTCCAGACCATATGACATCATGCTCAGTATATAAAGTCGGAGGAAGGGGGCACATTTGGAGTGATGGGGTTTGTCTTCCCAAGTATCTGTCATGCATGATGGAGCCCTGCTCTCCTGGAGATGGATGAACACCTGATGCCTATGGGAACCAGCAAATTAATTCCTTGTTTTGCTTTGCCTCTGTGTGCAGCTTTTGCTTTCCCAATAAACTGTTTTTCTCAACCCATGAAGTTTTCTGGCTTTTCCCCTTCCAATTCTCTTCCCAGTCCTACCAATGGGGGAGTGAGTGAGCCGCTACATGGGGGCCTGGTTGTTGGCTGAAGTGAAACCATGACACCTGTGCAACTACGGTTTTCAGGTGTGAGTTTGTCCACACGGAGACACAAATGTAAAGCAACTGTAAACTATTCTCTAATAGCTTGCAAACAGCACCAGAGTAACTGGTTTCTGAACCGACTGAAATCTGAACTACATTCAACTTTATTATACTGGACATAAACACTGTAAGATATAGTTAAACAGATGCATTGGGATGAGGAACAATATGGAGGCTATTACTTAAGAGCTTTATACAGCAACAGTTTCATCCCCTTCTTCACAGGTACGTTTAAATAACCAGTCAAGCTCTAATGAGGATTGTATTTAATTATTCTGGATTAGTCTAAAAAAAAGGTCACCACCTATTCTCACAAGCCCAGGCTCAACAGCACTATTTTTTACAGCAGAAAAGGCCATGGACTATGATCATACAAATGCTCATGCATCTGAATAGCTTCATACACCCGAATAGTCCCATTGGCCTCAACACTTTGCAGGACTGGAATCCAGTAAGATAATCACAGATGAAACAATCTCTTACTAGTGTCTTTTGAGCTGATACACTTCCAAAGCCTGAGAACTGGGTGGGGAAAAAAAAGAAAATAAAAAACAAAACCAAACAAACACGAGCAACCAAAACCAAACAAAAACAACAACAACAATACAAAACAAAAACCCAACCAACCAAAAAAAACCAACAGAAGAAAGTTACTGAACAATTCCCCTCCTAGACAGAGCTAAGATCACACTAATGCATCTTTTCCACAAGGAAAACTTTCCAACCTAAAAACGAGGAAGGCCATTGAAACAAGTCTACATAAAACTTGTTTTCCCTTCGATTCATGGCAGAGCCTGGTTCTCCTATTATTTGAATGAGGAGTATGCAAGGTACTTAAAAGAAATATCTGAGATAAGAAAATCTGCAACTCAGTGCCCTGACTATAAACTATCTGAATTCCTCACATAGCACACATATTGTACAGAGCAAAGATTTAACTGAATGAGGGAAACAGAAAAGTCCAACACTGTCTTTTACTATACCCATTACTTTAACTATATCCACAACAGTCACAAAAGTGAACTTTAAGGAAATACTGCAGAAATGTGTGTGGTGTGGAAAACCTAGAGAAATCTGAATTCCTGTCTAGATCAGCTACATTACAGTCATCCTTGCACTGATGCAAACAGTCAGAAAGGCTGACTGCATAAATCCATAATATTTCTACTGGTATCAGTAATTCTTGTTTACACACATATTCTAAAGACTGTCTTCCCAAGTATTATAAAAACTGATGTTAAGCTCTGAACAATGATTTCAATAGAAATATAAAAAGCCAATTAGTTCAAGGTAGGTTGGTCAAATTGATGCTGTATGTCTGAAGACTACTGGAGTCTCCACAGCAACACAACTCTCACTAGGCTAAAAGCAGACAAATCTTCAGAGGTCAAGCATCTGTAAGACAAAGTATCGTAAATGCAACTGACATCTCATCTCTGCAAATGAATATGCAGATGCTTCCCAATTATTCTGCAGGCTAAGATGACTCTGCTACTGTATGGGAGAGGTTAATGAAGACATAGGAATTATGATCATAAGCTTAACTCCATACGCTTGCTTGTTTTCAGTGCCTCTATGTCTGTTCCTCTGATATCAGACTACGTAAGAGAGACACTGGAATCCAGTTACCAAGAGCCTGGAGACAGGAAGGGGAGTGGCACTACTTCTGAAATACCATAAAATCTTCTCCCACTCTAATGCCATCTCAACTATGTGCATAAGAGTTAATCTAAACGATTCATACAGCAAATTCTGCTCCTTCTTCCACAACACTTTCTTGAAGAAATGGATCAGGACTTGATTCTTCCCTGTTTCAGGCCTTGCACTGTTGCTATTACCTGTAGAGCACACTATGCTGCAGGAGAGAAGGACTGCTGTCATGCTCACAGATGCAGCATTTCTTTTCACCTCCCCCATTTTCACAGGTGTGAAATACTAAACAAAGAGTGAAAAGGCACTGGCACCCAGACATGTCATCTGCAGAAAGAACACAAACGCAGTACAACTCTTCCCAGGCTAGAAACAAGTATATCTGAAAGGCACTTCCCAAGAAAGCAGCTTTGTTTATATTTCTTTTAAAAACAAGCCTGCTGGATATTTCAGCTATGTCCTCTCCATTGTCTGATGCAGAGTCCACACTTACTGGTCAGCTTTTAACCCTTTATCTCATGGAACTAGCAACTGTGTAAACTCTTCCATTTTTCCAGGATTTCTATACGCATGGTATGAACTACCCTGGCACATTTGATGCAAAGCGTTGGTGCCTCTTGGTTCAGGCCCCTGCCATGCCATTTTTATCTGTGGAAACACTGGCAATACAAAAAACAGTTTGTGTCTCTTCATGCAGCCAGGTCAGACCTACATTTACTATCACTGCTCATCAACTTTACAGGCAGAAGCTGAGAGAGGAACTGGACTGTGCACCATACAGTAGCTGAAAAGTGACACTCAAGAGGAAAATGAATACTGTTGTGCCAACATGCAAAGCAGAAAAATATCCAGCTCGCTCTTCTACTTGGCAGCAAAGGGCAAATACTTCTAAAAGTTGCAGATTTCTTTCAGCTGTAAGCAGAAACTCCCAGATGTGCCCAGAACACAGCCATGTAAAGTAAGATGTTACAGATTAACCTGTATTTTAATCCACTGAATCTGTTAAAATAAAAACGGAACCCCTCCAAAAAAAAATTTATCAAAAACCCCCAGAGTGGCCTAACCCAAACCACACTCCAGATAAGATAGGCAGAAATACTCATTTTCCTTTCTTACAGAGCTGAAAGTCAAAATCACCTCTCACCTTTGGAGACAATGGCCCTACAATGGCAGGGAAGTGAAAGCAGTCATTCCATTATCATACCTTGTATTTTAGTAGCTTCTCATGCATTTCCAACTTTGCAGTCCTTTTCCTGAGAGGTTCATAGCTAATATGCATCACATGAGCTTGAAAATTCCAGTCAGGACCCTCAGTTACGTCTTTTGGGGAAAGGGAGCTTTAAGTCAGTGTTCTGCTGCCAAAACCCTTGGCTGAACACCCCACAACAACCTCAGGCTTGCCTGAAAGCTGAATGGACACAGAAAACCATACTGCTCCAAAGTAAGCCAAAGTAACTAAGCCACTGCCAGCCCTAAACAGTAGCAGAAGGATAAGAAGCTTTGTGCAATAATTTTAAATTTAACAGCCTATTTCTTGGCCCATCCTTTGATGACTTCAGCAATGGTGGAAAAAAAAATCCAGCCTAACTAAAAGACTTGCAAAAAGCCACACCAGAGGTGGCTGTGAGATCCCTCACACTCAGAGGTCCCTCCACTTCCACCTCTCACTGTTCACACCAACAGCTGATGAGCCAATTCCTTTACACAGATTTCCTGACAAACGTTGTTTACAAAGACAGAACTGAAGGCATCTAGGAATGTAATGGAAGAGGTTTTGCTATCTTCTCTACAAAGCAGAAGTAATTTTTTGGTTTTGGATGGTTGCATCCTGCTGAGGATTTCTTTCCCACCCTTTGAAACGAATCACAAAAAAGCACACAGTACTCTCCAGCATTCATCAAAAACTCCATGGCACTTCGCAGCTTGGCATTCAGCTGGCTCCAACTACTGCTAATGTAAACTCCATCTCAGTGCTGAAGCTGTTCATCTCTTTCTCACATCTGTGGAACTGTAAAAGTTTCTATCTTAATAGTCTCTGCTGATACAACTTTGTTTTATTCAGGAGACCAAGGGTCAAAAGATGACCCTTCCCAATATTAATTTTTATTTTATTAGGAATGTTTACTCTGCCATTCACCTGGATGCCATAAAGATTTAGGCTCCACTCAAAGCTGAGATGTTACACATGCAAGGAAAGGTAGAGCAAGGACTGAATAAAACCCTAGCCTTTAATAGTAAACATCAGAATAACCTATCTAGAGACAGTGGATGGCTCCATGGCTTGAACCCTATCAGGAAGACAAGAAGTAGTGGATGAAGATCCACTAAGCACATTTTATGAAAGCAGAATGTTTAGATATGTTTCTTTCCAAACCTTAAAATTTAAGAAATGAAAAAGGAGAGAAAGCTTTATCAGGGAAAGAGTCAATGAAAGCCAAAACCCCAACAAGCAAAATACAGAGTTAATAAAGCTCAGTAGGCACAATTTTAGTTCTTCTAAGACCTTCTGCAAGTATTTCATGAATGGAAATACTGATGGAAACATTAACTGGAAAAATCACAGTTTGGAATAAAAAACTGAAGCAAGAGAGCTTCAGTGGAAGAGAGGTACCAATGTGCAACATTCAGTGGTAGCTAAATGGACTGAGCAAAGTGAAAAGCAAACAATTCCAACTGCATAGTGTGAGTATGGAGTAGCTCTAAAGGCTTATGCTACAATGTAAAGCCAGAAACCCTGGCAACAGTGAATTAATGACAAAAGGATATGTCTCCCTTGAAATAGAATCATTCCAGCAGCTGACAGAGTGCTAACAACAGAAATGGCACTAGTGAAGCGATAGAGCTCCTTAGCAACCTCTAAGGAGCTAACTGGAAGAATAAAATTAAAAATCCTGCTTGTGAAGAAAGGAGACTGCAAGATGGCCCACTTGAACAGGTTTCAAACTAACATCTTTCCAAGTTCATTAGCATTTTAAGATTATTATGGGTTATCCTTATCACTCTCTTGCTTTTCCAAATGCAAAGGTGCCAAAATTGGTAAAAGAGACTGAAACTCTCTTGCTTTCAGTCAGTCTTCAAACTATTAACTTTACTGAAACTTTGACCTTTTATACTTGTTATATTCTGCTTTCAATTTCACAAAAATACAGTGAATCAAATTATTCCCTTACATGAAATCCATCAATTTGGGTCACACAGTTCCTTCCTTTTCACAGAATATGTGGAAATCAATGAAAGATGCTTATGGTTTTGTTCCAGATGTCAGGGAAGGGAATAACTTTATTGTCTCTTCTGCACAGTACATGCTATCCTATCCAACATAACTAGTTCCACCTCTCATTTAGAAGTACATGTCATGAGCCAAAATCATGTGCCAACACAGAGACAACTGAGGTTTCCACACTTTTCAAAAACCCATCAATAGTAAACAGATAGAATATGATGGGATTCTATTCATTCCTGTGAAGGAAAAGTCAAAGTTACTATTGATTTCTGAGTGAAACAACTCTCCCTGCAAGTAACCAATCAGGCTGAATTTGGAGAAGCAGTGAGATGGTGGCTTGAGCATCCAATATTAAGCTCTTTGAGATAAAGGTCAGCTTCAGTTGCTTCATCTGAGAAGGATCTCAATAGAGTATGTATTACATGCTTGGATGTCACAGAAAATACAAAAACGTGGTGGCTGACGACCTGGGGAAAACAACAACAAATCTGGAGAGGCAGTAAAGTATTTCTCAAAGGCATTTATTTTGTGGAAGAAGTTACACATGCAACAGTTAGAACCCAAACTGCTAATAACTAAAGGTAATCTACACTGCAGTACTGGAGGGTTTTAACTTAATGCAATTATTTATTGTGTGCATTTAGAAAGTGTTCACTGTGTTTTGAGAACCTTTCAAACTTATTTAGAATTTTAAAAATCACTCCTGCCTTATGCCTAAAGAGGGCCGTAAATCATCCATATTGTCGCTTGAGGAAATAATCCTTGGCAGGGCAGCCCTCCCCAGCAAGCACTGGGTGAGGAAGGCTGGCACTGGGCCACCTTCAAGGGAAATTCTGGCCTGCTGGCAAGATGCATAACAAGAGTGGGAGTGCACTGGGACATTCCTGTGTTCCATAATGGCCCACAGAGGCTCCTGCCAGTAACAACCAAATGCAGCCTGTGAAGCTATGCCAGGGGTCAGCTTATCTCCAGGCAACCACAGGATGACAGAATTAACTGCACTTACCCTCTGCCCCTTCTTGCAGAGGGATAAGAATCAAAAGGATGATTTACCAGACCCCACTCTCCCCTCCCTCCACAGTCCCTGTTCTACAGATTGTACAATCTGGCTTCTTTTCTACTGAAGAAATAGCCAGACTGTTTTACAGATAACTTGGTATCACACATTCATTCAAACACCAAAATACAAAAAACTCCTATTTGCTGAACAGAATTTCCAATACAGCATCTTCAAAGCAGTAAAACTCTTATCACGCCTTTCCGAAGGACTTCCTTATACTAATTCATTTTATTTTCCCAAGTAGTACCAGAACAAAACAAAACAAAAACAAAAACAAAAACAAA
>JAWWEU010000081.1:55452997-55557056 GCA_035583155.1 Acropternis orthonyx | reverse complement strand
CCCCTCTGCTCCGGGCTTCACTCCCAGTCCAGGCGGGTGAGGGAAAGGGAAAATTCTGCAACCTTAAACCCATAACATCTACCCTCAACAGAGAGTGGTTCTTGAGTGCTCAGGAAAAATGAACTGCTTCTTGATGTAATTTATTCCAAATTTTGCATTTAAACAGTTTTAATAAAATAAACACAATATAAACTTTACTATCATTTATATCATTCAACTTTCTGATATTGGTGTATAAATGTATATAAATGAAAGCTCTGCCTGGCTCCAGTAATTACATATCTGAATGAATGTTCTCTTAATCTTTTTATACTCTTCATTAACTTGTTCTCCATTTATCTTCAAAGTAAAAAAAAGGCAAAGAAAAATCTGAATATTATAAAATATAACAACAAGAAATAACAAAAGTTTTCAGGTTTTTGGAAAGCAGTAAAATTCATATGGTGCAATTTAATCTTCTTAAAAAGATTATAGACTTCTTCATATTAAAATTTTTATTTCCTATAATTTATCTGGTAGACAGATCAATTCAAGGATCCCAGTGACTATCCCACTGAGTCAGAACATCTTACCTGCATTACTGTATTATCTTCATAGCTGTTTTTATACACTCCCAGCAAAGAATTTCATTCTCATTTACCATCCATTGAAAATGTAAATGAAATTTAATTTCATTTTCATTTCTTGAAGCTTTCTGGACAAATTCCTAAAACACTGTGAGTGCACTGACACAGACTGAGAATATTCAGGAAATCCAATTACAACAGTGGGCACAATCTAGCAGTGTGATTGAAATACTGAGATTGCCTTCACACTGTTGAAATGTTATAGATGCACTACTATTTAGGTTCTAATTTTATTTATACCCCATTTAAAGTTTTTAACACAGTGTTTGATGAAGGATTTTAAAAAACAAGAATCTATTCTGCTTTCTGCACTGGTTCTTAACATACCATCATTACATCCCTCAGCCCCAGCTACAGTGACTGCTCCTCCCCAGCTTCCTTCCTGCTGTTTCTCCCCAACACACACACAGTTTTTTCCTCTCTACTTTTTTTTACCCTCCACTTTTACCATGCCAAGTAACTAAGTTAGTTTCAAACCTCCTGGAAATAGAGGGGAAAAACATTCAATGTAACTGTAGCCCCTCAGGGATCCTAAAGTCACTCGGGGGGAAAAAAAGTATATACACACTAGAGAAATTTCTTAGATCAGGTCTTTAGAGCCGGGGGTGGTAGAAGGTGGCAGGGGGTGATAATAAATGAAAGCAAATTGACAATTCCAAAGACTATTAAAAGAATTGTGAAATTTTTCAAGGCTTTTTGACACAACTAGTTTTGCAAAGACAGAAAAAAAAAGGGAGAAAGCATGCGAGTGCTCACCACAGAATCTTGGTGCAATTTGCTAACCATAATAGCATGTGTCTTAAGCAAAACCTCATCTGGGTTTCTTCACAGTTACTAATTCCTTTTGAAAAAAGGCAGTTGTTTCATTTTCAGTTCACAGTGTTAGGAAAAGTTAGTCAAGATCAAATAAGCAGCAGATTGGATTAAAGTGAAGGGCCTCACATAAGGGACAAGGCCTACAGGGTGTGTCTTCATGAAGAAGAACCTATCAGGAGTTATTTGCTTTAATGGTACTAGTGTGGTCTCACGGAGCAGTCAGACTTGTTAAGGTACCCTTGATGAAAGACTTATA
This sequence comes from Acropternis orthonyx, assembly GCA_035583155.1. Taxonomy (NCBI): domain Eukaryota; kingdom Metazoa; phylum Chordata; class Aves; order Passeriformes; family Rhinocryptidae; genus Acropternis; species Acropternis orthonyx. The sequence continues at coordinate 55,555,358 of JAWWEU010000081.1, read as the reverse complement.
ACATGCAAGAGCCTTTAAAAATGTCCTTAGCTAGAAACTTTATTGCTTATAAGTTCCTGTAGGACAAAATTTTTGTCACAAGATTTGCCATTCCCCTAACACAGTTCAAAATTGGAGTGGATGAGAAAGTGGAAAGCCTGTTTCTCCACATTTAGGGTCTCCACCACTTAGATACTCATTTGCCTGTGAGAAAAGTTAATTTGTATTTGCTGTTTTAGGCAGAAAATGCCATGCAACTTTTAGCAGTCTTGGTTCAAATGGATAATGCAGACAGTGCCAATGCGCCCCTCAGAGGGCCCTTTCTAGGGGGACGGTCTCAGTTCTCTGATTTACTTATCAGTCAGCACTTTTCCGGTACAGAATGAAAAGTCATCCATTCAAACCACGAAAAAAAAGCAATGTGAATGTTTGCACAGAAATGCAATATAAAACAGGAAGTCTTTCCTAATCAGTATATCTGATTCTTTCTCCAAAGCAGTTTTAACAGTATACAATTTACCAGGATCCGATTTAATGTTCATTCTGATCTATGATCACAGTGTTTCTGCCCAGATGAAAAACCTGCTACAAAAGCGAGGGGGCTAGGAAAAGAAGAGAGTGAATAGCTTCACAGTATCTCTTCAATGTAATGTCTGAAGCACCTAACCATCTTCTCTCTCTTTTCCTTCTATTTTTTTTTTTTTAATTTTACAGGATTATAGAGAAGCTGCACATGGAATGATGTACACGTGCACTAGATTATGCATTCTGCTAGCACAGTATTTTCCATGACCATCTGTAGCACATGACTTTTTCTCAGTTCAGCATGATGTTCAACATGTAGGTCATAGCAGACCCTGTCCCTTTGCAGAAGTTTAGCTCACGGGGCTGTAAGAACGTTTCACCATGAAATAGCTTTGTCTTGACATAAGCATCAGATTTAAAGAATTTCTGAGTCTGTGATCAGATACATTGGCTACAAACCAAAATGCATTCATGTTTCAGTATGTTTTATCAAACTACAGTATCCAAAACCAATGCAAAACACTTTAGAGAATGAGCTTTCTTATGAAAGTCCAATAACAAGAATGGCATATTTTGTGAAATTTAATGTATCAGCCAAAAAACCCCATACTTTTCTGTTGTCCCACTGCTTTATCATCACACAATATCTTCCATGGATTTGGCACTCCCTAGCTTTTTATATTCAGTTATGTACAACTGTATTTCTTTCTCCTCTAAATCAGTGACATGTCAGAATGTTTACTGAGTGGCTAAAATACCTAGATTTTCTAAAGTTTTATTTATAAACACATAACAGCTGTAAACAAAACCTATCCATATTTAGCTAGCTGAATGGATAATCTAAAAATCATTTCTCTAAGACAGAGAATAAAGCTTTGGGGAGTTAACCACCTCCCATGAAAATCTTACCCAGACTGAGTGGGGGTAAAAAAATGTTAAATTAAAGGTGATTACCAAACAGCTCAGCTGTAGACACTAAAACTGTATTTTGGTTAATATCGCTCACTAAAAGCAGGTATAGGCTACAAGATTTTTAAGTTATTTTCAGTTTCCATTTGGTTTTTCTGTTAGAAGATACTTTCTACCACTGATATAAACTAAAGAAAATGCTTAAGTTTTACAGCATATGAAATGTAATATTTTCTCCTTTGCTGTGAATTGGACTGCCAGAGTGAAATCACTAATAATAAGCATTGCTTTTTTCTCTGCAGGCCAAACAAATACAAAATGTTCATGTTTGTATTTGAAGGGTATGATAAGAACTGTATTACAATCAGTGGCACAAAGGGAAAGAGGTCTGTGACAATGAAGAACTTGAAAATGCATCACGTCATCTCCAAACTTCATGCAATAAAACCTTTGTACACAGATTAGTTTTACTGAGCTGAATGTCTCAGTAAAAGTAATCCAGGGACAAAAATTGTGACACAGATCATAGCACATTATACTGACTTCAGTGCTTACAACAGTCAAGAAACAGTCTCTGAACATTTATGGTGATGCTTTACAGTATTCCACATGCTCTTTCTGGAAGGCCTCACTAAGTTCATGCTAGCAGAATCCAAACAGGAGAACTGAGTCCTTTCCTGCTTGCTCCTGAAACCTATGGAGGCTTCTTATGCACTAGTAAATGGTGTATAATAATTAAGAAACATCAGGTGTTTAATTATAAAAATACTGTGTAGATGAACACTATATTCAGCCACGAGATAAACATGTCAAGGTCCATTGCAGGACGATGAAAAACATCACCTTTGCATATCTGCTTCGTATTAAACATCGTAAGTTTCCTGTCTCTACGTGTATTTTTTTATTTCTCATTAAAGCCTCAACAAACACATGAAAAACCACAAGAATAAAAAAAAGAAAACAAAACACCCAAAACCCCCCAAACCCAAAATCACAATAGCAAAACCAAAATGCACCTTTGTTTCCAAGAGGACAGAGCTTATGATAACCATCCACATAAGTGGATGCACTGTAGTTCTAAGCAAATGGACCCAGATGTCTGGAAAAGTTCCGTACATATTACTTGCTTTGGTCATGTATATCTCATATAAACATGTCAGAGGACGAGAAAAAAAGGCAGGTATAAATCAATATTATATGAAAGCTTTTTACACTGTGGCGAAAATTTTTGCCCATCATAAACAAGGAATTTTTTCCCTTTCACTTTTATTCCCAAAGCTACTGACTCTCCTGACACACAGAAAACATTTTCAGTCTAGAAGTTTGACATTTTTTTAATCAACCAATTAAGCAGTGTGTTTCATTTCCCTTGCAACTCAGTGACTGGAAGAAATTACAATCCTGGAATAACAGTATGAAACTACAACAGTATACAATTCTAATCAGTAATGCAATTATGCACTAATGAGGATATCTGTAGGTTGTGGCTCTGCCTTCCAAGAGACTTATGAAACATTCATCACTCTACTGGATGATGTAACAGAGTAAGTCTGTGTTAGTCAATGGGGAGAATTGAGGGTTACAATGTCTCTGTCAGATAAAAACAGTCTGTATGAGAAAAACTGTGGAAAACTCCAGTGTCTCATTCCATGAGGAGAAAAGGTAAAATTTTTAAAATTTTTAGAACAAATGCAGCTCATACACAAGCTTTGAGTACTGTGCCTAGGCTAAGTTCCACTGAGAGGGTGAAAAGGCAAGGCCTTGTATGTCTGAAGGCTCTGAGATTCCTCCCACCAGGAGCAGCAATGCTATCTCATTCCATCAAATGCACTGCTTGAACTATATAAGTTTACTTAGGCTGTTTAGAAAAGATGGAAAAACAAAACATCGTGTCTTCTCCTTGTCAGTACATCGATAAAGGATTACAGACAATCTACCATTGTTCCACAGATCCCTACCTTCTGCTGCAAGACAGTGCCTGTTTGTGAATGGAGATTTTCTGCCAAGTTCTGTCTGTGCTTTGGCCAGGGCAGAAGAAGGGGCAGCTCCTCACATCCAGCTGGAGGGGTGGAGTGGCAGGGCGGTTAGCCAGAGTTCAGTACTCTGTCAAAGAGCTTGCTATGCTTCTCTTCACTACTTCTATATACAAAGGGGCTTTAATTAGCTGTATGCTGAGACATGAGAGCCTTTATAAGCTTCAAAATGGCCTACAAGCAGCATTTCTGTTCCCTCACTAATGTGTGGGACTCTCCCTCCCATGGGATATACAACAGCCATTGTAATATTCAAGAGAGCTGCATCTGAGTTCTATCTGGTGCCCTGCTTTTACATGGGGTATTTATAAAACTAGCCAATTTATGGACCACTCAAGTTTGTCTCAGGAAACGAGGTAAGGTATCTTTCAAAAGATAATTCAGAATAAACTCTGTGGGTGCTCTATCACTTTCAAGCTATGCAAAGTAAGGAAAAGGGCAGTGAACCTATGGCAGCAAGTGATCACTGGAGGAGCAGTGCTGGCACAAAAGAACTGTGTGCAATACACATACTGAAGGAGGTTAAACTTGCTTCTGTCTAAGAAAGAACAAGACTCTGGAAAGGAATCCTGCAGACAGGACATCTCCCATAAATATATGAGGAGAAGGAAGAATCACAGAATCCCCTGGGTTGGAAAAGATCTCTGAGATCATCAAGTTCAACTTTTGACCTAACACCACCTTGTCTATTAGACCTTGGCACTGAGTGCCACATTCAGTCTCGTCTTAAATACCTCCAAGGATAGTGACTCCACCAGCTCCCTGGGCAGCCCATTCCAATGTCTGATCACTCTCTCCATAAAGAACTTCTTCCTGATGTCCACCCTAAGCCTCCTCTGGCACATCTTAAGGCTGTGCCCTCTTGTTCTACTGGGATAAGAGACTGACCCCCACCTGGCTACACCCTCCATTCAGGGAGCTGTAGAGAGTGGTAAGGCCTTCCCTAAGACTCCTCCTCTCCAGGCTGAACAGCCCCAGCTCCCTCAGCTGCTCCTCACGGGACTTGTGCTCCAGTCCCTTCACCAGCCTTACTGCCCTTCTCTGGACATGCTCCAGCACCTCAGTATCCCTCCTAAAATCAGGGGGCCCAGAACTGGACACAGCACTCGATGTGTGGCCTCACCAGTGCTGAGTACAGGGGCAGAATCACTTCCCTGGTCCTGCTGGCCATGGTATTCCTGATACAGACCAGGGTGCCACTGGCATTCTTGGCCACCTGGGCACACACTGGCTCATGTTCAGCTTCCTATCAATCAGCACCTCCAGGTTGCTTTCTGCCATAAGGAAGAACACATAATTTTATCTTTTTTGTACATAAGGACTGGATGTCATTGCAATTCTTGACTACAGAATACACAAAACCATGTAATGTTCTTTTAAGAAGTATACTTTTGTACTTCTCTAAAACCACAATAGAATCCCTTCCTAAGTGCTAACTACACTGAATGCTACTCTCCACACAGAAACGGGGAGGAAATAATAATACATCTACATAATTGGTCACCAGGTTACAGCATCCTCACCACTAACTTGGAAAGCAGATAAGCAGCAAGGCTGAGATGCAGCACAAAGGAATTTTGACTTCAAGGGTGATCTGAACTGAGACAAAAGGGGCAGTATCTTAATGGCAGAAATTAAGACTCGAGTCAATGACTCCAAAGGCCACAATTCATTGAAAATTTCTGAAGAAATTTGGTGGAAGTCCCAACGTCTACCAAAATAAAGACCATGTAAGCATTTAAAAGAAGAGCAAGGCTGCAAAGGAAAGTACTAAAAACTGGAGCTTTTAAGAACCCATGCAAAGTGCACACTGTTAAGAGTCACCTTTATTGCACGTGCATTAAAGCAGTCTCAACCACAGCAACAGCTGCTTCTGTTCTTTCAGATTCTTGACCTCATTCAACACATAAAAGACAACACTCTTGCTCTAAGCATGAATTAGGGATTGTATCAAAAATACTAAGAAGGAGTCTTCTTCACTTCTTGCCCAAGTCACAAGACACCAAAGGAAGTAGATACAATATATACTTACTGTAGATGCAGGCAAAAAATAAAGATTAGTGAAGGGAAAAGAGAGAAAATTAAATATTTAAAGTAGGATTCTACTTTGCTTCTGACAACAGAAGTTTCTGTGCTCTGGTGAGGAAGTCCCCCCTCAATCATCATTCCTGAGAGATGCTTGCTAACACTGAATTGCATGTTTTTTAGCTGACCCACCTTTAACCTCAGTGTCAAAGTACATTATGTTTTCAACTCAAAGAAAAGCCATACAGAGATGAGCACTTAACCTGCAGCATTCAGTGCACCTTGAGCCTCATGTGTAACAGGGCATTCTAAGGGAGAATTGTCTCCTTTGGTCTAGGCTACAGTAATTATTTTCAGTGTATCTAAACCCAACATTTGAGAGATGACAGCACTTAGAATAAAGCAGGAGAATCAAAACAGAAAAATACACTGAAAGCCAAACGTTTTTCCAGGGCAAGTCCTAACTCTCAGCAACATTGATGGAAACCATTTAACAAGAAAGCATTCAGTAGATTAACCTGTAATTGATTTGCTGAAGCTGTCCCAGGGAGGACATCTATCACAGTTATTTAAGAGCTGGGGGAGTAAAGGGCAAAGCCACAGCAACTGAACCATAAAGAGAGATGTCTTTAACTGGGTAGAAGATATTTTTACTACTAAAGATAATTTTATTCTGTGTTGTTATTTGATTTTGACAACTACTAAATGAGACAAATCAAACAAGAAAGTTGGTTTGAGGTTTTTTTAAGTTAAAACTGCAACACTATTATTGCATCAGAATCCACCATTAAATTTAATGAAAACTCTTCTAGCAAGATCCTTCCTCAGAAGACAGTCATAGCCTAAGCAATAAAACTATATATATACACACATACATTTTCATTTTAACATCTTCTAAGGCATAAAATTTATATGAACGTCTGTGATTTTTATTCAGGTTTTAAACAAATTTGTTGGCTTCCTTCTATGTCCAGCACTTTCTTATGTAGTCTCTGGAAATACTTTTTTCTTTTAAATCTTAGTATTTTCAAATGATTTTGCACAAAAAAGGTGACAGGTAACAGCAGCTTAGCTGCTATTTTTAGCAGCAAAGAGTTAAGGCCACAGAAAATAATCCTTTATGAATAAAATTCATACCTATTAAATCTTTAACCATATAATCATCTACTAGCAAGTACTTTTCCACGCTTGCACATTTACCAACTTTATTATGGTAAAAAAACCCTCCAGAACAATCATTCCTTTGATTAAGGATCTCCTTGACTTGAGCAGACCAAGCTCTATTGTCAGCTTCATTTGCCTGGAGAGATGGCAAGAAGGATAACACCCCTCTTTTCTCAGATGGAGACAAAACCTACTTAAAAATCACAAGGAATTCAAGTCTTCTTGCAGTGCTACTTCAACATTATCAAGTATCAGCAGAGATCATGGAACACTGAAACCACACAAACAGATAAAGAGAAGAGCAGGATAGCCTCACACACTGAGCTGCATTTCCTCTTATTGCTGTGATGCAGCTGCCTAATTGCCCCACACTGATTTTGGGCACTGAATGTGAACATGGGACTCCCTGTTGGTAATTAAAATCTGGATGGCATTAAATCTTTCTTGGATAGTTCTTCATTATTTACTTCTTTTTGGTATGATTAAAATAGGACTACTCAAATCTGTTCCTCTGACTTACACATCTAAACTCACCATTTATGTATCCTATTTATAAAGCACTATTGCTTTAGTTGCCTGCACACACAGTTCATTTTCACATGATTTAAGAAGCAGGAGTATCTTACCAGGAATGGTTCTGTACAGCTCAGATGGGCTGCTGACCTTTTGGCTGGAGGGAATCCGCTGACGGTATAGTGGAGGTGTTGTCACTAAGGGAGAAGGAAAAGGGCAACTCCTCCTCAGTAACAACTAAAATGTTAATGGTGATATTAAAATAAATAAATAAATACAGGCAGACATTTTCTTACCATATGTCATCTCTGGCGACAGGGAAATAACTGGTGTGGATGTGACAGCTTCATTTCCATTTTTTGTTGTGGAGAAGATTCCTCCACCTATTTCATCTTGACAATGTACAACAACCATCTAAGAAAAGGCACAAAAAAGCAAAATTATGGTGTGAAAATTCACACTTAGCCATACAACACAGCGGAGCATTCTTTGTCAAATGACAGAAGGATTTTGTAATCAAATGTAATATGATCTACTGTTCCAGCAGAGATCTCAGAACACTGAAAACATGCAAACACACAGAACAGACAAGAACAGGACCTCCTTAAACAGTCAATTGTGTTTCTGAGGTAACTGCAGTCATTTGTTCTTGCCATGATGCAACTGCCCAACTGCTTCACGTTGATTTCCAACACTGAACATCAACATCGGACTTCCTATTGGCCCTTTGCTTCAATAAGTATTTCTTGAAAAATTCTTCATTGTTTACCTCCTTGGTGTCCCCTCCTACAGCAATTGGTGATCCTGGAACTACAGCCTGGTCAGTAGCAGGAGAGGTCACCCATCCACACCTGTTACAGGATGGCTGCCCAGGGACGTCATTGTCGTACTGCCCAACACTTAACTTTCTGATCCTTTTCCCTGCTGCACCATCATCTTGCACACCTGTTCCTGAAAACAAACAGGCAAACTGATTAAGAAACTCTTTTTTTACCCCCCCAATTAGAGCTGTCCAAACAAACTTCACTATTGTGCCTGTAGCGATTCTATTCAAGAATGTTCATGAAATAACTATTTTACAAAAACCACATAGGTGGGGGAAAATACCAGCTGCAGTTAGCATTGCTGACACTAGTTGGGACATACTGGCAGTACCCGACTCCAGAGGAGTCAGTCAAGCAGGGTGTTTCCACCGGCGCTCTCCTTCGAAGCCACAACCCCCAGTGCCATGGGAAGAGCTTTGCCAGCAGGGGCCGCTCCCGGCGCTCCGATGGGAAACCATCGCCTCAGTCGAGGAATGCGCCTTCCCCCCAGAAATAAAAAAGGCTTCTTTTTAGCTAAAACAGACCCTGGCCTTTATAAACTCAGCTCACTGTACACCTTTTGTGACTCACATGGTAATCACACAATCGCAAAAATTAGGTGTTAGATACACGTAGAAGCTTTAACTCTTCTGAGGAACAGCACAGAAGAGTAAGCTGAGCCAGCAGAACAAACCAGGATATTCAAGGGCATAAAGCAGTGTTTGTTTCCGAAGTCACTATTAAGACCACGTTCTTAGATGCAGCTTTATGATTAGCAGGACTTTATACTTCGTCATCCACTCCAAAAACAGCAGGCACTTCCAGAACATTCCTGTGGCAACTGCTTATTCTAGCCTTCTTTGTACAAATAATTCAACAATAAGGGATCCCACAATAGTCCTCGCTGTGTAGTCACAGGACAGAACAAAAAATAACCATATGCACAGCAACTTTTCAAATACTCCTCTGAGAGCTTCCATTGTCTATATATGCAAAAAGACCTTGGAGAATTAGCTGTTTCTCTTAAAAGTGCTGGAAGATTTCTAAATGAACCTCCTTTAATGGCTTGGTGTCATTTAAACCCTTACAATCGTTCCCACCTGTAAGTATGTGCTGACGAAGCACATCTCCTACGCACCCTGATCGTGCTGCCCTAACAGCGGGAGCCTTTAAACCAGCAGGAGGGCTCAGCTGGACTTTGGCAAAGATGACAGCTACACCTTACATACACATCCATTCCTTACAGAAGCCAAGGCATAAAGCCTGGCATGCAGCATAACTATCTGTATTATAGACATTTCACTTTGATTACACAGCACAACTATAGAGCATCAATGCACAAGTATGTTTCTGTACAGGAGTTTTTATTCAAGATTGAAACAGACAAAGGGATTTCAGACTAACACCTATGGGACTTACGTGATTCTGCATTGACACACATATGTATCAACCTGAGTAACTTGCTGGCAAGTAGTAGCTTATCCTAAAAATATTAATAAATCTCTTGCAAAACTACAGGATCAGATACTTCCAAAAAATCCAGCTCTTCTAGCATCAAAGCTAGTATGACAGTAACTACTATTAACCAACTAACTAAATAAATAAATTAAACCCTGTTAGTCACTTTTGAAAATTCCAGCAATAGGGTTAAATTTCAGGGTCCAAATTTAGCTAGTTATTTCTTTTGTCAAGACACTATTTATACACCTAGCACATTTTGGAAAAGACACAGCTGAGATTCAGGTTTTATGGTGCAGCTTTGAAAACTAAAATACTTTTTAAGCATCCATATTGTAAACTCCTATTTTATTCTTTGACTTGAAACATTGTGTGATCTTTAATGTATGGAAAGAGCATCTTTTGAAGGCACTGTAAGCAAACTAGATGCATCACTCAAGATCGCTGAAGCCAGAAAAGGACATGAAGTCTCAGCTGCCTTCCAGACCTCTTAAATGATGCTAAAAAGTCATGATTTCTACTGATATTGAAGACACTTCAGAATGCAGACTGAGTTCATACTACTCCAGAATTTACCAACTTCTTGCATTGGATTTCTTTTTTTATTTGTAATTTCTGTACAGAAAAATGAGTGGGAATCACTGTGCAGACCTCAGACCATCTGAGACCAGACACTCCCAGTCCCACTGCTGCCGCACAGGAGGCAGTGGGAGCCAGGAACAGCACAAAAGGGTTTCACTCTATTTGTAACCAACTTACTAAGGCACAGACAATTTATTTCAGAATATGCCTCCCTTAATTAACACAGCCTCATAGGCTACTTTATGAGAGAGAATGTCTACCTGTTGGATGGGTCAAAACAGACCCTAAAATTAAATGCAAATTTTGCTTGTCACACTAATGAGAGGACTTCATCATCAATGACATTATTGATAGATTCATGCCATTAGTATTTATACACTCACAAAGCTTGTAATTTCTACAAAGTTAATATAGTCCTCTGAAAGCTACAAACAGGTATCTCAGGGAAAATGGATATTTTCCTTAAATGGACTGGAAGTGCTTAATATATCAAACTTCCAGCAGATGCTGGACAACAGAGGGGAGAAGCTGAGCTCATGTATTACAAGAAAGCTTAAAGCAAATAAATCTAAGGGACTAAAATTAAGTGAAGGAGGGAGCAAAAAATTACTTTTACTTAGTTTATTAATTTCAAAACTGTACTTCAGAGCTGCCTTATTAAATATAACAGATGTTTAGAGTTATCAATTTAAAAGGCATCTTTTACAGTGTAAACTGTCAGGAGCCAAGACTTCCTAGAAGTCTTCCTACATCATTCATTTTTGTTCTTATAATTGACCTTAAATTTTTGGCAAAGCCTCATAAATATTCCAGGAGCACATATTTACTTCTTTGAAAGCATGTCAACTACAAAAGTAATTTTGATTTCCTGAAGAACAAATAATAACATCCCAAAAGATTGGCACCAGAACAACATCGGGCATTTATCTTGCCAGATGGTTACCACTACACCAATGCTACAGCTAACAGAAGCATGGCCAGTGGTTAATCCTTGTTTGGTTTCTTTAGCTGCTTAGATTTCCTGGACTACTACTGAGAGGTATTTATAACTATTAGAAAGAAAACAACACTAAGTTTAAAATCTTGTCTATGGTGGCATGTCAATAACATGTCTCATACAGTAGCAGTTGTCCCAGCTAAACTACAAAACAGATTCTGTTAACTCTTCATGTGTTACAGATGCTTGTATTTACTGAGTGCAGGAGGCACACCATTAAAAAGGTCCACAATTATTGTGAGTTACCACAACAACTAGCAAGATGATGCCTACGTGTTTCCACTTAACTCACAGGCCTTGTGGGCTTACCCTCAAAACCAGCTTTATGTGAGAGCACAGCATACGTGGTAGACGGCCTGTGAACTTTTCTTGTGGAGGTATAAAAGGAAACTGGGCTGATAACCCTTCTACCCATCTTGGAAGTCCTTATCATTTGTAAAACAGAACTATCAGTCTTCTCCAAAGCCCAGCATGGTCCACTGAAGATGTTCCCTTAACTTCTACCTAGTGTGCACACAGCCAACTGTGCAAATTAAAGTCAAACTGGAAATACCTTGCAGCATATAATTACAAAACAAAGTTCAAAAGAAATATAAAAATTTCAGTATCTTGTCATTTACCCCTCCATAAGTGGCTCTAAATCACATTAGCACTTTGTGCACGGAGAAGTGTAGATTTAATGAACTGTGAATACTTCTGCAGGACACTCAACTGCCCTTCCCTGCCTCCACATTGTCTTCATAGAGGGGTTTTTTTGCTTTTTAAAAGAAGGGATGTATTACAGAAAAAACTTTCAAAACCCTATAAATAAATAAATAAACTCATTCAAACTGCTTGGGGTGGAGGGGGTGTGTCACTCACTCCTCAGCCTCCCTCCCTTCAAACTAGACAAAGCCAGCATCCTCAGCCATTCCTTCAGGATGTGCCTTCCAGCCCCCTCCCCAGCTTTGGTGGCATCCCCTGGACACATTCAAGCACCTTCATATAATTTTTAAATGGCAGGGCCCAGAACTCCACACAGTACTCAAGGTGAGGCCACACCGACATTAAACACAGTTTATAAACCAGGTTTATTTGGCAGTGCTTCCTTCAGTCAATGGCAGAGCACTATCAACAATGCCAGATGATATCACATCACCAAGAATTAACTTCAAACTGGAGTCATTAACTGTAAATTTTTAATATTTAAGTGTAAGACCAAGTACATTTTCATTTACAATATTGCTGGGAAATTAGCCAATATTTACAACATCTTCAATGTTTAAAGAAAATGTGTTAGATTGCTAGATTTTAATCCTAGTTTTATGACTAAATGAGTGATCAAAGCTTGCATATAGGGGCTGTTTTGTTTTTTTCAATCAAAAGGTGTTATCAAACTTTGAACCTAATACCATTAATTGCAATTTCACATTGGCCTTAACAAGTACTGAAAATCTGGAAAGCAAGAATTGCTGCCATCAAAAGGAAGGAAATGGACTTCAGTTTTTACAAGACACTTATTCTAAAAGTTCTCTGCTGAAAGTACCAACTGGTTGCAAACATGGTGAATTATTAAAGCACTGAAATATAAAGGTCTGAACTCGTAAAACTGATTTTAACCACTTCAATCATCAATACTTAATTAACAGTTGAAGTAATTTTCTCTGAATAGAGCTTAAGCAGTGTTAACTACTATCTCACAGACAGCTTCTCACTTACTTCATTTATTCCTCAGCAGGATTATTGGAATATGCAAATCATTTCAACACTATCCCTTTCACAAGAGACAAAAGGTAACATCTATACATTCAAGAAAAGCTGCCAAGCTTCTGGTGGTTTTAGAAAACTACATACTGTTTCAAGAAACAAGAGGAAAATTTACTAGGATGTATGTTTAATCAATCAACTAATTAATATAACTTAACAGAACAGACTCTGCAGACAGACAAGTTAGGAATCACTGCTTTGCAAAAGCATGTCACACGCAGGCACAGGGAGCAACAGACAAAGCTTCTTACCACAGCTCCAACTGTGTGAAAAGTTAGAAAGACGTAAGAGGCTCTACCAGTTCAGCCCACAGATCAATAAAATGAAGTTTTCTCTTGAGAAAGGTACAGTGAAAGCTCCCACAAGGCTGCAGCATTTCCAGTGCTGCTTTCACAGACCTCAGCAACAGCCACAAAGGCTGCAATAACACTGTGGGGAGGATTATACTAGCATTGCAGAAATTCCAGATGCCTATACAGCAGTTTAAAAAGAGCTATCAATTACTGTGAAACAAGGGGATTCCATCCAACATGAGGCTTACGAATTCAACCAGGGGAAAAAAAAGTCCCTAAGTTAACTTCTAACAGAGGAGCATTCAGGGAATATCCCACATACTAAAAAATGTTACCAACAACAGTATGCAAATCAAAAGTGATTTCCTTCTCTGGCACCATTTATCTGCTACAAAGCCTAAGATTGTTGAAAAAGGGTGGTAACAATTCAAGCTTCCAAGACTGCTTTACACTTAAACCATAGCAAATCTATTTTAAGAATTTAGAATCAGCTTTACAATCACTATTACACACTTAAAGGAAAAATACCATCTTCAAAGACAGCAAGACAAAACTCAAGCTAAACATTGCTGTGGTGGAAAAAGGATAAGGCAATATATACCAGTTGAAACAAAATCACAGAATCACAGAATATTCTGAATTGGAAGAGTCCAACTCTTAGTGAATGGCTTGCATTGGGGATCGAACCCACGGCCTTGGTGGATCTCCGATGCAAGTACTAAAAGAGTATTATGACATACTCAAGTTTTCAGATTCAACGATCTGTAGGAATACTTTCAAAGGAATGAATTACAACAAAAGCCAACTAAGATGTGTCTGTTATATCTTCAGTGCCTTAGTCTTTCTAAAATGTACCAAATGCTGTTGTAGTCAGAAAAAATCCTTTTATTCCTGAAAAAATACCCCATATCTAGCAATGACTCGCAAGCAAACTATTGTTTATACCCCTATGTAGAGCAGGCAGTAGACTAGGAGTGTAAACTCCTTATAACCCATAGTCCAACAAGCAAATGAAAAGGTCTAAACTCTACCCCAAATCCAAGTAGACCATCAAACCTATCCATGCAGGACAAGCAGCCTTGCAGGTCTGGTCACTTCAGGTTCACAGCCGTTTTACACTATGCCAAGAATGGGCAGCAAGCCTCTGCAAAATCCAGAATGGTATTTCCAAACTATTAGAAAGAGTTCATCATTATGAACTCAAACCCACACCTTGAAAACTATAGGATTGATAAAAATTTGTGGAGCTAGTACATGACATAAATTAAAAATTACATTGCTGCTAAATGTAACTAAAATTCAATTTTTAACTGCAGCTTAAAAATTAATTTAACTATTTATTTTAGGTTAAAAATTGAATTTAGTTAAAACTCCATTTTTAACTTCAAAAATTGATTTTTATGTTTAATTTACCTAAAAACTAAGTTTTAATTTACTGTTAACCACTGTAAAATTAACTCCCCAGTCAGGCACCAGAATTTTCCTGCGCAATGGAAACTACAACAGGTTTTGTAGTGTATCATGCATACAAATAAGGCAGGTGAGGATTTGGACAAGCTTTGTTCTTCTCTCACAATTTATTTCAGAAGGACTGAGTTTGCTTTCCCACAGAATAGCACAGTGAATGGGAACATCTGGAACAGTTCAATGCTTTTAAAAATATTATTTAATAAAGTATGCAAAAAAGATTTCTTCCCCTCTCCTTTGTCTGAAGATACACTGTAATACGATTTATGATACTGTACTTTGGACCATCTCCAAAGATTTATTTTTAATAGAGGAAAGATCTCTGAAGGTATTCCAGACATCTGTAATCAGATGCTTAGCCACCTCATTTTTATTCATTTTGCATTACTTTTTTGAGGGAGGGAGGCTTTGTTTAATGCACAATTCTTTACTGAGCTGATAAACTATACAAACTCCATGCACAATGTAAGGCTGTATGAATTGTCTATCTGTGCTGTCCCGACAGCATTAGGTGACCTAGGCATGTTTTAAGATAATAATTTCAAACACAATAACTCATGCATGAAGAAGAATTAGAATTACCTGGGAGCAACAATATAATTTCAAACTTATGGAAAATACAGTCCCTCCTTCCCTCATGCTGGTCAATTTAGGCAGAAATGCATTTCTTGGTTACAGCAATTGAAACAGCCTGCCTCAAATCTTGAATGACTGGGCTCTCCTAAGTTCTGTCTTAGCTTGATCACATAATTCCTCAACTGCAGGTAGCATTTTTCTCAAGATGCAAATTGCAACATTTTAACAGTGACAGGGTGGGAGGCACAGACAAGACATGGGTGACAGTAATGGTAGCTTTTAATGAACATTAATAGAAACCTTTCTGTTTGCAACATTTATTAACAGATTCTTGCTTTTGGTTTTCTAGCTTTCCTTCTCTACGCAATAAGCATAAATCCTGCAGTAAAAGATGCCTGGTTTGAGAAAATAAGTCTTACAAATATCTTTAACAATAGACTGAGGTCTGTGTGTTACTAGGCATGAAAAATATACAGAGAGTGAAGTAAAGGGGGAACACAGGGCTGCAGACAAAAGCTAATGTAGTACACAGCCAAAATTCTTCATGCTACAAACTTCCTGTCATTTAAAATTAAGCACTATTGCAGCACTGTGTTTTCAGTAAACAGAACTCCATTTACTACCAGAAACTCACCTCCACGTATCTCAGTTCACATAAAAGATAAAAACTGGAAAAATCTTAATATACAGTGCAGTGATTCACCTCTGGAAAGTGACACACACAACACTGAAGGAGAAAGGCAGTCATCAGCCACTGTTCTACATGATTCATAAAGATACCTCCTAGGAAAAAGAAATTCAACAATCACTGTCTGCTTCTTCCTATTTTCAAAGACACAGAGCATTCAACCCAAGACATCATTTCAGACAGAACCCAGATCTCTGCAGTCAGTAATTTGTGCCAAGTTGACCTATGCTAAGGGAATATTGGTATAAAAACACCTAGGAAGAAGCACGAAAGGAGAGGTAGCTGCCTGTCTGTCAGTCAGTGCAGAATCATATGAGCAGAGGCAAGAATGCACCATAATGTACATCCCAGCTGATACACACACATTTCATTCCTAAGCTATTCTTCCAGCTTTGCAGGGCACTGGAAACATGCACATTCCTTTTAAGGCATATGTTTTTCTGCATGTTCGTGCAGGAAACCAGGTAACTCCACCATCCTCTCGGAATTCAACCCTCAAGTGCAGTGCACACACACCACACATCGTATCAATCCCATCCACCTCCAGCACTGCTCGCTCCCGCTCATCCAGAATATCTTGTTCATCCATTCAGCCTCACTCAGACCCCTCAGTCCTAATTTGCCAACTCCCTTCATTACAGGCCAATTCATTCTCTTGATGTACTTGTTAGGTCAAGGACTGTTTAAGTAACAGAGTATGGAGTTCCCCCTAAACCCTGGCTGTGTGAGATCAACCACTGTGAGCAAGTACTGTTTTGGCTGTCCTTTATTTGTGGTTGTTTCTTCATCCCTGTGGCAGCCAGCATTTCTTTGTGCCTGCGCCACAGTAGTTTCAACAGCTAATTAAGTGCCTTGGAGATTCTCCTGCTTATCTTCATTCTCTAAAATTCCATGAGGCTACTCCAAGGTAAAATGAATCACATCCAACACATTCTGGATTATGGCCACTCCTCCCAACTTTATGTCAGCAAGCAAACTTGTCGAGGAGGCACTCTAGCCCTTCATCCTAGTCATCAATAAGTTAAACAAGGCTAGACTCAGTACTGACCCCTGAGCTTCAGGCATCCAACTAGACTGTGTAAATGACCACAACCCTCTGAGACCTGACATGCAGCCAGTTCTCAAATCCAGTGATTCAGATCAAAGGTGTATCAAGGGAAAAATGTCCCAGCATTCCTAATTCTTAACATTCCTTCAGTGAAATTGCATTTTCCCCTTGTTGCTTTGTGCACACCATGCACAAATGATTCTGTGTATATCAATGGGGCAAGTACAGATATGTAAACAAATATATCCTACAGCATTTGGAAAATCAGTACTGGAGAGACCTGGAGGTCTCAGGCAAGGTGACAGCACACCACATGTATGTCTTGTTTTACCTTTGGAACCACGAGCAGGTTTAAAATCGAACTCTTGCTAGTCTGAACAGAATGTTACTGGCAGAAGTCAAAAGCAAAACATTTTAGCACTTGGCATAAAGACAAACGAAAAAAATTATTATTATTGTGCTAAAGTGACAAAAGCGAATTTATTTTTTTTAATCTTGTTTAATTAAGGGCTGTCCTTATGTTACTTCCTGACTTCTAAAGTCTTTCCTCTTTCATACTATGCCCTGTTGTCTCTCCTCAAATTACCCAGGATTCTAAATGCTGTCTATATATTTATATTTGATTCCATTAAATATGGAAATTCCATAATTTAATTCTTTAAAACAAATCCTCTTCCAGACCATGCCCCAAGGACACTGGTCTTTATTTACATGACTTTAAAAATGGAAGGGTAATTACAGTAACTCCTACTTCCTTTGGCAGATGTCCAGAATCTGTGAGAAGAATTCAGATATCTCCTTTTAAAACTTGATGTATTTAAACACAGAACTGTAAAAGGTGGCTTATTCTAAGTGACCTTTTTACTCCCTTCACTAGATTCACTGTAAATAAGAAGAAGAGTTCTCTCCTGCTGGAAAAATCTCAACTTGTCCATCAGATAGTAACTTGGAAAGATTCAAGAGAATTACAAACTAATTAATGCCACAAAATGCAAATCATATATCAAAAATAAGCAGTGAAGTATCTCACATATATTCATCATGGATTTCTGGACTTCTTTAGTCCTCAGTTACCCTCCTAAACACAAAATTGTGATTTCACTGTCTCTACAAGCAGCCCATCCTTAATCACTAAGGCCTGCACATGAACAGGAACCACACACTAGTCAGGCACAGTCATTGCCAAATGGTTTAGCACATCCTACTGGGCTTGAGCTGAAGCAGCTCCTTTGTGTCCAGTGAGGCCACGGGCACATCTTCTGTCACACTGACTAATACTGAATCAAATCCTGGAGACGCAAGCTATTCCTTCACTGCACTGTGACTGGAGACAGGAAGAGGGAGAAGAGGAAGACAGAAGGGGAGGAAGGAAGGTAAGAGGGTATGTCCTGCCAGAGGAATTAAACCACACTGAATTTTCAAACATAACAGTAAGACCAGCAAAAGCTTGTCATAAATTTTAGCTACACCATTAATAACAGGTTTCAATAGACAGAGGCAGACTACTCATCCTTTTGCAGAGCTGCTAGTCCTTGTAGCATTACTTAGGCAATATAGTCAGCAAGTGTTGCATGTTTAATTCCACCAGTAGATTTCTGCAATCATTTCAGAGCCAGCGATAACAAGCAAGCACTGTGACTTGTGAATTTTTGAACAGAAAAGAGTTTCAGAAAGAGCATATTTTAAAATACTTTACTGGCAAATATTACATTATTTATAAAAATATTGCATGAAAAATTTAATGTCAGCAGCATTACACTAAACCTGAAGATAAAGTTGTTGGAGCTCTTTCCCTTACTTTAAATGGAAATAATAAAAAAACCCGTAATAATGAAAAACATACACTACAAATGCCTTCAAAGAATGTCTCAATATACAATTTCTGCTCCCTTATAACTTCAGCTTACAGCAGTAAAAAATCCCAACTGATGACCTATAACAGGTAAGAACTTGCTGAACAGTACTTTTTTCAAGCAGAAAACCAAGTACCCACAAAAGTCACTTATCTTACATCAATTTGATTCCACAACATCTTGCACAGTTATGTAAAGAGGGTATTAGAAATAATCCCCTGATAATCACCCTCAAAGTTTTAAGTCATGACCTGAGGGTCCTGCTGTACCACATCATGAACACAGAGGTGCTAGAAAAAGCATTATGCTCAGAAAGTATTACAGCTTACCATGCCGGGAGTGATTCCTGTTTGTGACCTCTAATTTGTCATGGACTACAGGACTATTCTCAAGCCCTTCCACATTTACATCAAGGCTGGCGAAGCCATTTACTTGATTTCTGTCACTTGGGACAGTGTTAATGCGGGTTGGGATAGGTTCAAATGTAGGGTCTAACTCCAAGATCAGCCTGTTCAGTTGTTCAATGGACTGATCAATATCCAAAGTTGGAGAAGCTGCCAAGTCCACAGCGTTCTGTCCTAGATTCAGGCCATTTGTGCTCCTCTGAGGCACTGGCCTTGACTTAAAAGTCTCAGCACTTGAATGTTCTTCAGCTTCTGCAGCACCCAGTGTGCTTCCTAGTCCTCTCTGCACAGCATCTCTGCTGCTGGAGCCACGTGTTGGGGTGTCTGGGACTTGGGATTGGCTCTGGATGCTGCCCAAATTCTCCACAGCGTTATGAATGCCAACCCTAATTTCACTCTCTGGAGCAAAACCATACTGGTGAGCAGTGACCATCTGCTGCTGGCGTACCCAGGTCTGAGTGGAGTAGTTACTCGGGCCATAGGCTTGTGGACAGGGTGAGATAGAAGGATTCCTCTGCAATTGCTGAGTTGACTTTGGCTCAGCGCTTCCAAACGATCTCTCGTAGGGGTGATCCACACCAATTCCCAGGTCTGCGGCAAAAGCATTGTGATGCTCTTCGCCAGCATTACTTCCAAAGCCATCTGAAAGCAGTGAGTTCTGACTGCTCTTGTGGCAGCTGAAGTTCCCTAGGTGGGTGGAGTGCTGCCCTTCTGAGGAAGACAAAGTCCCAATGCTGTCCACACTGTGAAGGTCATGATTAGGCATTTCGTCATCCAGAATATCAGTCTCCCTGTCCTTGACTTTGGTGATTCCGTTCATGTGAACTTGAGCTGGCACTATGTGGTGAGTCCCACTGTACTTGCTTTGAGCATCAGTCATATCCTTGGTGGTGTTGACAGAATCCTCCAGACCAAAGCCACTAAGCAGCTGGTCCAGTTCTGCCTTCTCTTCTGGGCTCAGACCCCGTTTGACTCCTGGCACACGGTGTTCCTCAGTCTTGTCTGTCCTGATGGAAGCTGTGGAGTGTCCTGAATCACTACCAACAGACAAGGTATGATCACTGTGATCAGGGCTGCCGGTCACAGGAACACCCTGAGTAACACCAGGGATGTTGCTGTCTGAAGAGCTCTTCTTTCTCACTTTTGCATACAGACTGCCATCAATGGGACCTTGAGTATGCAGCACTGTGGAGAGAGAAGTAAAAAGGAAAGGGAGAGATAAGGACAAGGCATTAGATAAAGGTTTTGACTGGTGTCATACCACGTGACAGAAGTATTGCTAACACTAAGGGTACTGTTTACTCTAAAACTACAGCAACCACGAGTGGCATTATCTTCTTTCATTTTATATTTCAATTTATAACAGTTCTCTAGATGCAAATACAACATGCCATTTACAGCTCAAGATCAAATACTAGTCACTCTTTTTATGCTCTTTTGAATGCATATTTATGGCTCCACAAACTCTTCATATTAATTTGAATAATCCCACTATTACAGCACTAGAAATTTGAGAGGTAGCTACAATGCATTCCACTCAGAGCAAGAATGGCAGGAACCTACAGCAATACTTGCCTTCAATACATATATTATACTAGTTCATCCATTTCTACTTGACAGTTTAACTACACTATGAAGAATCATCTTCTCCTCTTCTGGGTGGTGCAAGGAAAAAACAAGTTTTCCATCAGAGCTGCAGTCTTTGGAACATACATAAGGCTTCTTCACGAAGGCATGCACAAATAAATGTCAGAGTATGACATTTCCACATGTGTGGAGGACCTAGTATGCATTTCACGGGTTTGCTTCAAAACAGGACTAATCAACTCAAGTGGAGGGCTCTACTGAAGTAACTATATTGCTTTTGATCCCAGAACTGTTACCGGCATCTGTGAAACATGCTGCTTCGTGCTATCTCATCACATGCATCCTGTATTTTTATTCTATCTATTGATTTTTTTTTTCATGCTGCAGTCATCAGGCCATTTTAATTATTTCTGTTCAATAACCAACAAAACATGAATGTAAAACATACAGCAGAAAGTCAAGAGAATCAAAAGTTAAAAGATTCAAATCTCAGAATTGTCTCCTACATACATACATCTATATGTTTTATTACATGTGTAGTATTTTAGATATTATGCTTTATTGCAAAATCACATAAAATATATACTCAACAATAACAAATACAAAATACACGGAAAATGGGTAATTAGACTACTTGAAAATCTTTGTTTAAAAAAAAAAGAAACAAATCCCACACCATTTCAGTTAGAAACACTACTGTGAGAATAATCTCTTCCATATTACTTCAGTACTACCAACAATGGCGATGAATAAAACCACAGATCAGCGATATCCCTCTGGAACATTTTAAAGGTTCAAGAGTTTATTTGAATCTAGCTTATTTTATCAACATCACTTTTTCCTACCTCTGTCTGTCAAGGGCTTTTTAAAGCTTTCCTTGACCTTATAGACCAAGGAAAAGAAACAAAGCCATGAGAGGCACATTGTTATGATCCTTTACTGGACTTACTTGTCTAACTCCCATCTAACACATCACACCTAACACATTGCACAGGTTAGACCAACATGAGGGTATGAGTATGGCTACTGGGCTTTTACTCTGTGCTGAAAATAAGCACAATTCTGTTTCATATGAAAAGCTTTAGGAATAATTTTTTCTAGTACCTGTCAAGCCAAGAAAGTGAAGTGAGTAGTTCTACTTTCAAAGGATTTAATGCTCATTTACTAAAACATGTATATTAAGCAGAAGTTTCTGAATAACTTTTCTTACCCATAGTTTGAGAATTGTTTGAGAACAAGATAATCAAACCATTATGATTTAGGAACAGGCCTTTCTCAAATGTAACCATCACCTTAGTCTACATCTGTGGTAGTTCCAGGATCAAGAGAGCCAGGGAGAGCCCAATGAGTTTCAGTGTCAACACTACCACACATTTACAAAATATACTTGAAATGGCATCGTGATCACAACGCTTCCAAACTAGGAAACTTTTATAGGCAACACCCATTTAGAAAGAGCATTATTCAGAAATTGTATTCACAATGGCAATAAATTCATCGGTTTATAATGGCAATTTTCTGGTTGGAAAAAGTTTTCATTATGGGACACACTGACCAGGTTCCATCAGTTAAAATGCTTACACACTGAAGGTTATATAAAAGTTTTAATAGATTTTAGCTAAAAACTAAAGGCCAACTTTTTGATTTTTAAGGATTAGGAACTATTACTTGTCTGATGTTGATTTTATAAACAGCACGTGCAAAAGAACAGAATACTCCTTTTCAGAACAAGTTATCAGACCGAGCAAAAAGGAAAGCTACTCCCCTTGCTGTAAAATTTCTCTGTGGATGAAGTTTATGATGTGTAAATCCCATGGTGAAAAGAGATGCCCTGCACAAACAGATATTTAAAAACATTATTTATGAAAAAAATATGTATCCAAAATTACAGCCAACTGACAGTTTCTCAGGCTCTTTCATGCTGTGATTTCTCACAAGCTCTCACTACTTCTAGAACAATGAATCACACTTGGTGCTTCACGTGGAAGTATTTAATAGAGTTACCACAATAAAATGCAAAACTTTTAAAAAAAATAAAAATAAATAAAACATCCAAAACTAAGAGTTACTATCAGGTGATGTTTTTCTGCGTGCTTAGTTTTGAGTTTAAAAACTAAAAATGAACCAATAAAAAAACCCACTGTGTTTGGCATAGTTGAATATCCTGACACAACACAGACTTGAAGAGTTACAGACCTGAACTGGAACACAGTTAAGTAAATAGAGAACTGGTATATTTGGACTATTACAAGGTCTTTCTGTCTGACTCTAGGTTACCCAAAACTAGGCACAGTGCTGTAAACCCTTCAAACATGCTGGTCAGCCATAAATACCTCACACCAGATCAAACACGCACTCAGTTCTCCTTGCAGAAACATTAAGTAAAAAAAAACCTGTCAAATCCTTAAGAACAGCCATGAAAGCAATGGAAAACCTCTGTGTATTTCTCTGTACCACCACACAGTGCCATCCAATCACAGTGACAGGAGTACAGATAAGAGGGACTGACTGCCAGTGGACTACTGACCTGGGGGTCTTGCACACATGCGCTCTGTAAGATTCAGAGAGAACCCTACCCAGTATTTCCACTAATACAGAGTTATCCAATTTATTCTGCATGTTGCCTGGAATGCCAAGCAACCACAACCTATTTGGGGGTCTTCCAACTGTGAACTGCACAGCTTCCATTCTGCAGAAGGGACACACAAGTTCAGCTTACTTAAAAATGCATATAGAAAAAAAAGGCAAAAACCACAAACAGAAAATGAAATACAAACAACAAACTTACATTCACATAGCTGGATTATAAATATCAAGAATTAGTCATTCCCCCTCTTAATGTTTCCATTTGAAACAAAAAAAGCTTTTTTTAGAAAGCCGAGGGGTTTTTTTCTCTTCAATCTGGATAGTAACTCTACACACAAATTGGAAAATGTACAGAAATAATCTCTCAATTTATTTTTAATGGTGTTAAGAATTGGCCCCACTGGTTATAAACATGCACACAGCTTTCAGAGTATAGGGGTTTAGTTGCTTATGATCATTGTTTGCTGTTCACCTATTAAGCATGCAAACTAAACCATTCAGGTGCTTCTTTCCATCAGATTTTGGATTGAATACAAGAACCTTACAGAATTCAGGACTTGGTTGGAATTTAGTTTTTTTTCAAATTCTGAATATTTTACTTTTTTTAGAGACTGTTCTTCATACTGCATTTATGTGTTAGTACAAAGCTTAGCCTTAAACTACTTCAGTATTCTGAGATGCCTTTTAAGTAAGTTTAGAAGTATCTTTTTCTGATAAATGTAGAAGTTCGATAGTTGGTTTAGAACTCTCAAATGATCCCTTTGCTAATACAATTAATTACTGATCAAATCCCAGTTTTAATCTGAGCTATAGGTTGTGGTGAACCCTAAGAAGAGACTGTACAAAGTTTCATGCTTCTCTGAATGGTTAGCATTAACTGCTAAGCATCAAGGAAGGGAGTGGGAATGCTTTGGTCAAGTAAATCAGATGAAAGTAAGATAAGGTCTGCTAGAGGAACTTCTCCCTCCTCTAAGCTGTCATGCAGATGAATGAAAATGTCTTTTTTGCAAACAGTTTTTCAAAATTACTTAAAGATATAGATCTCTACTACATTGAAGAACAACATTTGCACCCATTAGAAGCCTGATTGATAAAGAGATACTGGTGGGAACAAGAGTCTTTCTGGGACTTCTCACAGAGTTTGGCTCAGGATGGTCCCCCAAAAAAATTGGTTAGAACAGAGGCAGGAAACTTAAGAGACTGAAAGGTTCAAGGCCAGGAGAGAAAAGCTTACACACATGAGTCTGTATATGGAAACAACTGGTCTGAAGCTTCAGCAGTAACCATGTTTTTAGTACAATATGGTCACTGTTAAAACAAGATCTCTGAAATTAGAAATGATTCTAAGATGACTAGAGCCATTTTACATAAGCAACTGACAACTGTGAGCAGTCTGGCTTCCCAATTACTATATATGCAAATGAATTACATAAACCTGTCAGAACTGAACACCATGGCAGGAAGGATTATGTCTGCACACTAACATCTCTGTGAAATATTTTGGCACCATAGAACTGGCAATTAGGTTTTGTGGCATTCGGTGTCTCACCCCGTTACCTCAAGATTTATGGAATGCTGGATTAAAAACCCTGAGCAGCTGCGGACATGAGTACTATCTTACTCAGTGTCAGACCAACACTGTTCACAACCGAGACAACAACCACTTATTAAGAACAACTTCACAATTAAAGAAACCAACAGCTTATATTTTACGCACCATACAATGTTATCTGATAAATGTAGTTATTTAAATTGGAAGGAAATGCATATACATGAGGGGAGAACCAAGAACTCAATGTGACTGAATGTGCAACCAATTTACCAGGATTCCCAGTCCTGCACGAACCATTTAAAGTGAGTACTCAGCTATACAAAAAAGAAATTTAAGCTGCATAAGAAAAACGCAATCAGTAAAGTGTGGGAACTAGATGTCTTACTTAAGTATCTGTATCTGGAAGTCTGGTCCACTGCCAAGTTTCAAAAATCCCTAAGGCAATTTCTTAAAGCAGCAGCTCCCCAAACAGAGGTCCCACTGATCACAAGTAGGACAGTGAGCCTGGCAGACATTACTTTTGATATTTGTGCTAGAACTTGAGGAGTCATGTTATGTTATGTTATGCGTCTACAAGTGAAGTGAGAAACAGAAAAGTTTGGGACCTGCTGATTTTTGGCTCTGAATTTAAATATCAATACAATATTGCTAGACTTCACAAGGAAACACCTGTGACTGTGGATCAAAACAATTTAATTGCAACTAGACATTTTGCTCTAGTAGACAGCTGCCTTTTTAGGAAGCAAAAATTATCACTCTGCATTAAAAACAGATGAGGAAAAAATGAGCTAAACAAAAATCCAACTGCCATGAGGAGTCTGGATATTTAAGCCTGCAGCTTCTAATCATCAAAATACAATGGATATGGCATATAACAAGTTTAAATTATTTTCAAATTTGCACAGTTGTAGGAAAACAGTCTTAATTTGGGGGTTTTGATTTTCATTATCATCATAGACTGTATCATAGAATAGTTTGGGTTGGAATGGACCTTAAAGATCAGTTAGTTCTAACACCTCTGCCCATGGGCAGGGACACCTTCCACCAGACCAGGTTGCTCAGAGCCCCATCCAACTCTGGCCTTGAACACTTCCACAGACGTGGCAGTGACAGCTTCTCTGGGCAGCCTGTGCCATTGTGTCTCCATCAACAGAGTAAAGAATTTATTCTTTATATCTCATCTAAATCTCTCCTCTTTCAGTTTAAAGCCATTCCCTCTTGTCCTGTCACAACATGCTCTTGTAGAAAGTCCCTCTTCAGCCTCCTCATAGGCTCCCTTTAGGTACTGGAAGGCTGCAATAAGGTTATCCCAAAGCCTTCCCTTCTCCAGGCTGAACAAACCCAATTCTCTCAACCTTTCCTCATAGGAGAGGTGCTCCATCCCTCTAATCATCCTGGTAACCCTCCTCTGGACTCACTCCAACAGGTTCATGCCCTTCCTGTGCTGGGGACCCCAGAGCTGGATGCAGCACTGCAGGTGGGGTCTCACCAGGGTGGAGTAGAGGGGCAGAATCACCTCCCTCAGCCTACTTCGGATGCAGCCCAGGATACATTTGGCTTTCTGGGCTGTGAGCACACGTTGCCAGCTCACGTCCAGCCTCTCATCCACCAGCACTCACTATTCCTTCTTGGCAGAGCTGCTCTCAATTTGTTAATCTACCTAGTCTGTATTGATATCCCACCCCAGGTGCAGCACCTTGCATCAGTCTTCTTAAATTATCAACTATACATATAAAAACTATATATACACATATATTTATATATATGTAACCCATATATTTATAGAAACTATATATATAGTTTATTTGTTCATAAAACTAGGACAAATGAACTATTCAAATACCATAAACCTACAAAATACAAGGGTTTGAAGCTGTACTTATATAACACCTTCTTTTCATATTCTACCTTTTTCTTAAGCATAATTTTGGAATACCTGTGCCCTACTAGGACTTTTGAACTTCACTTTACCCTGGTCTTCATCTGTATTTTCCCCCAAAAAGTGATAACCAGCTTGACTGCAAAAGTGAAGCTATGCATATAGGCAGGGAACATTTTCGACCAAAGAAAATGAGAAATACAATAGCAGTGCAACATTTTATTCTGTGCACCTTGCTAAGTAATGGTACCGCAGAGGACTCATGCATTCAATACCTCATCTCCATGCACAACTCAATCCCTTCTCTCATTTTTTTCCAAGGAAGCAACACTCTGCAAAATGCAGGAATAACATAGCTGTCAAAAAACAAGATCACAACAGAGGAGACCTAAGTAATGCTGGAATCCAGTTAACCAAACCAAAGGGGACCACTTTCAACCCGACTGCTCTTTCCTGAGAGCTGTTCGAACCCTCTGAACTCATGCTCAAGCCCAACAACATTCCCATAGAACCTGAATTACACACACAACCCCCAATATCAGAGACTCTCTTAAAAACCTCTGAGCAATGTGTGTATTTTCACTCTTCTGCCTAATACACAAAGAGCAGCTTATTTAAAAACTGGGACCTGAAATACTAACACATACCAAATTTAGTGGCATCATTCCAAGCCTGTGTTTTCCTGGCACTTCCCTCCTTGAAATCCAAATATGCAAAGGCAGGCTTGTGAATTAAAGAGACTTCAATCTTTCAGCATTTTGACTTGCCCCCACAGCTACCCGCCCCCATTCACCACTTGGGAAAACACATACAAATGAAAGCCACTAAACTGGGATACCACAAATTCAGCAAGAGCTGTTCTGATCCAGTCCACCTGAACAAAAACAAGATGGTTGCAAATACGCAAAACTTTGCAAACCATACCCTTGCTCATGTTGCAGCAGGAAACATAGCAGAAGGTCTGGATTATTTTTTTCAACCTCCTAAATAAATATTTTTCCCTTCAGGCAAACCTGGACAAGTCCAGAGCTGCATTCCTTCAAAGTTAAATCTTTTTATGTGTGCTTGTCTTTTCCTTTCTCCCTTCCTAACAAAGACAGGCCTTAATTTCTTGCAAGCTCTTCCTGCATAATTCCTATAAAATCCATAAAGCATGTGGTTTGTATTTCCAGCTCTTGAACCACAACAAAACTTCTTACCTGTTTACTAGGCACGATCAGGAACTTTCTGCAATAGTCAGTCACTGGCTCATTTAAATCACGTAATATTCTCTAAGCAAAACTATGCACAGAGGAAAGCCAAAGTTAGGGTAAACTCCCTAGTTTAAAAAGGCCAGAAATGTCTCTACTCCTGCTGTTTGAGCTGCAGCTGCTGTTCCTGCTCCTGGAGGTAAATGGTCTTACTAAAGAAGCGGGAGACTTGTATCAGCCAGAAAAAGCAAATGAAAATGTAAACACGAGGGAGGAGCCTGAGGGGACAATCAGGTTCAATGAAATTTGAACTGGTGCAGCCAAGGAGGAATGGAAATGTGTTGGCTGAAAAGGTAATTCAGCCTATGAACTATTTCCTTACAGTGGTTCTTTTCACAGACTGTTTCAATACCCAAATGAATCGGAGTGAGTTTTAGTTTCCAGATTATTGGCATCTTTTTTCCTAAAACAAACAGCTGCTAGGAAAACTTGCTCTCCTGCAGTGAACAATCAGGCTAGACACTTGCCCACATCTTCAAGAATTTGTGTATTACCAGAGTTTTCAGGCAAGAAAAGCTTTCTGGAAGTCCTGCAGCAATAATATTTATTTTTATGTAGCAGCTACTGCTCTCAAGCTCCCAGACCCCAGCAGGCTTTGCCTTCTCTGTCTTTGGAATAAATCACCTCAAACTAGGGGGAGTGAACCTGTTAGTTCCTCCTTTAATAACAGCTGTATCTCAGCACACAGCAGCTCACAAACTTTTGCTCTAAACATTATTCCAAATGTACATGTGCATCACCCCCAGACAGCTGTGCCCCTTGACAACGTTCATTTTCTATTTCAGGGACTGCCAGCACTTTAATGACTTCTCAGCTGAATAAAGGATAAAAGTGGCTCTTGTACCCTCAAAATAAATCTACCTGTTCATTATTTATGTAAGAGTTAGGAGTTAAGTTCAAACCTAATTCAGAAAGCACACACTTTTTGGTTCAAGTGTTCCTTGAAAAGCAAATCAGTAAATGGCTGCACATGAAACAAGTCAGGACACTGATAAAAGACACAAAGCACACAACACAGGCTATGCTGGCTGTACTTTCCCAGAACCAGAGAACTGCCTCTCTCCTTTGGGATGATGCAGAATTGCTTTTAAACTGGGAACTTCCTGCATCTGCTTTGAAGACATGAAAAAACAAAAAAAGTACATTAAAAATCCTTGATGCAAAACAATGAGTCTCACTTAAGATGCAAATTTAGTTTTAGTGCCACTGCATTTTGGTTCTTTGTGAGGAAAACTTCCCAGCTGTTTTCCTTGCTTCAATTACAGGTTTCTTTTGCTCCTGAATTGCGTGTACATGCTGATGACTTTTGACCACTACCATTGTGCATGCTTGATTACAGGCTCAACACTGACACTGGCAGTGACTACCAGAAGGAACATAATAGTATCTCTGTATAAATTAACTTACCTGCAACGGAATCACTCAGACAAATCACCATGCTGCTCAAATTTTATTGTTCTAGATATGGAACAATACTGGTGCTCTTAGTGGCACTCCATCACAAGAATGCTTTGGAATAACCACTGGTTAAACCTATCTATCCATGGCTGTGTTAAGTAAGATGTTCTCAAGCCACATCACTCAATTGATTTTGGCTTTCTGGGACACATCACCCTTTGCAATATTGGGTGCTTCTGGCTGTACATTCCCACATCTGAGGGCTATCAGATTACAGGTGTGCCAGTCTGGGCCAGTTCAGGTACAGAGATTTAAATTCTGTAAGTGAGGCTACAGGATATACCTCTTCAAAGCTTTTACGCTGACTATTTCAAGTACAGATGATACCTGGAGTGGTGCAGAGTGGCAGAGATGGGTCATGCATATCAACCAATCGCAACGAACTGATCAAAAGTTTTGGAAGAAGATATGGATTGTGAATCCATATCAACTTGGAATTTGGCATTGCCCAGTCGTGGTGCTTTCTACCATTTGGAGACCTAAACCTGTATTTAGCACAACTCTCAAACTGTGATATAAAAAACAGGTCTTGATTTGGTAAATTGGTACAAGGCTGTGAGATCAATTCCTAGTTCATGAACATTTATTTGGCAATCCTTTAATATACTTTAGAAGAGCTTTTAGAAAATTATTATTTGAGGATAACAAAATTCACTAGAAAGGAAGGAAAAACATATGAAGCCATTTTCTGTCACTGTTTTTCCTTTGCCTGACTATCCAAGACATTCAAGCAAACGCTGATGTTCACATATGCATTACATGTTAAAAAAAACAGTTATCCAACATGAAATCTAACTCATCAGGAAGATGTTTTGTTTGCTATGCTCCTCAAGTCCCTGACTGTAACTGCAAAATAAAGGAGGCTGAAGAAAACAAGGCATGTATCACAAAAACAGAAAGCGAAAAAATACTCTGAAAGGAAGCGAACTGAGGGGAATTGCAAAATGCTAACAAGCAGGATATGCAGGCTCACATGAGGTCCTTAAACCTTGAATGTTTGGAGAAGCAAAACAAGAGGGCATCCAAAACCCCCCAGAATCTTTATGTTGTGCAAAGGTTAATTTGTATTTCCCAAACATCCAAAAGGATCACATTGGTACTTTAATGGTTTTACAAGTACACTGGAGCAAGAAAATTTGCTTCACAAAGCACAAGCTTCTAGACCAAAGGCTGGCAGCTGTCCAGCCAGTAAGGAACACAGGCAGAGTCAGCCAGCACAGACTCACCCTTAGAATACTACTGTAAAATAACATCCCACTTTTGCCCACTTGGGATCAAAGGAAAATAGTACTTTTGCCATGATCCAAACTAGAAAGACTAGGCTGCTCCATTTACTAGTGCAACCCAGTATACAGAAGCTATTGTCATTTTGATTCTCCTTCTGCAAACTTTTCTCTGTCCTTTTAAGCAAAGACTTAACTTGAAGTACCTTGTGCTTGAATAACCAGCAAAAGAACAAAACACCACAGGGCAGAAACATTGCCAGAAGTACAAAACACTAAGCAAAGTTTAAGGGCATTTCAAAGTCACCAAACTATATGAAACTATTTCCCTTCATTCATACCAGAACCAAAGCCCACCTCCAGGAACACTTCATTAATTTGCAAGCGTACACCCCAAATGTTGAGGATTAGAATTCACAATTATTCTTCCTTACAGCTGGAACAGCACACACACAGTGAATGGTGGCATTTGTCTTACTACACTGCTAGGCTTTCAGCAAGAATTAGTTACGGTCACTAAATATAAAGCAGTGGAAAAACACTGATGACTCTACATGGTTGCTGAAAACTGCACAGGACCACAGTAAAAAACAAAAAGGTTTAAAGAGGCCATCTAAAAGGTCAACATAATTAATTTACTTTCTGTTAAGTATGGAACACGCAATTTCACAGTATTACCATTATTAATAAAATTGCTCCACCACTCTACGGCACCTTCAATAAATTGATCTTCAGGTGTTTCTAAACAAGTCCACATATCAAAAAGGGAAGTTAAGACACAGATACATTCAGCAGAGCTCTTTGATTTCCTTATTTGCTAGTTGAACTTAGAGGGGTTTGCACTGGGACTCCAGAGACTTGTGACTTATTTTCAACTATTAGAGCAATAGTAGAAGCAATATATCGTAACCCTGTATGATGATAATTATAGTATTTACTTTTCTCTGAAAAAAAAATATCTGAAGATGATCTACACATGCCAATACAAGCATATACTAACATAAGAAATTATGTCTATTTGGTGGAAAACTGTATCGTACCTAAATTACTTAAAAACAAAAGTTCTTCATACAAAGACTATTTTACGTGTATTTACTGAAAGGAAGACACGGAATACCTTGACACCAGAAACCTAAGCTGAGTTTCAGAAGTTTAGCAAGTCTCTCGAACAGGTAACAGATTAGGAAATACTCTTCAAGGTCCAGAGTTAAGACAGAGAAAAAATATCTAACCCATCCTACTTGAGAGACAGCTCACCGCTCTGGGCCTTCTCAGAAACAACACAGCTGAAGGCTTATGCTTTCATCTGTGATAGACTCCAGCAACACAGAGAATACAAACAATATAAAAGAGCTGTAGTAATGCAACTATTACTTTCACAGTTGGAGAGAAGGTGTCCACAACAACACAGAAGTAGGCCTGGGTTCTGACAGAAAAACTTGCCTCTCCTTACTAGAAGCTTACTTCTTCTATTTCAGTCTGGAAGGAATTTGAACTAGCTGCTCTTCTTCAGTCAGTACTCAGACACTGTCCATGTTTGAAAGCAGAATCTAGAGGAGGTATCATCAATATGCAGGCAGACCTGAAATCTGCCCCATCTCTCACTTTCCCCTTATTGCTCAGCAGTCTGATCCAAAGCTCTCTGATGTCCAGGGATATCTTTGCAAAGAACTTAAGCCTTAAATAGAAGCAATTACAGGTAAACATTTAATGCTTAACAAGTGAAACTGCTGGAGCAGGGGTAGAGATGCCCAGGACAGCTTTCTGGGACCGATCCATGGAAAACAACTGTACTGTCTTTAGCGAAGTTTCACTTGCAACTACCAGGTACCACTGAGAAACAAATAAAGCACTAGAGCTGACCATTGTTGACATTGTTGGCCACTGTTACTGCTACAGCTAAAATTCTGCTGTTGGTCACTTAAAAAAATGTTATCTCCTGGTTGGGAGGAATTTATTCAACCACATTTTACTATCAGACGTGCCTGTGGTTTACAGTGCTAAAAGGATACTTACAGAGTGGTACGCTTCACTCTGTACAAAGCATGGGATATAACAGGTAGCTCTTCAAAACTGAGACATTGAAATATAGAGGATTTGTGGGACTCAGGAGGGCTAGTCTTTTATGATGCTCTTTTCCAAAGTCAAGAAAAAACCACCAGAACATATATTAAATGATTGTGCAAGTCCTATCACCACCTTGGAAACATATACAAGGAGGAGAAAAACCCTTCTCTCTCTACCTTTCTGTAGTTCACTGAAGAGTATCACTATTTGCAGAAGATGTTTGCTGCAGAAACCTTTCCAGGAAAAGCTCTCAGTTTTTCAGTATCTGCTGTGTGTATTCAATGGCAGAAACTCAGCACATATGCTTAATTAACCAGTGTGCCAGACTCTGAGCAAAACGTACAGTTACAGGATAATCCAAATAAATCCCAGCATGCCAAATTTGCTGGAAGAGCCCTCCTTCAAAACCAACACGTCACAGAACCAAGCCTTCATAACAAAAAAACACATTTAGCACAAGCTGTAAGCAGAAATTCATCAGGTCTCTCTAATCAACAGAACATGCTTGCCAATGGGCAGAACAGGGCGAGCACCACACCACAAAATCATTAGTCTTCCTATGCAGGGAGTGGTGCAGTGGCTAGCTGAAACCCTGAAGCAGGATCAAGAGGAAAGAGTCACTGGAAAGAAACTGAGCTAAAAAAGGAAAGGTATGTAATGTTAAAAGACCAGCTAAAGGGCAGTAATTACACTCAATCAGAACAATATATTTGCCAGAAAAAGGATTGCTATTGCTCCATGGTGGCCAAAAAAAAAAAAAACCAAGAAAACTCCAACCAATTTCACGCTGTCTCTTGTTTTTTAAGTCTCCCCAGAGATCTGTCATTCAACAAGTACAGTGAATTCAGCATCACAACTCAGTAGTTCATTCATGCACATGCAATGATTCTGTGACTTTTTACATCATGTACAAATGGCACCATGAGTGATTATGCCCTCTATTCACATTTTCTTTGGCTACTGGACTAAACACTCACAGATATATGATGCAGAAGGTAGTTCAGCATATGCATGCTTTGGTGCAGACACAGAGACAGGACTTAATTGCTTCACCTTCTGGTCTTAGGAAAGTCACAGAACAAACAAGCACTAAATCCTAATTTGTACTAAGTCATTTTGGTTTGTTGCTTCCAGTTACACTTTTAATCTCTGATGCTGCCACGCTAATTTTATTGCCAAGCAAGTCAGGTGTTAAAATATATCCAATTAGAAAATATATATCCAATACCTACACCATCGTGAAGGTGTCTAATGAAGCTAAACAGGTGGGATGCCCTACTGCCTTCAAAAGAAAGAGGAAGAGCTGTTCAGGAAGCAGGTGCAGGGAAGGGAAACATCTGCGGCAGAGGTTTGCCTTTCAGAGCTTTTTATTCAACCTGCTCTGTTAAGCAGGTTGTGAGATTGAGCAAAAAGGCTTCTCCTGTGGTATCTGTACATAGAGGGAGATATTGATTTGGACATTAGTGTTTAAATTAACAATGTTAACAACCACAGACCATAGTTGATGTGACTAAGAAACAGGAACATGCTAAAAGGTAAATGCAAGCCTGCTCAAAAACCCATACAAACTGGGAAAAAATAAAGCAGCGTTACATGATCCCTAAAATAACGCTAGTCACAGTCACATGTTATCTTCTTCCTAGCTTCTACTGTCTGAATCCTCCTGTGCTGAAGACAGAAGTCTTTTGCATAGCCTTACAAAAATAGAACAGCAAAAGATATTTGAATGTACCATAAACTACCTTAAACATCTATTAAACCACTCAAATTTCACCCTGATGTCTTCAAGTCTAAAAGTGTAATGAAATCTTTTGAGAAAGGGCTAGCAAATAAATCCTTGGGATAACAGCACTGCCTGTTACTGAGGCAGGACAGAAAAAAATTGGAGGACATTAAAATGTCTTTTTTTTTTTTTTTAAAAAATCAAATAATTGACTCTGCAGTAGTTTTGAAAGTATTTGACAGGTGCAACCTGTGGCTTCAAATAAACCTATGCACTATTAAAGACACTGATACCAGTAGGTGTGGAGGCAAGGACGTCCAGACATGGAAGCACAGGCAGGAGGCTCAAAATAAAAAACAGGGGCTTAGGGTCAATGTCTAGGACACCTTGTTTCTGTTCTTGTCTTCAAACATAAGACTTTCAATACTTAGATTAATTACAACTGTTCCTCTCTGCCTCTGAGCATTTTTGGAGGGTTTCTGGTTTTATCTGAGGTAAGTTTAGACAAATGGTACCCAGCAAAATCTATGACCCAGGGTCCTAAGTAAAATACACATAATTCCTCACTTCAGACACTGCCCTGTCAGTACACTTACATGTTTGGGTGAAAGGTAAAAAATATTTTTCAATAGAACTGACCAGGCCAAGTTCTGATCTCAGCTAGCACTTAAGCAAACACTCCAGACTTTCAAAGAAGTATTCAGCATATCTCAAGATATATTCTTTTAAAAGAGCCAAAAAGTCACTTTGAATCAGTCAATTCTTTGAAAGTCTGGCCCCTGGCTGCACTTAACTGTTGGCTCCTATCTGACCTATCCAAAATATTACAGTAATTTTCTTTTTGGTAACAAAAAAAAAAAAACACCCCAAACCAAAACCAAACACAACTAAAAATCCCAGATCCCTAAAACATGAAAATGAGAGTCCAGAGCAATCTTAGCTTATCAAGCACAATCTTGCAAACACCTGCAAGAACTTATATTTAGTCCCTAACATACTGAGCTAACAGAAAATTTAAGCCACAATACTTTTACAATTAATGTTGTATTAACGGAGGGAAAAAAAGAGAATTGCCTATTGCTGCACACTTAGAAATGAAACCTTGTCATTTGCATTTGGTATTGTTAACACACAAAAGAAACCATTTGATATGATTTTTTTCTTCAACTCATTGTCTCCTTCATGATTAAGTGGACTAACCAAATTTACATTATATATGTGAAAAAAGGAAAAAAGAACATAGAGACCTTCAAGAAATACAAAACTTACGTTTACTCAGAGAAAAATCAATTAAAGGCAGACACTACAAGGCATTTCAGATAGTGTTTCAAGTTGGCAACACATTACAGTGTAAATGTATCTATCTTCTATAGGTGTCTCTATTTTCAATCAAACAGATGGAGGCGAATTGCTGGAGGCCACCTTTTCTTCCTTACCTTCTATCAAATCTCTTTGTCTCAAAAAATATTGCAGCCAACTGGTGACTAAAAGCTGGAACTACCATTTATTCAATACCAATGTATCCTTCAGATTCACTCACCAGAAAGACACCAATGCTGCTGTTTTCTTAGGTAGTCATCTGCATTCCTGTTAAGGTACCAAAGCCAAGCAGTTTTGCCTCAGCCCTTGAGTTTTGCAATACTGAAGGGGCCCTCTGGAAAAAACGAGTGTTTAACTACATGTGAGGGCACCTCCCTGCTGAATAGCTGTTTATTTTGGGTTGAAAAGGAGAAGAAAATTTCAATAAAAGTCAAACATCCCATCTCATCACATGACATGGGTGCATACCAGAATGTTGGCTGTTACCTACATGGAGACACTTCTCAGACGCTTTCCTTTACGGAAAGAAAAAGAGCAGGAACAAACCAGTTTATAAATAATTGACAATTTTTGACTGATTGCTGCTGATTACCAGTACAGAGGGCGAGAGAATTTGTAAAGCAACATTCTTGAGATATAGGAATTTGGACTCACTCAGCCCTACCCTATTTGGCTTAAATTAAAAACATCTTTCAGTTGCCAAGGCTGTTTCTTTTCTAATTATCAAACACTATTAAGCAAGCAAACGTAGTTTGCTAGAAGACAAATAGCAAGGTTTTGTTGAGAAAGATACTTAAGTTCTTGCCTTGCAAAGACTTCAAAGTAATTCTCTTGTCATTTTAAGCAATTTCTAACTGCACATGTGCTTTTCTTTCCACAGACAGTAGAACTGGAAAACAAAAGAGTGCAGGAGGATTTACTGGTTGTTAAAATAAGCAAAATGTCTTAAAATGGAACACTGAACAAGAACCAGGTGCATTTCTGTTGCCAATCCACTGAGGTCAGTCAAACTAAAACAAACATCATTTTGGCCAACAGTAAACTTCGGGCTTACCAGTTTTATTTAAAAATAAATAAATAAATAATGTATCTCAACCAACCAAATGCTGCACGTGCAAATGGCATGCTCTCTCTAGAATAATTTTAGCATGCTATCATGATTACTATCAAAAAATTAAATAATTTATATTAATTTCTGCTCTTCCACAATACATTGAATTATTATTTTACTATCTTTTTATTTTACTATTTTTTTAAATCTGATTTTATTTTTAGAACACCTCAGAGCCTAGGTTTGTACCAGGATCCACTGGTGGGCTCCACACAAACTGATGGTTTCCATCCAAAAGAAGACTTGCATTTTCAGCAGGAGGGAAGTGTTTACCAACAGTATCTCCTACACACCGTGCTAAGTAATAATGCTGGAAATTATCACTGAGAACTAGAAGTAACCCTCAACAACAGAGAAGTCCAATCTTTACTATTTATCTTATCCCTCTGGTGGAGGGGGAGCTTTTTGCAACACTATTTGTCATTAGGTGATAGAGATTTTGGCATTAGAAGATACTACACATTTGTAGCTACAGGTATTATGTCTTTGTGATCAACTTGCTGTTTTGTAGCAGATGAGCAACCTTTTGTAAATTCACACACATCTATTGTATGGCAAGTGATGCTTTAAAGAAAAAAATAAGAGTACTGGCAAGAGCAAAGGCAATTTCTGTTCCTTCCTACCACAAAAGTCCTTTCTGATGTCAAAACCACAAGAAAAGCAATGGCAACTATGTTAGACTTCTACATTAGACCCAATTCTTGGGGTTCCAAACCCTACATGAGACTGCATACTTTTAAATCAGTGTAACAGAAGCCTCTGTCAAGGAGGAGCAAATCTGATATAAATTGAGAATTATAAACTTAATTTAATTTTCAGTCTATTATGGAGGGACACTTCCCAAGGGATCTGAAAAGAAACAGTATTTATGAGAAGAAACACAAATCATTTAATGCTTTCCAATCATCAAAATTCCTTATGAATGTTAAGAATTAAGGATAAGGAACTAAATTTAGACAGCAAACTGTCCATAGCCTGGCTATATTCAACACATGTACACAACCTTATTAAAAAAGGGTTCAAGACCATTTAAAAGGCAATTGCTTCTGTCTGTAATACTGTATCATGCACCAAACCAAGAGACTTTGGGTACATTTTTCTTTTATCATGTCCTTTCGTCTTTTGTTCTTTCGGTAGTAAGGCCAAATAGTTGTATGACTTCAAAAGAGACAGACTGCTTTCTTGTTCACTTCTAAATTTTCTGGTTTAACACATCAGCTTGGAAATAGCCATTCCACACACAATATACCAACAAAGCAAATCCTGTTCACTTCACAAGGCTCTGCTGTAGCCTTCCTGACCTCCTTGGTAAGAAATTTCATAGACCCACATTTTTGAAATTAACAAAAATGTGTGTAACTGTAATACAGGAATCATCTGTCACACTAACATCTCATACAATTCCTACTGAAGCCTGTGTGGGAAAGCAGGTCCAAGTAAAACCATGAAGACCAGTTCCGACATAAAGCTAGGAGTTGAACTTAATGTGAAGTAGATCTGAAACAGGCACTCTGCATGAGACTTCCCTGCACCTCAAACACACCCCCATTGTTATGCACTTTCAAATGCACCACATCTTGCAACTTAATCTTTTCTGAAGGACAGAAAATATTCTCTCTCAGCCTTCAGGATTGTAGCTAAAAGCTTAGGATTCAAAGGCTTTTAACTTTGATAATTTTCTGGATGTGAAGTCAGCCTCTTCTCTTAGTGGTCTCTCATCTGTAGTGAAAATAAGGACTCAATATACCTTTTCAATGTACAAGCAGAATACTGAACATTTGCACAAACCATAAGGAGAAGCCTGTCTTGGTGTTTAGAAATCTTACATAGATTAGATAGAAGATGACTTAACTGCACTATATTTACCTCAAGCAGCAGACTAAGCTTAAATTTCTGTTAAATACAGACCTCATCCTTCAAAGAAAAACAGAGTTGTCCCCTGTGTATGTGCTTTAGCCGCTCAGGATCTTTTGCCCAGTTTATGCAGAGACAAATGCTCTCCCTGCAGTTCCACTGTTGATTATCACAGGGTAACAGCCTGTTTCCTAAATGTTTACTTGAGAAAAGAGTAACTGGATACATCTCATGTTCTTATAGTATATTTTCTAGCTCAACTTGAGTGATTTCTCTGCAGATGCACAATGAACTCAGTATCTATGCTAACACATTATATTTCTGTTCTACCTCAGGTAATTAGAAATGTACCATGCACACAAATTAGATATAAAAGCCTATTAAGGGGCACATATGATGTCTGAACATCAGGCAAACAAGCTAATAGTACTTGTGAATGGTCTCTGAGCAACTCTTCTAGAAGACATGAGAGCATAAAGTTCTGTAACTTCCAACAGAGTGTTGCCTGCACATTTACCTATGCTTTTAATTCCCTGTATTGATGTAGTTGCCTACAATGCAATAAGGATGGGAAGGTCAAATCCATCTGGCCAATCAATCTCAGCAATTAAAAAAATACTTTATATCAATGCATTGCTTGCTGAGGGCTCTGTATATACATAGGAAAGAGAAAAGGATGGCAGGTGGAGGGAGGGAAAGGAATCACAAATTATATGGAAACATCCTGGGTAGAAATTAAGACATCCTCTCCAGTGAAGATTCAGTCTCTCTGATGTTACTCTTTTTAAAAGACACTGCACAGTCTTATCCAACTACAAAAGCTCTGAAGACTCCTTATGGAGTGCCCTACCTGCCCCACGTAACAGCACCAAATGACTGTTCTCTTTCCACTCTCTATACTCCCCTAGTTTTCTGCAGATTGGAGTCTGCTGTGCATCAGAAAATACTCCTGTACAAAAGTGGAGCAGTAAAAGAAAAGTCAAGGTCCCAGTATGACTCTGCCCCTAAAACCCTCACTGATGTGGTCATTAGATGGTCAATGCTGAATTCAGATTATAAAAACCAACTGAAACCAAGCCTAGAGATCAGGTAATTAACTGCCCTAGCTCTTGTCTGTCTCTCATTCCACAGCAGGAGTGCTGTAAAGACAAGAACTTTGGCATCCATTCAATACTTTGTCTCATGTTTTCATCACTTGCAACAAGGTCAGGCTTGCATGTGCACTGAGGTTTGCAGACACAGGTGTGACATTCTGAGTCTTTACAGGAAAACTATATCCACTAAAAGCACAGCATTCACTCCAGGAAAACACCCAAAATGCATCCACACTGGAGTCAGAATCTGAAGGCAGCTACTGGAGGCTTTCATCTTCTTCGTGTGTCCACAGATTACAGGGAAAAAAAAACCCTAATAAATAAAAAGGCAATTTGGAAACAGGCAAATTTACAAGGGGAGATACGCGAAGAGGCACATCCTTTGCTGTTTGTTTATCCAAAACAGTCTAGTGCACCTTCTGCAATACTCCAGATAACATAATAAGCAAAAGCTACAAACTCACCGTATCATTTTGTCGTTCCTAAAATTCTGTGAGGATTCCAACTACAAGCTTTAGAGCAAAAATAAAGAAGCGTCTTTATGCAAATATACAAATAATAAAGTAACTTGTATCAATGAGTTGTTTCTCAGTCCGATTCACCGATTCAATGCATTGACAAGACTCTCTCCCTTAACTACTACTCTCTTTCCTAACTTAGAGCCACTAGCTATATAGGGGAGGTCAGACAGCTACTTAAGACATCAGTAAAGTGGCATTTAGCTTCAAGCAAATGATGTCTCCCTTCTCCTTCCAAATACTGAACAGTTGCAAAAGCTTTTGCCTTAAGTCTCATGTGACCAAATTACTCACCTTCCCCATCAGGGCTCATATTTTCATAGGAATCCCAGCGTATTAGTGGGTCTGAGGTGTTGTAATCAATCATTACTCCATGATCATTCTGCAGGTGTTCACATCCTGAAAAATAAACATATGTTTGAGACCAAAAATTATCATAGTCACATTTGTAATAATATATGCACACAGATGTATGTATATGGCTTTTTGACATAAGTTTGCTCCCCAAATGGTAATATGATATTCTGAAATGTAATAAGTGGCAATAGGGGAAGAAAGGTTAAATAAAACAGCTGAAGAAAGAAAAAAAAAAAAAAGCTTAATTTATGGTTCAAGCAGAGAATTTATCTTGAGCTTCTTGATTATGATGTAGTCTGATAACCTGGAACAACCCCTAAACACAACTAACACAGATGATCCACCCAGATGTACACAATAGAACGAACAGCTTTTGAGAAGGAAACCACAAGTATCTATAAAGAGATGGTACTAAAGGAATGGTAAAATTAGACTTTGTTACAGATTATGAACTTATCATTAAAGATGCATAGGGGCAGCTGAAAACTGTGACTCTGTGTCCCTTTCAGTTCCCCCAAGGTGCCAGTTCTGCAGAACCTGAAACTGGGCAGCTTGTCTTCAATGTGTCTTGTTGCATTTAAGTGTGCTCTGCCAAATGCACCTGGAATTTTCAGCCTTAACAAGGCATAAAATAATATTCAGATTTTAAATGGATACAGTGAGGAATTTAGGTGTGGTCCAGTGATTCAAAAGCAAAACACA
Source organism: Acropternis orthonyx (assembly GCA_035583155.1). Classification (NCBI taxonomy): domain Eukaryota; kingdom Metazoa; phylum Chordata; class Aves; order Passeriformes; family Rhinocryptidae; genus Acropternis; species Acropternis orthonyx. The sequence goes on along the minus strand of JAWWEU010000081.1, from coordinate 55,514,014 downwards.
GGCATCGAGAACTCATGACCTTGAACTCAGCTTTGATACTGATACAAATCAAATAGGCTTTCTGTCTTTTCTCCTCTATCTAGATTAGGGAACTAAGAAATCCTCAGTTATCAACTCTTCAGATGTGTCTACAGAAGCAGGTCCTACAGTAAATTGTTCTAAAGCAACAGCATTATGCACATGCTGTGACTTTTAAAACAAAGATAGTTAAAATTAGGATAACAATGTAGTTTTGCATACAAGCTGGAAAAAGCTGTCTGTAGAGAGTTTCTGTGATGACATTTGCCACAGGGCACATTTTTGACCTTCACTATTAAATATTTAGGGGTCTTATATTCTTGACAACCACATTTTTTCTTTAAAACTATATCACAGTCAGTTATGTCCTAGAATATCATGTGAAGTTTGATGTTACAGAATACAAGAAATATGTGAATAAGTGAAGCAAGTTTAGGGGAGCATGACCAGGGTGGCCAGGACTGAATGACTTCCCCTGTGAGGAAAGGCTGAAGGATCAGGGTTTCTTCAGGGCTCAAGGCATAAGGACAATAAGGAACAGGCAAAATGTGAACTAGGGAAGTTTAGAGTGCATATAAGGAAAAGTAAATCCATTGTTAGGACAGCTGGACGTTGGAATAGTCCATCCATTGAGGCTGTGATGTTTCCATCCTTGAAGGTACTCATGAACTGACTGGGGAAAGCTCTGGGCAAGCTGATCCAACCTCATAAAGGAGCCTGCTTTCAGCAGGAGGATGAACTAGAGATACCCTGTAGTTATTCTAGAATTCTCTAATATTGCCAGATGTGGAAAAGTCAATTTGCAGAAACTGTAAATAAATATTTCAAGGTGTGCTCTTCTTCCTAACCAGTTAATCCCTCGGACAGCAATTGAATACAAATATCCAATTACTTAAACCTTCCTTTCCAACAACTTGAAGCCTATTAAGGAGACCACACTTCTCATTTGCCATCTAAGGAAGGGAAACTTGAAAAAATTTTCGTCCTTTTTTAGACGAGTCTCTTCAAGCATTTACTATCCAGAAATGTTTAGAGCAAGCTAGACAAATTTGTTTCTGAAACTGTTTTTCTTACATGGCTTTCCAACAGGCTAAGTGAGACCTTTATGTTCAGTTGGACAGAATTCAATTTCTTACTGGCTGCTGCTGTAAGCTTCTAAAGTATCAAACTTGTGTGGGGGAAAAAAAAAAGGAAAATATGCAATTCACAGGACACTGAGGACACTGAATGGGAATATGTATGAGACAGACAGGTAAGAGTATTTGGTTTTCATTCAGTCTCAGGCAAAACGCATCATTTTTGTGACATCATAAAATGACTAAGAACACATTCATTAACAGAATTAAACTGCAATATAAAGCATGTTCTTAAGTTCTTACTGCAGGTCATAATTATCAAATAATCTCAGAAATATTACCATGGACTTCTGGAAGCACACAGAATATATCCTATAAGTCAACTTCAAAGGAGAAGTACTTCCAAGAAAACTAGAGCTAAACTGAAGACAGTCCAAACTTCAATACTGCAAACATAATCAGTTATGACAACATCCAAAAAAGGTTATGGAGTAGGTCACTGCTACCACTTATGTTGGGCCAAACTACCTATACTCATGTTTTACTCATGTTTTACACAGGCACACTAATGTTTTCTACTAGTTGTTAGCAACTGTTCTAACACAGCTTCAAAACAAAATCTGATCATTCCCAGGCTGATGTAAATGCAGAGGCTTCATTACATTTTTCGAATTTAAACCAGTAATTGTATTGCATATTTTAACAACAAAATCATATTTCAGATTTTCTATAAGAGAATTGGGGGGTTTTTTAAGTACATATTTCAATATGATTTCTTTTCAAACGAAGCATACTTTTAGTTCTGTATACTCGCCTTGAATTTTTTCGGGAGTTCCTGAAAACACTAATTCCACTTTGCTGTAATCAGGGAAACGGACATCTGAAAACAAACGGTAAGATTTCAGCAGAGCAGTTCCAGAGCACTCAGAAATCAGGATTCTCTATAGCCGTCTATACATGTACCCTCATCACTCTTCCATTCTCACTTGCAGTTTAGTGATTTGCTTTTTAAAAACCACATTCTTTGTGCCACACATTCTCCAGAAAAAATCACATAAATGCCAGCTGGAGTTTTGTTTACTTTCAAGAACACTCAAAAGCAGAAAAGATGTACAGTTCCTAACCCTCTCTCTAGACAGACATGGCTGAGTTTGGCTTTTAAAGAAAACACACCCATGAAAATTAAATTGGTTCCCTATATTGGCTGAACTGCAATACTTGACCACAAAACTTCTGTGTAGCCATATGGTGACTGCTGCGGGAAAACAGCTTGCTAAGTAACATATGGTGAGAGAGTTACAATCCTGCATATAAACACAAAAATAAAACTGGAGTTATAATTTTGTAAAATAAGAGGACCAGCACAACACATTTTCAAGCATGTCTGAAAACTCTGTCTCCGTTTTTGGATATTCTGAAGCATATTAAAAGATCTTCCATACTCAAGCAAACTATGTCACAAACACAGTATCAGACTTTTTTCATCAGACAGAAAGGGGATCATTGGCTTAGTTCACCTTATTTCCTTCAATGGTGACTAACAGAGCCATTGTTTCTATAATTTTAAGAGAAGGTGATAAGGCCTACATAGGAGTATCTGAATTATTTTGACAAGTTAACTCACTTGAAGAGCTTTCCTTGTCTTTGGGTGTTTACCTGTGTTACTGCTATAAGTTAACTAACACAAAGCAGTCTCCCTTTCCATAAAAATAAGGAAGGAGGGGAAAAAAAAAACAAACCAAGAATCCTTTTGAAAATGGGTGCTGAAGATGACCATCACATGCAAGGCACACACTTGCATCCCTGCACAGATACACATCCAACCAACCACAGAAGACAAGTACCTTTGTTGGCATTGTCCAAGTCTTCTTTGCCAAACACCAGCCCATGTCCTTGAATAGCTCCAGTGTGAAACTGGAGGCGAAAAATCACATCCCGAGTAGCTGACCGGTATTTTTTGTGATAGCACTTCACCTAGAAAGAAGAATACACATGTCCCGAAGTATTTTCATACAAATCTGAACAACCAAGTGTGTATGCATTAGTTGCTAATTAGAGCAGCCACAATGCAATTTACTGTAGACACCTCTGATGTTGAAATGAGCAGGGTATGCATTATTCAAACCTTTGAAATTATATAGGTCCAAGGCAGGATACTTCTAGATGTGTGAGAAATAATAATCACTATTTTCATCCCTATCAGTCACTGATCAGCAGGTTATGGCTCAGAATCACAGTACCTGGCAGTACAATACTGAAACGCTGACCTGTATCCAAGACTTCTTCACAGTACCAAATTAATGAATTTCCGCACACCCATTTCAAAATAACTGAAGAATACAAGGAACTTTTAGGAGCAAGTCTGCAATCTATTCTAGGACTTTTAAAAAACCTACTCTAGTGATGACAGGATCTTGTTTTATGTTACTGCTGGAAGTTGGTAGTAGTTTTGACATCTTGGCTACAACACAGAACTCTATAAAAATACCTAGTATCAATTTCAGCAGCTAATCTCTAATCTCTAACACCACTTTCCCTAAGACTAAATCTATGGATATTTTTGCTACTAATTCTCTGAGTCAACAGTAATACAAAGCCACTCAGCATTCTTAAAGCAATACATAAAAATTTTGGTAATGATGGTCACAGGACTGAAAATTTTATTATATTACCCTGATAATATCAGGATTTTATGCTAAGGCAGATATTAATGAAATACATTAAAAAGAGAACAAAATCACTTTTATTAAAGCTAAATTAAGAAAAGTGTCATAGAAAGAAAATATCGAACAACTGAAGAGCAGTTATTCAAACTGAATTAACATAAGAAACAAGTAGTAGTTTAAGAGGGATGCTTCTGGAAGTTGCGATTAAAAGATAGTTATGAAATTCTTCTCCCTACAGGATTTGAAAAATGTAACACAAGCTCTTGTTCTCTGACCTTCATATAGTAACCCCATGACGTCTTAAATTCCAGAAGTTCATCAGCACTCAGCATATACACGGTACAAAGGAAACTTCTGAAATATTTCAGCCCGTATACCACAGATGGCATTCTCTAAGAAAACTACATATTCCTAATCCTTTGTAAGGGCTGGGAGATTCTCTGTGCAAGTAATCATTATGTTATCTTGAAGTGAAGAGGTTGTTTGCTTTTTGGGTTTTTTTTCCCAAAAGAATTCCCTACAGCATTAATGGCAATACCAGGTAAAACATTATTTCTTAGTTTAGACAGCGCTTTACGTGCACCAAAAGAAACACTGTGTACACTGTGAACATTGAGATCCCTGCCTATTGAAGGGATCTGTTTCCTTTTAGTCCAACACAACTCCAATCATCACTTCACTACTTGAATTACCAAAATGTAAGGCCAAAGTGAGTTTGACTGCTTGATTCAAGAATGAATAAATGTTCGTTGTCCACTAGGCCAAGCAACTCTATGTAAAAGCAAAACACCACCACAAAGGATGAAAACAAAGTTTTCCCAGAAGTGAAAAATGGGACAAAAATGCAATTAAGAGAGGTCTGATGAGAGATGTCAGAACTAACCTGCTCCAAAATGTAGAATTGGTGTGAAAGTAACTGTGATAATTCCATTTAATTACATGACATGAGCAAAAAGAAGCTTGAAAAGAGTTTCTTTAAGATTATATACATTCCTCCACGATTTAAATTTAATTTTTAAATCAAGACATTAACTTCTTTAGCTGTTCAAACAATTATTTTTACATGTGGATTACATATGAGAGTTGCTGAAAATACAGAAGCCTAAATACATGAACAATACATTTTATGCTCCAGCTTGTCAAGAGTTTTGTCTTCACACAGTTGCTGGATTTACTCAGAATGTAGTTTTTGCATTATCAAGTTTATAAAAATGCTGACTCAGAGAAGGAGTTCCTCCTTCTTCCAGTTACTAAATTCAAAGAAACAGCCTTGGATAATTTTAAATTAGATTAACTTTAAACTTCTGTAAAAATTAACTTAATTGTTTATGAAAATCTGGCCTCTCTTACAATCAGTAATATTGTACGTGTATACCCAGGTACTGAAAATATCTTCTAGTGATCAGTACATACAGTAAGCTTTCAGGGAAGTCTAGGCATAACATCAAATTCTGAGCCCACTACCTTCTGATGCCATAACCCAGAATTAATGCAATATGCTGGAAAGTACCTATATGCATTTATAGATGCCAGTGCAGCTTTCCAACAGCTGTGTCTGTGCCGTATCACCACATGTTATTCATATGGTGTCAAACTCTCTAAAGCAAGGATATTTTTTTAAGCCTTTTGGAACTGGAGGTGAAGCATTCTGGAGTTTACTATTTTTGTCTTATACCACTGATGTTTTTGCTTAGACATAATAAAAAAACATTCAAAACTGAAGTGAAGCCTTTGTTTAGGAAGTACCACTATACGGAATAAGACAGTGACTTGCTCAGAATTATCTCAAATAATAGCATGTGATTAATGAAGATGATCTCTTTTAAAATGATACAAGCATTACTGAAAAGCTATGTGCTCTTTTTTCACTCTAAAAACTCTAAAGTGTTATTGAATTAATCTCAGACTGATTTTTGTTGTGATACATTCCACTTCCTCAGGCACCAACAGTCCACTAATGAGTTTGAATTTGAAACTGTCTAAAACCTCCAAAGTATGCCAATTTATAAAAGTGCATTTAAAAATTGTTTCTCCATTTTTCAGTGAAAGAAAGAACGAACAATATTCCAAACTGAATGGTGGAGGGAAGATAAAGAGAATCTGATTCTAAGGACTCTGTGGTGGTTTAGGAATGGTATTCCCCATTTTAGTGTTCCCACTGCAACACTCCAAACCACAGTTCCTTCCCCCACCATTCATTCTACATGATATTCTGTTGTTTTAGTTTAACAACTTGAAAGACACAGCAACTAACTTTCTTTTCTTTCCTGGGCTTAACTGTATATGACAATCAAGAAAGAAAGCAGAGATATTTAAAATTATAGTGCTGCAATGCATTATATTAGCACATATAAATTGCTTTCCAAAATACTGCATGTGCTTGTAGAATCAGAAAGTTTTTGTTCGGTATCACACCTTTGTGAGTCCCAGAACAATTCAGAATTACTTCAGCATTTTCTTTACAGCATATAGTTTTACAGCTGTGCACACTGTCTGCCAAATCAGAGGAGAAAGGTATTTTAATGCCAAGGTACAAATACTCCCCAAAGTTCTTTATGAAGGAAATAGCAATACAGGTCTTACTGGACTTGGTGATGCCATGAAACGGGAATGCTGAGAGCAATCATTTCTGTTCCTAAAAAACCTTCTGGCTTGAGTTTTACAAGAACTGTGATTCCCATGAAACTCAGAGATGATGACTGAATTAACTTAATAACGTATTTTAATAGTATCTCCAAGCATTTCCTCAATTTTTTTACAAGAACACAAAACAGATCAGAGACTGTAAACTAAATGGCACATTAATGGCACTCCATACAATTAACTTACCATAATATCTCCTTTCAAAAGCTGGGCAGGGTCTATAGCAATGCAGATTCGGTTTTGATTTTCTGATGCTATGCTACTCAACGGGAGAGAACAGAAAAATAAATAGGTGGTTTAAAGAGACAAAAACATGAACAACAACAGCAACAAAAAAAGACTAATTCTGCAATTATGAAAATTAAAACCTAAATTCAAACACAATAGTAAATGCTTACAACTTACTATATTCCAGATGTATAAACTGGTTGCATAGCCTGGTATACCTTCAGAAAAGGCCGACAAGCTGAAAAGAAGTCAACAGAAAGATTGTTTTGCAATATTTAGATAAAGGAAAACAATTACAGCCAGGAATCTTCATGCACATCCAAACTGAGCAAAGCGGCACACAAGTGGTGCAATGTTGACTGTCAAAATATCATTTAGAGCATAACTGGCTTTGACAGATTCACCTTTCCCTAAAAAAGTATTTTATTTTATGAAAAAGACACCTTTTTCTGATCTCCAGACTAGTTCTGAATTGGATATGAGGGGATCTTAAAGGATTCTGGTAAGGACAGAAACTAATTCTGCAAGAAAATAAAATTATTAAGGGAAGAAAGAAAATGGCCAAAATAAATGCAAATCCTCCCAAAAAAATAAACAGCATTTTCAAAAATAAACCAAATATTTGAACTACAGTTTTGTTTCAAAACTAGTAAGACCCTTACATTTCTTACTACAACAAACAATACCCTGACTTAGTTATTTTAGAAATAAAACTAGACTAAACAACGTTGACAATGGATCAATGCAAATTCATGCTGACTGTATTTCAAAAGACCAGTGCTATTTAACTCTCAGATAATAAAAATACAGATTCATAGAATTGTTACAGAATCACAAATTGTTAGGGTTGGAAAAAACCTTTAAGTTCATCAAGTCCAACTGCTAGAGCTGAATTTCTTTACCATGCTCTAGCACAGTATTTTATCATTTTAATTTTAAAGCCACTTCGCATGGCAAGCCACCTTAGAAGTTCTGGTGGGGTTGCACCTCAAGTACTGTGTCCACTTCTGGGCTCCTCACTTCAAGAAAGATACTGAGGTGCTGGAGCGTGTCCAGAGAAGGGCAATGGAGCTGGTGGAGGGTCTGGAGAGTAAGTCCTACGAGGAGAGGCTGAGGGAGCTGGGTGTGTTTAGCCTGGAGAAGAGGAGGGGAGACCTGATCGCTCTCTACAGCTACTTGAGAGGAGGCTGTAGCCAGGTGGGGATAAGCCTCTTCTCCCAGGCACCTAGTGACAGCGCAAGAGCACACAGCCTCGAGCTGCACCAGGGGAGGTTCAGGCTGGACATCAGGGAGAATCTCTTCGTGGAGAGGACTGTTAAAAGCATTGGAACAGGCTGTCCGAGAAGGTGGTGGAGTCACCATTCCTGGAGGTGTTCAAGAAACTGGACATGGCACTTGATGCCATGGTCTAGTTGACAAGGTGAGGATTGGTCAAAGGTTGGACTCAATGATCTTGGAGGCCTCTTCCAACCTAAATTACTCTGTAATTCTGTAAGCACAGCATATCCAATCTCAAAACAAAAAAGAGATTGTATTTTAAATTATTTCCTAAACAAAGAGGAAATGACTGTGAAACCTGACCAGGTTTTCGTATCTTTAGCACTAACAGGGCTCACAACTGTTCAGAAACGAGGCAAATATGAATACCATCAACTCTTCATTTAAGAGTGAACAAGAAATTCATTTGATCTGCTACAATTTTTACTCTTAGGATGCTTTTCTTCTGGTTTCTTTATTGGCAATATTTGGATCAAGAAGATATTAACTCTACTTTGAGATTCATGCAGGCTTTTTGGAAAGCTCCAAAATGAAACAAGATTTTGATCCTATACCTGAATTGGAAAAGTTAGGTAATTTACCTCCCCCAGCATCTAAGCTTGGGATGCCATGAAGGATAACATAGTGCAGGAAAAGAGGGGTTGCATTCATTTTCACAGATCCAGATAGAAGGCCACTTAAGAATTGCACGTATCTAAAAACACAAAATTTAGGTGAATTAAATAAAACCAGTAATATTAGGGAAAGACATGATTTACACATTGGTATTTCTACATCATGGATAATGAATAGCATTGTGACACTGCACGTAACTCCAAAATAATAACCTTCACAAAACAGCATTAAAAGACACTTTAATTTATCACTTTATGAAATGCATGGCTGTTGCATTGCTGCTGTTGGTATCTTCAGTTTAGTTATTTACACCACTACGCTAAATAAAAAAATAACTAGAAGACACAGTAAAGTCAATTGTTTTGGTACACATTCCTAGTTGCAACTGTAGGTCTTTCACAGCAGCATGATATGGGTCCCTCTCCATTTAATGAAGTTCACTTCACTAAAACAAGGGCAAGAAATGCCCTATCAGGAATCTTAGAATTAACAGCACTGCAGTCAAGTAACCTCTTCATAATTAAAAGTGATCCCCTTCAGCACAAAACAGAGGAAAAGTACCATAGCAATGTGAAAATCATCCTATCTCTGCTATTTAATACCCAGTTTAGTCACAAGCTCACAAGCAAATACATGCAAGTGAACATCACTGAAGTGTATGTTAAATTCCTCTTATTTCCTTAAATAACCAAGGCAAATCAGTCTCCTTTAATTTTTCTACTGGATTTGAGTCCCTTTTTCTTCCATGCCTGTGAGATGATCGTCATGTAACTTTCTTCTCAGGAATGTACAGAAGAAAGAAAAATCACCTCTTTTTCCCCCTTCATGCACAGATCTCTTTAACTGAATTCACTGCACAACTAAACATATTCTGCCAATAACAACAGCTTTACTGCCCCTGAATGGGGATTGTGGTTGTTTAAAATAGGTTTCATTTTACAGAGAGCTAGCACAGCTCAATTTATTTTGAAATGTTAAGAAAAGTTAACTTTGTTTTTTGGTTTCCTGCTATTCTAAAAGTACTTGGTACATCAAAAGCACAAATTTACAAATTGTCAGACCTAAACAAAAAAACAACATGGTAAAATGTTTTGCCAGTGACCTCTCAGTCTGAACATTTTCTCTCTACCACTACCTGCTTTTAATTACTCAAAAAAAATTGACTGATTTTTTTAAAGCCTCAAGGCAGTGCATTTTAAAGGTCTATAGGCAGTTGGTTTATTTTTTGAGAAGAGTGTTCGAAGATTTATCCTGAAGTTTTATGAGAATTTTTTTTTCATATGAAGGGTCCGTATTTGCATTTCTCATTCAGGCAAATCTTCAACTGCTTATCTGAGAGTTGTGTCCATTTTAAATACTGTCAGAAATGGTTCAGAATAGGAAATGTGGCCTATGGTTACTTTTCTTGCCACTGTTACAGTCCCCAACTAGCAGTGGGGAAAAGCAAAGTGCTATTTTTCAGACCGGTGCACTTAATGGCCACAATTTATCTTTATGTGGTCAAAACTTAGGGGAGAAAATGTTTCAAAATACAATTAATGGATGTATTTTCATATTTTATCATTTGGATATCCACCTAAGCTACATTTATACATCAGTTGGATTTTAACAATGACATCACTGATTAACTACCCAGGAATGGTTTCAGACAAAAAGCATATACAGCCACTTAGACCTATTTCATCTCTAGCTTTAGGGCTCACATACAGATCACCTAAGTTAGTGGCCACTGAAGCTTCCTTTCAACATGGTTGTAACAACTGCCCTGATGCAAAATTCATGGGCTGCTTTGAGTGTTGCTGGCTCTCACTGAAATATGCCTGCTGGATAAGGCTTCTTGATGGGAAGATTAACATCTATTCCCTTTTGCTGCTATGGTTCACATTTCTCTATGTGGTAGGCAGCATTCTCAAATCCTTATTATTAAAATGCAATACACATATATGCAAACACAAAAATGAAACAAACAAAAAATAAGGCCAGTAAACTACTAGTTATGAAAAGTTTACTTCAAGTCTAATGGAATGTTTTGTTAGTATTTTTCAAGTTAAAAAGAGCTGTGCATGCCACCAAATGGGTTCAAAAAGTAACAGAAAAGTTTTTCTTATTTAGAGATTAACAGAACAAAATGCCTTTTGTGAGTTGTTACTACTGATTTTTCTGCTTCAATTACTAGCAAAGTCTTCTGCCTTAAACAACTTCTAAAAATCCTACTGCATACATGTGGATTAAGACAAAAAGAAACGGACAGCAATTACGAAATCAAACCCAGCTGATATTTCATATTTCTAAAAGAAGATTCACCTATATCACAATTACTCTTATGGATATCAATCTCTTCTGGTACTGAATCCTGCATTACCTCTCATCAACACATGGCAAATAGCAAACCCCAGAACTATTCACTTTCCAAAATGCTTATTGCTTTGAGTCCTAAGTCAACTTTATTCATGCAGACAGACTGAAAAGTTAACACATCCATACAGATATACTGAATAATGCATGCTTTGACAAATATTTACTAGCATGGAGATGGGACACATGCATCATCTGCAGATCCTTTAAACAAGTAGTACTAAGATCTTTACCACACACTAATCCGTACACATTTTATACACATCATTTACGCCACAATGAGTTTATTATTCCTTTGGAAGAATCAAGAAATAGATTGTGACATCTCTTTAGTGACAAACAACGCAGTAAGAACTCATATAGATAACAGTGTGGTACAAAAGGTCTCTATCTTGGGCTACATGCAGGAACAGGAGGAGAGATCTCATCAAACAAGGAATATAAATATAAGATGCAGCGCTGAGAGATCAGGAAGCATTGGAGGATCTTGTAGAAATAGTCTTCACATAGCAGGAGAGAGAGTGAGGGATGGGAGCAGAAGATAACGATGACATTTCTTATTGGTATGAATTAGAAACAAATTGAATACCTTCTTTGGGATGGCTGCATTAAAGCTGAAACTTTATCGTCAAAGAATTTCTTCATAGCAAATCTGTCTAGAGCCTGATCAGCACTGTCAAAAGAGAGACACAGATACCATGTTATTCTGCCCTTTTCTTGGAAATTCATCAGGTTACTGCTTGAAATATGCAAAAAATATTTGAAAGAAAAAAAAAAAGGTAAGATAAAAAACCAACCAACCAACCAAAAACCAGAAAGAAGCACCTAACTAGCAACTTTGGCACTTTGGACATTGTTTTTCCACTGAGATGATCCCACTCAGCACCTTAAGGCAGTTTCCTTCCTGAGGCAAAGCATCTGCACCCTTATTCAGTTAACTGGATTGCATACTTCCAACATGAATACATTAAAGTCATAATGCAACAAACTTCGGAAAAGCCAAGCAGCTCAGGCTCCCAAAGAAGGATACTTGCTATAATTTCCTGAGAGTGCCACTGGGGAGTTCTCTCTACAAAATACAAATTAATTCCCATTTTCAAAAGGAACTATAGGACCAGGCTATAGGACCATTTAAATAGTCAACAATTCATTCAGTCTTTGTTTCCTGTGCCCTGAGCCACCAAGGAAGAGACTATTTAAAACAAAAGTGCCAGTCTTTGAAAAGGAACTGTTTTACATTAGACAACCACAAACTTAAAATGCACAATTAAGGAGCAACATATTCCAAAAATCCTTTTTTCTATTCTCTACCCAGAAAGGCTCTGATGTGAGTCTTCTGCATCTGTGTGAAGGAAGGCAAGAGGGTATAGAAAAAATAAATAGAAGTGCCAAAAATCAGTAGGAATGCTGTTAATCACATATGCTGAGTAATGTGCTATGCTGATTCTTTTGTATCTATTTCAGATAAAAATACTGTGTCTCAGACATAGTTGACAGTGTTAATTTACATCAGGACATAAAAAATCTGTATGTTTCAAAATAAAAGTACACACAAGAATCTCAACTTTTTAATTCTACATCTAGTTCAACTTAAATGAGTTCAGAGAAAAGACACTTGTGCAAAATATATGTACCTATATCAGGATAAAAATGGGACTTCTGCCTTTTCCAAAAGTTTTTTAGAAGTTGCCAATTGTCTTGACAGGGTGCTGTATCAGGCTGTAAAGTCAAGCCTCTTCTTCATGGATGTTAAAAATTACACAGTGTGTATTTAGAATATTCTTGACCTAAAACCTTTTTTTTCACCCAATCCATCATATGCCTTCAAACATCTTCACCCACACTACCATCCAGAATTTAGGCAACCCATTCCTAACTGGCCAAAAGACTTCTACTACTTTGCTTGCTAAAACAAAGAATATACCAACAATTACAAAGAGATTTGTTTGACCTCATTACATTTGATGGCACATTATTCGTTCCTAAATGAAAAAAATCAGATATTATAACACATAACCAGAGCAGATTCGCATCATTAAGGCTTTTTCATAGAATCACAGAACCATAGAATGGCTTGGCTTCAAAGGGACTGTAAAGATCACCTTGTTCCAATCCTCCTTTCACTAGACCAGGTTCCTCAAAGCCCCATCTGGCCTTGAACGCTTCCAGAGATGGGGCATCCACAACTTCCCTGGACAGCCTGTTCCAGTGCTTCACCACCCTCACAGTAAAGAATTTCTTCTTTATATCCAGTACTTAATCTAAATATACCCTCCTTCAGTCTATAAGCTATTTCCCCTTGTCCTAGCACTGCATTACCTTGAAAAATTCCAATTCCATCCTTCTTGTAGGTCCCATTTAGGTGCTGGAAGGCTGCCAGAAGATCTCCCTGTATCTTCCTCTTCTTCAGGCTGAACAACCCCAACCCTAACCCACTCAGCCTGTCTTCATAGGAGAGGTGTTAAGCCTAAATTCACTATGCCCAGCTTTTTTGGCATGTTGCCATGGTTAAGGAATCGTACTCCCCAATTTAGTGTTCCCACTGTGACTCTCTAAATCACACTGTTGCTTGCTTGCTCGCTCCTCCACCTCCCCTCCCCAGCAGCGGGATGGAGAGGAGAATCGGAGGCACAAAAGGCAAAGATAACAGGTTTTGATTTTTTAATAAGAACAATTTACTGGAAACAGCAATGAGAAAAGAAAATTAACAGTACTAACTACAACGATACTTATGACACAAGGTACATGAAATGTCATTGCTCATTGTGGAAACCCACAAGAAGAGACCATACCTGACCACCCCCTCCACCATGTTATCTCCTGTGCTTCCTCTGGCTTGGAACCATCACTATGCAGTGGCTCCCTCCAGCTTGGAACCAGCATCACCCAACCATTCCCTCCAGCTCGGAACTGGTGCCATCACACCGCTCCCTCCACCACACTTCTGCCCTGAATAGACTCCCTTCCCTGTCCCCAGCAATGACATGAGGTGGTACAGAATAACCTTCAGGTCGCAGCCATGCCCCCTCCTCGCTACTGCAAAAATGAACCCTGTCCTGGCCAGAACCAGGACATATGTGCATGCTGACAAATCAGGAATTTGATTTGGCATGAACATCTCCAAAGTCTTCTGAGTACCATTTCTGACACAGCAGTTGGCACCCTCAACAGTTGCAACTGTAGTAATTTCTGCTTCTGCAAGTTTGCTGTGTACCATTTTCAAGTGTCTTGATAATGCTAAGGATATACAAATCCTAGCTGGGAAACTTCCCAGCCTCATTCTTACACAAAAAAAAAAGTTACATTTTCGATAGCAGCTGCCAGATATCCAGAAATTTAAAGGAGGGCTTCCAAGCTCACTCCTGCCCTGCAACTTTACTGGAGAAATCTGGAATTTGTTTGGGGTAAAAGATGATACCTTTCACTGCTGGGCTTAAGAGAACAACACTTGGATGTGATTGCAATGGCATTACTAAAGTGTATTTATAGCCAGATACCACCTCCAAGGATGGCATAATATTGCAACACTGAGATCACACCACAGTACTGTACTACCCTCACTTGACAGATTTTGTCCTTCATAATACTTCTCAACAAAAAATTGGGGCAATCACTGTTGCAATTACTACTTGAAAATACTCAAGTAGTAATTCAAGTATTTTTTTCAGCACATATATGTATACAATGCCCCCAGTTTCTTGGTCTATAATGACATCTCGACTGGGTTTACCCTGGTGAACACAAATTATTTTCTGATATACTCATTTTACTGACATCCATGAGTAAATTGCCATCAAACTCTAGCGATTTAAGGCTCCATCTACTACAGCAGTGGATCAAATCTATTACTGACAGGCTGGTGTGAATTCAGAACCAAATCTGATTTAACCATGGCATTTAGAGGGCATTTTTATTTTAATACATTTATCTATGTATATATGAAAGAAACCAAGGGAAAACAATGTGATTAAAAACCAAAACAAATCCCCCAAAACACATTTCATCCTTTATAAGACCATTTGTTAAATTTTATCTTTGGTGACATAAATTATCAATTGTCATTTCATAATTTGAGCATTCCAAAAGAACCAATTAAAACCAAGTAATCAGACGTCTACTGTTTGAATTGACTGCAAAATAAAGTCTAGACTATTTCTTAAATTGCATCCTGTTTCCAGTTCTTTTTCCTTAAATACTTTCAGAATAATTTTTCACTGATTCAAAAGAGGCCACTTGATGGATGTGGCAATTAGAGAGGTTTAATAAAGATGCCATCATTTTATAAAAATGGCTTCCTGCACATTTCACCATTCATCTTGAAACACCCTTTAGAAAAGTTTCCTGCAAACCACAAAAACACCTCATTTTCAAAGAGACCTCAGGGTGTCACCCAGTCCAACCTCCTGCTGAAAACATGACTACAAGCTGCCATGAAAGCAGGCTCTGTTAAGACAGGCTCCAAGACTCTCTGAGAAGAAACCCTGCCAAACAGCAACCTGACACAGTACTCAACTAAAAGGCATTTTTCCTGATGTTTATTGTAAAAAACACACAACATGCATTATTCCCACTTACCTTGCAGAAACATTGATGAAGTGCATATACGATGATATGACTACGCCTATCCTTCCTTTTCCCCCCTGTATTAGGAAAAAGGGAATGATAATGCCCAATAATGTAATAAAGAACTTATTTTATTTAAGATCCCGTAGTAAATACAACTTTAAGACAAGAGATTCAGACAGTCCTTTAGCTCATGCATCCCCTGTGTTGATGGAAGGGTGGAAATAATGGGCAGCAGCTTATCTGTCAATGCAAACTGGCTGAAAAATGACAAAAACCCCACTCAATAGGATTTCTATGTGCATGCCTGTCAAGTCTTACCGATTTAAAGGAATTATCGGGGGGGGAGAAAAATGGTATCAACTGTTCTAATTTTTTATTATTTTTTCCAAAAATCAATCACAGTAAGTTCAGACAGTATTGCACTTTCCAGCATGAAATGCTATAAATACCTATTTTGAAAAGAATATGAGTTTCTGACAGGTTTGGGCTTTTTCTCCTCCCCAACACCTGAGATTTACAACTGATTTTCTACAGATAATTTAAAAAATGTTCCAAAATACTTTTACATATATTTACATGACAAATTCAGTGCAATTTACCAAGCAGTAATTCTCATGGATTTCAAAGCATTTTCAGTCTCTCAGCTGATACACACAGCTGACTGTATCTATCTCTGCAGTTGGAAACCAAAATTACCAAAAGATGTTAATCAACAATATGCATTATCAATTTGTATATAATTGTATATCTAGAAATACTTTGTTCCCTTTTCTTTTGCTCCATGGATGGGCTGTTCTCCTGATTGTTGCCCTGCAACTAATAAGACTTCAAGAGTTTCATACAATAATGCCATTCTGCCTAAGAAATTCAGGACCAGGGACTATACAACCTGACTTGAAGAGCAGTCTTGGTCCCATTATCACCCTTGTTTTGTTTACACAGTAACATCTGCCAGTGATACAGAGAGACGTCTACCTCAAGTGACACCAGCACAGCTACCAACTCAGTTCTGAATTCATTTTTATCCATATTTAACTAAGGTTTTTCTTTATTTCTGTTCATTGTGAGCAAGCAAGGGGAAGTAACAGCACTCTTTGTTATGAGACACTCAACAATGCTGGCAGTTAAAACCTTGTCCCACAACAAAATTCATGAATGTCACAGAATATGAAGGGCTTCTAAAGAGTTTCCTATCAAGCTGGAAAATCCTCAAGCTTCTAAATATGCCCACAGAAGTGACAGTGACCTTTGCAGGATGTGAGCTAACATCACTGCGTGCTATACCTGCAGCAGGGGTTAGGACTTCAGTCATCAAAAAAAGCAATTTGTAACAAGCATTCAAGATCAGTGGATTGAAGCTTATTTCTATAAACTGAAGATCTGGCACACTGTTTCCAACACTGAAGAGAGATCATGCTTACTATTTTTTAAAATGAGTAAGAATAAAGGATAATGTTTTTGAAAATGAATACAAACCAATAGGCAATGTGTACACACAAAGCTCACTCACTCTGCAATGTATCACCACTACATGTTGAGGATCGTTGTTCAGCCACGACTCCATAGCCTTGCAGATGGTGCACACCTTATCAAGCAGCGGAGCATGGAGATCAGGCCACCCCACATCCATAATCTGCAATTAAGCCAGTAACATTTACCAGAGACACCACGACCTTAGTATCACACATTATAATCTAGATTCAAATAACTGTGATAGTCCAAAGTCTCCACAGTTTTTCCAATGCCAGGTAACCATGCCATTCAAATGCCATGATGTTTTACATGTCTCTTAAGGGGAAGAAAGGGATTTGTTTGGTTTAAAATACTGATACTTTTACAGAAATAAATAAACAAAAACTGCTCTCCCAATCTCACCAACCACTTAAAAGTGACAACATTTCTGAAGATCTCAAGTTCTTAAAGATTTTTCAATTAGAAATCCAGGTACTTTATAATAGTAAAGAAGGTCAGAATTAAAACAAAGAATGTATTTTTTGATTGGTTTCATATGATTTGATATTTATTTCCTTCATATGCAACAGACACAGCATTTCAAAATTTTGTTTGTATTTTCTATTCAGCTTTAGTCACTTCATAATACTGTTTATTCAACCTATTATTATATGCATGTTTAACAAAACCAGTAAGCATGAACAATTTAAACCTTTCATGACCAATAAAGCACTCAAAAGGTTAAAATGAAGGTAGCATATATCCACATAAATGTACTGCTATAAATACACATCTGTGCTACTCCAGCCTTGTAACAAATGCTGAGGAGTACCTCCACACGATTTTTCACAACAAACAAATACAAGAAGCCATGAGGAGGAACAAGAGACAGATATCATTCTGATACTCCTCATGTCTCTACTGTGCAGAAAACTATGCAGACAGTACAAAAGCAAAGTCCTTTCTGAACCGAATCTACTACCTTCAGCTATCTGACTGTACATAACAGTATATAATCCCAGTATCCTGTGACTGCACAGAGAAAGGATACTTGAAGGAAAATTTATAGCTCTCTATAGGCTTTTTTCAGAAGTCACAACAGGCTTCAGGTTCTGTGTGTAAGGTCTAAGAAAACAACAGGAACAGCTATGTAAAATACAGACCTAGCAGACACAAAACAGGACTTGGGAAAAAATAAAGAGGGATGGGTGTGAGGCTTTTTATCAGCTTCCAAAACTTGTTCTCTTACTCTGTATATCAACACTTGCATAGCTTCAGGGCTTATCAGGCATCTAAGTTGCATTTAACACTAGAAAAAGATATTATGGAAGTCAATCAATACCTTTGGGTTAAGCTTGGTGAGGTCATATCTCTTTTCAGAGAGGTTTAATACCTATTGAGAAAAAAAAAAAAGAAAAATATCAACTATCAAGGCTCCATAATTTATGTAGTAAATAGCTGTAACTGAAATACGAAAATTACAAGAAATTACAGTGATATGGCTTCAAGTTTGCCCACTGTTCTACTAAACCAAATTAACATTTGAAGTCAGGTAGCACAAGCAAATGTATTTTAGGTATTCAGATATTATATGATGAAGCTGAAACTAAATGCACATTTTGAAAAAGGACAATTAAAATTCTACTATGTCTTACTGATTTTGCAAGGCTTTATTTGAGTTAGAGGTATACTGAGAGACCTGGGCATCATGCAAAAAAACTGTCCAGTATAAGAATTAACAATGAAAAGTCTGTGAGGGTGGTACAGGGTAAATATTCGAATTTGCAGGCTTGGCAAGAAAGTACTGGTGTGTCAAAACTTTGCAGGGAAGATATGACATAGCTATTTAACTATAGCTTAGCCTATGAGATCTTCCAACTCTTCTATTAACTCATTAAATAGCAAGTTACCATACACTTAGTGCTAAATAAGGAACAGTTAAAGAGACAAACTGTAAAATGAACAAAGCACCCTATACAAGTATAACCGACTTCTTCCTAAGAAAGTACTTTAAACCAGTATCAATCAATAACAAAAGGCTGAAAGATCAGCACTGAAGAACTGAAACAATGCTACTGAGGCAGATTTTCTTTCATAGTGTGGCTATTTCACATCACAAGTTACGTACAGATGACATAATCATTGGGAAAAGTCTCACAGAATATGGGATAAACAGATCATAAATTTGAGAAAGAGTAAATATGAGATACGTCCATTATACAGTTTACTATTACCCAAGGACAATTTAATAACCCTTTTCTAAAGTGTAACACTTTTCTAAAATGTTAACTTTTGGCATTAACCTCAGCTGGCTCAGCAAAGAAGTCAAAAGCCAAACAGGTTAAAGAACTGCATCATTTCCCTTCTAGAAACTGGTGCCTACTGCTCACTGATGTGGTACTTAAAAATGTACAACCTCATCATGGACACACTGGAAACAGTATGACATTACAGCATCTATAGGGAAAATTATGCGTTTTAGGCAAGAAATTCATCCAGACAAAAAATGCCCAAGTAAACAAGGCACCCAAGAAAACAGCTTCTATTTTAAGCTGCACAAGGTTCTGAAACGACACATGATATTGACCATAAAAGATATACACCACTTCCATTGATCTCAAAAGTCCAAAAGAAAAAATAAAACATCTTTATCCCAATACACAGTCTTTATTCCAATACACTGTTTTCATTTTAAACAGATTACTGCTGAAGAGCTAAATGACAATAAAAAATCTGTATGTACATTCTCCAAATTTTTGGGGATCAGGAAGATATATTAACAATTACAAATAAGGCTAAACATATCCTTCCAGAAATACCAACAGTAATTTAACAGGAATGAAAACAAAAGTGTCTTCTACAAATGAGACCTTTTTTTTTTCCTGATTTTCTATTAGCTTTAATATTTGCAAACAAATTAATAGTTGCAGTCCTCAGTACAGATCTCAGTACAGAATTCTTAAAATTGGTGATAAAGCTATGTTAAGAAATCAATTAACTAAAATTTTCCACAGGGGAAAAAAAGGGCCATGTGATAATAACTTTTTTATTCATCTTTCTTGTTTTATATTTAAGATCAATTTAAAATTCCTGTGTGTCAGAATACAGCCCTATTCATGATGGGTATTTGTCACTGCTGGATCAAACTCACAGATAGCACTGTACCCAAGTCCCTGCCAAGCACTACAGTGATCACACTGAGATACGTCAGGAGTCCTCTCAGCACAGAATAAAGACCAGAAGATACAAGAACCAACATTTCACATATAACAACAAAACAAGACATCACAAAAGTCTTTGAAGAGAAGCATATGCTATAACCAGATGTCACTGTGGTGTTGGACTTAATTTTCTTCACAATGGCTCACAGTGCTTTGGATTATGTTGAGAATGGCGCTGATAACAGAGGGATGTTTTCATTATTGCTAAGCAGAGCTTACACAGTGTCACGGGCTTTTCTGCCTCTCACACCACCCCACCAGCGAGTGGGCTGGGGGCGCACAAGAAGATGGAAGAGGACACTCTGACCCCAACCAACCAAAGGGATTTCCATACCATATGACAGGCTCAGCATAAAAGCCTGGGGAAGAAAGAAGTGGAGGCGTTCGGGGTGATGATGTTTGTCTCCCCAAGTCATCTCTATGCATTATGGAGCCCTGTTTTCCTGGAGATGGGTGGATACCTGCCTGCTGTGGGAAGCAATGAATGAGCACCTTGCTTTGCTTTTGTTTTACCTATTAAGCCGGTCTATTATTTATCTCAAACCATGCCTTTTCTCAGTTTTACTCTTCTGGTTCTCTCCCCCATCTCACCGTGGGGAAGTGAGCAAGTGGCTGTGTGGGACCAAGTTACCAGCTGGTATTAAGCCATGACATAGCAGAAGATTAAGTGCATCCTTTTTGGTCCCTTTTTGGCATATTCTAGGTCTGCTTACTTATATTTTGGTACAAGAAAGAGGAGCATTAGCATCAGTTTCTACACTGTTACTTGTTGGAGAAGTCACATTTCTTCTAGGTACCAAAGTCTGCAAGGAAGACGTTTTTTTATTAAGGACAACAAAGCAGAGAAAAATTTACTGTAAGCTATGGACAGGCTTTCATAAGGACTCTGGTCTCAGACTGTCAAAGTATAATCCTCTACTCTTAGAGAAAATTAGATACTTAGAATTTTTTGTTCATACTCTTCGTAACAGACTCAAACAGGAAACAATGCACATACCCAATTCTTTGAGTACATCATTCCCTTCTCTGTTATCACTATCAACTGTAGTGAAAACAACTAGATAAAAAAATGACAAATGCTGATTTGTAGTATATGCTCTGCTAGCTGAGACTCTAACCCAGTGAAAGAGTAGAACTGTTTCCATTAATCTCAGCAGAATTGCTGACTTGCACACCATTTTGTGGAGATTTAGGGAGCATTTTTCTTTGCTGATATACATGAGCTATTCAAAACATAAGAAACAAAAGACAGTTTAAAAACAAGCTCTCTGAATCTACAACCTGGCTGTAGTTTGTCAGTTTATCTTGTGAATTCATAGAAACATACTTGGAGCAGATGGCATCATGATTTTTTTTTGACCAAGACAGCTGATTTCCAAAATGCTCATCAGAAAATAAATTAATAAATAGAACAAAACTCAAACAAAATGAAAAAATCCCAGCTTTGCAAGAGAAACTGACTACAATCCCCTCAGAGAGAGGACATATTAAACAAGAATTACCATGTATCAGACTTCTGTAATACAAACAGTGAGATTTAACAGGATTGGGACTACAAGACTATACTGCTGTCCCATGGAAAAGAGAACAGCTGAATTTGCATCTGTAAAGCTTTACATGTAGGTCACCTTCAAACTATTACTATTTTGTGCCTCATAAGGTACCAGTGCCTCAGAGAAGGGAAGCCAAGAGCACCAAGGCAGCACGCTGAGGACATCAGACCATGTCACAATTATTACACATGCATCTTGAGGACAATCTGGTTCATAATGCACCTACGACATCTTGGTTTGAGAGTAAAAGACAACGTGTTTAAAACATTACACGGAATCTCTCCAGAAACTAATTTCTACTGTGAGTAAAGTTCATGCTCCTGAAGTCACAGACTTTACTCTAATAGTTTATACACACTAACTAAAAAGACAGTAGAAGAAAAAAAAAAAAGTAAATAAAATATTTGCCTTACTTTAAATTCACCTTCATAGAACAAGTAGAGACTATATGCCATGGCACTAGCCAGAAAACAGAACAGGAGATTAAGAGCTTTTGTCATCATTAAAAAAAAAATTCTGTGTATGGAGATCATTATAGATCTGCTTACAACTTAATTTCCTATAGAAAATTACACAACAGGAAAAAAAATGCATCTAAAAAGTTAATGAGAAAGATCTGGACAGAACACACCAACAGTAATCCTACTTTTACATGCTGTTTCACAATATGTAGTAGAGACAGAAAGTGAAGAGACAATGGACTATCAGATACCCACCTGAGGAACCAGAGATAGCTGGCTGCTAGAAAAAAACAAAACACTCCACATTGCAAGGTATGTATCTTTTAAAAGCACACTTTGGACAACAAAAACTGTCAGTGCAATTATTCTACAGCATTTGACTATGTGTTATTACAACAGAGACAGCAGTGCCCCAGCAAAACAGTGCTTTCAGTATCTGTCCTTGTCCAGCAGCTTAAAACACTACTGAAAATCTTGCACTTGCTTGCAAGGCTGTAAAGAAAGACCAAAGAATGACTTTTAGTTCATAATGGCATATGTGGACCTACCAGTAGTCTCCTGTAGGATCAAAGAAGATGTATCACAAAAGACTCATCTTACACATACCAAGTAATTATCGCCATGTTTGGATTTGAGCATTCGGGTTACATCTTGTAGGTTGTGGAGGTAAGTTTCTTCAGAACAGCTAGCAGGGAAAGATACAGCAATAATCCGCTCTGTGATGTAAGTGAGGTCAAGTTCATAGCCTTCCTCCATAATGTGATCAAAGTCTGCACTTCTGTGAAGAAATTAGATATGGCAATTCACAGTAAAGCAGCCAAGAACAAACATAGCAGGGAAGAAATTGCAACTTGCAACTCCTACAGTCAAGAATGGGATGTTTCCAATAATTTCATTATAATTACAATTCATTAAATGCCTACAGAGCTCATTTGTGCTCAGGACTCAAATGGAGTTAGCCAAACATCAGAGCTCTTCACATCAAAACCATAGTGAAAAAATCCAGCAACCAGAAAGGGAAAAGCAGTAAAATGAATATAAAAGCACTTTTGGCAAATACTAGCACAAGAAGTTTGGGAGTTAAATAGAAAACTTGTAGGTACTTATGTCTGCACACATCTCTCTGTAGAATTCTGCACATGCTTTACAAGTTGGTAGATTCACCAGTGCTCTGTAAAACACTGTAAATCTTGAAATCTGTCTGAGTAACACTGAAGTGAATCTAAAAACAGTCCCCAAACTGCAATAGACGTGAATGGAATCCAACTAATTTCACAAGTTAGTCTACGGATACTGTTTACTATAAATTTTCTTTCTTTTCCACATTAAGGGCACAACCTTACCTTGTCCTTCTTAATGGAATAATCAGAATATGATAGTCATTAAATTAAAAGTAAGCTCAGCAAATATGCCCAGGTGTTTCTCAGACAGATTGTAAAAATGGTACTTGCATGGTAAGTCATTTCTTGCAGAAGACTGAACTCACAAAAATCACAACAAAAAAACCTAAACCCACCACAGCAGGATGTGACACTGCTACATAAAACACATGAAAGCAATACTTGCCGGGATACTTTGTCACAACTGAGAGCAGAGTTCTTGGAAGCACTGCTGGAATTCTGCAACAAAGAAAGCAGGACACTCAATCCAGAAGCTCACTTGCTGTCACTGAAGTCAATGTTTCTGCCTTTTTCATCATTTATTATGCTAACTAAAATTGAAACAAAGAGGATACCAGAGGATCATTGCCCTGTGTTTCGAATGCAAACACAGTGGTTTATGGCCAGGTCATGTCTAACTCTCTATCACCTCTTCCAACCCACTACTGCCAGAGAAGTCTTTTGCGCTCTTCTTGCTAACTGCATTAAGATTAGAGAAAACATAGTGGTCTTTGAGAAGGTGAAACTTGAATTTTTGTATAAACCTGCAAAAGTAAGTTCCTCTAAACAGATTTTCCTATGACAATATTGAAATATATATTCAATATATTCCTGTATCAGACTCCTGAGAATTTACTGTGTAGTAATCTATTTCTGTAGTTCTATTTGTTCAATAATAGCAGCTATTCATGAAAAAGGATTAAAATATTCTCCTTCATGAACCATAGTAAAAGGGGGGAAAAAAAGACAGCTACTACTATACCAACATTCAATAAAAATAAATAATTCACTTTACAACTTTACATTTAGCTATGTCTATATATATATATATATATATATTTTAGTTTTGTATATATATTATTTTATATATTTTTAATTTATATAGTATATATTTATTTTGGCATTTGGATATGTACAATACATTTTTATACAGAAAATAAGAAGTTCAATTTAATATAATGCATCAGTAACTTCGTAGATGAAAGAGTATTCACTACTCTCCCTACCCTGAATTTATACTTAATATACAGGAAAATGTACATAAAAGCTTAATCAGACTAAGGGGAAGAGCTGGATAGCTGATAAACCCTATCTGTTTTGGCACACACCTGACATGTATTCCCAAACCAAATAAACTGTGTTTGAATGGAACAGGCCTTAGAACTTTCCACGAAGTGATGCTGTATATCAAAATCTGAGAATAGGTAAGACATACAAGCATGAAAGTGGCACATTTCCTTTCAGAATTTCTGAAAGTGAACTGTTCTGGCAAATTTTAAATCATAACTGATGGCATAAGATGCACCTCACATAAATCCCAGTTTCACTAGCTCCTATCTTTATAAGACAACAGAAAATGAGGAAACTTTATGGTATTTCCAGCCTCTTTTTACACAGTCCTTTCTTAGAATTTTAAAGGCTGTAGGTAATATACCATGGGCACCAAAACAAGTAAATTACTCTAACTGAAATTTAAGACAGCTTGTGGCATGTTTTGTTTTTGTAACTAGAAAGCAATTAAGCATCATGACACTCCCTTCACTTTGATCTCTGTTGGCTACACAGACATATCCATTGCTTAAGGAGTACTTCCACCATTTAATAAAAACTATGACTGAGCCTCCATGCAACCTGAACGTTCAACCATTTAACAGCTTCCTTTGGTAAGAAAAGAAGAGATAAATCATTCCCTATTGCACACTGTTGTGCCATATAAACTAGCAGATAACCTAGCAGCATGCACCATATAAGCATATGAACAATAACATAATTCAAACAACTAGCAAAAAATCCACCCTGTTAGTGAGATATGTATTTACTTGTATATGTGTTACCTACTGAAATACACAGTACTATATACGCTTTCCTGCTCTGTGTACAAAAATGGATAGCCCTGACAACTTCCACAATTCAGCAACTGGTACAACTTGAAATTTTAACTGATATATTTTTATACTTGTAAGCAATCAGTGTTTTAGACTGTATTAGAGACACTTGAAGGAAACTTCAAACAATATGGGTCATTTAAAAGAACTCACCTTTCAATATCTCATCTCTGTATCATGTTGCATTGTATGGTCTCAAATAGCTGCAATATTCTTCTGTCTGTCATCATGGATACACTTTTATACAGATTCTGGACAGCCACCAAAATCAACAAAACTCTACCATCTTCAAAAGATATTTTGATTCAGAACATAAAATTTTCCATTGCCTATCTAAGGAGCACAAAACTTACTCAACAAAATTTACTTAAACCTTCATAAGGTCATGACCACATTGCATGTTACATGTTGGCTACAGCCAATGACAAACTGGCAAATGGACAGTCAAGGGCACACATCCATTTTCCTGCATGCTCTCTAGATTATTGCCCCTTCCTCTTCTTTTCCACAGCTTAATTCTCTTGTAGCTAGCAATGCATTCTTTTTTCTTCATTTTTTCTTTTTACTAATTCTCAGTGACTACACCAACTTTTCCCCTCGCAACTAAAACATTTAGCAAAATACAACAAATATATAATAGATGAGTCCCTACAGAGGCAAAATGGTTACTGAAAAAGCTTTTTAACATCCATGCACATGCCCCTACAACATGGTCTTATTACCAGTAAGTGTTCCAGCATTTCTTACAACAGGCAACCTGAAAACATGAGCTATATTGCACCATGCTTCTGACTGAATTCTGGTGTTCATTGACTATTAAAGCTATTTCAAAGTTCTGTGACTGCCTCTCTGGGTTTATTTCCTAACATTTCTGTGTGGTTTCAGGGTCATTTCAGTGATAAGAAGGAATTCTTTTTCATTCTGGACCAAGTCATACACACCTACCATTAGAACACAAATTTAATCAAGCAGAGGATTTGGTGGCAGAGAGCAGACCATCCATAAAGGCAAATCAACTCCACTCAAGTACAGGAAGAAAAAAAAAGAAAGGAAAGAAGAAAAAAAAAAAAAAACAAAAAAAAACCAAACAAAAAACCAACCAAACACTGTTTTCTGCCTTGTTGCACACTGGAGGAATAATGGCAAAACATTCGGCTACTCTTCCAAGACAGCAAATGCCATCTGACATCTCCCAGGATGAACAATTACCCAAATAAATCTCACCAAACTAGGTATTATTTTCATTTTCTGCCAACCAACAGAATTAGAGAAGATGAAGAGGAATGAAGAACAGTGGCTCAAAATTGGATGTTTAAACACACCTGACTAAAAATTTAGATTTGTAACTAGGATAGATTCAGTGAAACTGGTGCTTCATATGCTGCCAGTAGGACAGAGCTGTGATTATTCTTCTATGAGCTTTGTTCCCCTGCTTCCCTGGGACTGCCTGGCAATGCAGACAGTCATGTAAGAAACAGTTTTCAAAACAGAAAACACCCTCTCTCTTCACCTATTCGTTCAGTTCTAAGGAATTTTCATGTTCCAAACAAACAGATCCATCCTGAACAATAACACATAGAAGTTATCCCTATGTAAACAACTGCTAGGAGCCTTTTGGTCAAATTAAGCTGCAGTTGTATGGAAGCCAGCAGGGGGAAGCAATTGCTTCTCAAAAGACAACCATCTTCTCACCAGTCACAGCATTGCATTAATAAGAAAATTTGTTGTATCCAAGGTACTGTGTCATTGCCTTTTTCCAGTAAAAACTCAAGCCATGCAACTCTTTCCTTTTCCTCCTCCCTACTGCTTCTTTTACCACTGTTCGCTCCTGCACCTAGTCCTGGGCTCATCACAGAGCTTGTTATCCCAACTTTCTCAAAAATTCAGTCCTCAAACAAAACCATCTCAGAATCCACTACAGCCTAGGCATGATACAGAAGCTAAGGAACAGTCCCATACTTAATTCTACATAATTTTCACCACGTCACAACAGTCACTAGACCTAAGTTACCAGCACAGCCTGCTATCAATGGAAGCACAGAAAGTGGGCCAAACAGCCCAATTAAACTGAAGCACAGCTTGAACAACACAGACTTTTGACATCAGCCCTGTTTATTCACCTTCTTCTGACACCAAAGATGGTGGTGAACTTGCTCATGGATTACCTGGACTGCCTCAAATAGCAAGCTTGTGCTTGTCCCATGCAGCACAGGGCATTTCATACCTTTATAATCTTACTTTGAGTTGCTCCACAGAAGCAGAGCAAAAACATGACAAAGGGATAGCACAGGCCATCTCACACTGTGTGGCACAGAGAAGGCATTGAGACAACTTCTCCACAAGTTCAGAAACAGAAGGAATAAGAAATAACCTTTCTGCTAAATCTCCCACGATGAAAGGCTGACTCTCAAGGAAAAAAATGGGGACTAGAAAGTAAAAAATAATGCCTGCAAAAACAAACAAACAAAAACAAACAAACAAACAAACAAAAAAACCCCATATCTGTAAAAAAAAAAATCATGTATCTCAGCAAGATGATCAATCACAACTTTTACAAGAACTGAAAAAGGAAACTTGGGTTACAACCAGTAGGATTACACACTTCAGAGGCTAAAGTCCTCTGTGGTAGAGTGTCAGAGATCAGAAAGATTATGGAAAGGACAAAGGGTAAAGGGAGATCAGTTTTTCCCCAGATAAATTCATCTGCCCTTCAGCAGTACACTGAATTACTACATTTTATATGACAGCTCTAAAAAAATAAATAAATCAGAAATTTAGTAGCTGAACTACTAGTTTCCAATCCTAAAGTAAAACTAGACATGTGGGCCACACATGGGCTTAGAAACACCAGGTGGGATAACGACTTGCCCCTTCTGAGACTCAAGTCAAACACAGGCTAAGGAAGTCAAATAAAAAATCATGCAGTTTCCTTTCCCAATGCTTTGCTCCTGGCATTGAACTATAATATAATAACACAACATCTGCTTAAAAGCTATCTCAGCAGAACATAAGAAATACTGCTTTCAAGGACTGGCTTGTCTTAAACAGCTGAGACAGCTGTATATGAACTATATATGTGTTCCTCCAAAGAATAGCACTGCTGAAAACTCAGGGCTCCAGGATCTGACATGCATTCATGCAGCTCATCTGTTCCTCTCCTGAGGTCCTTCTTGAATGAGAGTATTAACAGGTATAAGGATCAATGAGTAGGAACTACAACTATCTGAAATGTAAATCAATGACTAATCTGTCACTTAAAGGTATCAGGACATATTTTGAAAGAATGCCATTGATATTTTTGGGATGTAAGTATTTTATTTGTGCCTATTTTTAATGTTGCCATAAGCATCAGAAAATTTGAAAGCTAATCTGTGTTTTACACAGCTTTTAGCTTATGAAACTCTTTTACATGCAATTGCTCATCAAACTCCATAAATAAGAATAGAGAGACTGATCAGCAGGAGACCTGAATACATTTGAATCAAATCTGTAATGTATTTTCATTCCCCAAGCCATGAACAGGAATCAGAAGAAATTTTGCAACCTATTCTAAGGCACAGGATGCTGCAGAAAAAGACAGGACAGTGAATTACACTGATAGCTGGACTACTCCACCATGCTAATCCTTACTGACACAGTGGATGTGTTGGATGAGAACCAGAATTTGCATACCAGAACCAGATTTGGTCTCTGGCTTTAGAATGATTCCTAGTGCAGAAAAGATTCATGCCTTGTGAATACAAATGTCTCTACACTACTGTGTATCCATTGCTTAGTAAATATTAAAAATTAATTAAAAATAATTTTTGAAGTTCACCCTGCAGAAGAGATTTATCATTTGCACTGCAAACAGCTATCTGTTTGAGCACAGATTTCAGTTGTGTATGCTGTGTTTCATAAAAATCATGACCGGTTCCCCTGTGTAGTGTAACAGCAAGAGTCCAGACAGATGTGCCCTTTGCAGTGTCTGCAGAAGTGATAAATCCCAGCTTGCTTTCTCTCTGCCAAAACCTACCCTGACTCTTAGCTGCTGGCAAAGCTGCTCCCATGATTCTTTCCTATCACGCTTCAGCCAAAACAGGCCAGGCTCCCCTAAACAAGCTCACTGTAGGGCTTTGTAATCCAGCTCATTTTTATTAAGTTTGTGGGGCACTTGGATATGGAGTTCTATCTACCAATCTGCCAGGGCAACAAGGAACCAATCACAGCAGAAAGATCATCTTCCAACTCATTCAGATTGAAGAAAGCAGCCCTGCTCACAGCCTGAAAGCTCCTGGTACAGTTGGGTTCTCTATCCAACCTTTGTTCTTCTCTTTAAAAATTGAAATTCATAAAGGAGAAGGCACGTAGCACATTTTTGCTACTTAGGACTCTTTAGAAGAAAATACTGAATGCATATAAAGTCACTATTCAAGTGAGAATGAGGCATAATTGGTGTTTTACTTAATGTAAAATTTCACAGGTATACATACTCACACTTGGGAAACTGTTTTTGAGACCTTTGTTCTACAATGTCTCAAGACAAGAAGTTTACACAAAGTTTTGTGAGGGACCTAACTCTGACCAGTGCTATTGTCTCTTGCACACACAGAACAGGAGCACACCTACCCGGGTGAGTTAGTTGTGTCAACACTGAGAAGACTGTTCCACTACAAATCTATGGAGAAACTTCCTATATCCATAATTAAGTATTACTGCATTAAGTGTTAAGTAAGGAGTTTACCTCAACTGACTAAAGTTATATATGTGCTCCAGTTCTGGCTGTAGCATAGTTTCATAATTACACTAGAGCTTTGAAAGGCTTACTGAATGAACACTATTCACAGGCAATGTAATTAAGCACAACAGATAATTCACACCTAAAACACAGTGAGGCTCTATAGAAGTACTACATGGCATGACCCAGTAGTACATAAAGCTCCTGTATGTGTACGCTCTACTTCCTAACTCCATAAACAGTGCACAGTGGAAAGAAATTAATGTGGTGACGGAGGGAAAGACTTCAGAGGAAATCATCTGCATTTCTCTCTGTCCCAGTTAAGATGCAAGAGATGAAAACTGAAGTGAACTTTCATCACAAACTTGGCACCCTGTAAACTAACACAAAATTATGTGCCCACAATTCTTGGATAGAAAGTGACAGAAACACTTCTGTCAGCTTTGAGTTGAAACTAGAAACTTATTTGTTTTAAATATGAAAGGTGAAACAATCACGTCACTACTCATTGTAGCTGGTTTCATTATCAAATATATTCTAGCAATTAGAAATAATCCTAATTTTACTAGAACAGTGTGGATGATAGCATGGATCCAACCACAGAGAGACTGTAGAAAAACATTTATTGCCAGCCCAAGCAAACAAACTACACTGTTAATACAAATGTAACCTCTGTGAATGTCATGTCTCCAAGGGTAGCCCAGGATCAGAACTCTTAACAGCCTGCACAGAGTGGCCCCAGTAGCAGCACTGAGCCTTGGGTGGGATCAAAAAAGAAATGCAACACACACAAGACTAACACTGTGCAATAGGGAGCTGCGCTGGAATTGAAAAGTGCATCGGTGAAGATCATGTGCATCTTGTAAGTCCTTTCCTCTGACCCTTTTTAAATGTTAACCTCATTTTCATAGTAGTCAATCAAATACCTGCATCACAGTTGCATACTAACAGATAGTTAACTATAGGCATCTCTCATGATTTATTTAAAAAACTACAAAATTTGACATCTTTGTTAAAAGGTAACTCTAAAGGACTTCAAAGAGTTGTTTGCTTTGTCTTGCTCGTTTCTCAGATATTGTGTTAAAAGCATACTTATAAGTGCTATCAGTATCAAAATGGGCTATATGTCTCATTTGCAGAAATTTCTGTATCAATCAAACATCTGGGTTCTATTGCACTTCAATAAATGTATTTAATACTACTTGTACACGGAGTACTACAGCCATAGTAAAAAAGGATTGGGAAGGGGTATTTAATTTGTTTTGTAAATAACATGGCATAGTAACCGGAACAAATAAAAGCTAAAAGATCGACTGCATACTGACCATAATACTAGTATTCTTCTTGCTGAAAAAAAAAAATCTCTTGACTTTCTACACTCTTCTGAATACAATTCAGTCTATCAATACCTTAATATTTCTCTTTGGTTCTCCCCTGCTTAATTTAAAAATAAGAAACACAGAGTTCATTTCATGGTTCCTGGATAAACCTGAGGGTGAATAAAACACTAATTATCCTAATCAGAGGCTAATTTTACACAGTATAGAAAGCAAAGTACCTACTTTGAAAATGGTTAGCAATCCATGCTTTGTGAAGATGTAATAAAAATAAGCAGCCACAAAGACAAAAACAAATCAGGCTAAGAAAAAGGAATAAATGAAATGGAATTACTTACACTTCTGGTTACATGATTTTTAACCACTTCGGAGTTACTAGCCTGCAAAAGGAGAAAAGTTAACAAAAAAAACCTGACTTTAATTTTCCAGATAGTTTAACTACACTCTAAGAAATCCCCTCCTAACATATACACACAACAACAACAAAATCATTCAGAAGTGCATATTCATTCTAAAGTACTAACAAGCAAACTATCTTTCCAACAGATGCGAGAAACAAACTGATTTTGCATTATCATCCTGCATATTCACATCTTGTAGGACAGCATTCAGCAACTGAGAGTGCATATTCCAAGTTACAATACACATGGAGATGCACACCTAAGCACATATGCCCTTTTGCATTTCTTCCCAATCTCTCATTTTATGCTTTTTCATGAAAACAGACACCTGCATGGGTATGAATGAACTGCCAAGAATTTTCTGTAAGTACTGTACAGAAAACATCTGTTCAAGCTTTAAAACATGCTAAATTGTATCAACAAAGGTTTAAAACAAACCTTTTAAAAGAAATGTGCCAAGCCATCACTACAAAAATCTAACATGAATCACCAGAAGCACAGCTTTCCAAGAGTACATTCTTTTTTTATTGATTACTACAATCAGCATGAAATCAAGGTAATATAACAGGGAAGTACAGTGGTAACACCATGCAAAGCAAAAGTCAAAATGTTTACTTAAGACTTCAACAAAGCCAAGATTTGGCATATCCCAAGAGAAGATATCCTAGATTAAGGACTTTATAATTTGGATTTAGAATGGGAGAATAACAGAAGTATTTCACCTTGATAAATGCTCAAAATGAGCAAATGAAGTAACACTAGAACTAAGTGCTGTAGGTTAGGTAAGACTGCACTTAACTTCAGTGGGATTGAGTGTAGCCTCAGCAAGCTTGTCAACAACACCAAGCTGTGTGGTGTGATGGACACACTGGAGGGAAGGGATGCCATCCAGGGGCACCTTGACAGGCTTGAGAGGTGGGACATTGCAAAACCCATGAAGTTCAACAAGGCCAAATCCAAGGTCATGCACCTGGGTTGGGGCAATCCCAAGCACAAGTACAGGCTGGGCAGAGATGGATCAAGAGCAGTCTTGGGGAGAAAGACTTGAGGGTGTTGCTGTACAAGAAGCTCGACATATCTCAATAATGTGTGCCTGCAGCCCCGAAAGCCAACCATATTGTGGGCTGCATCAAAAGAAGAGTGGCCAGCAGGACAAGGCAGGTGATTCTGCCCCTCTGCTCTGGTGAGACCCTACCTGGAGTGCTACATCCAGCTCTGGGGCCTCCAGCGCAAGAAAAAGCTGCTGGAGCAACTCCAGAGGAGGGCTGTGAAGATGATCAGCAAGCTGGGGCACCTCTCTGATGAAAGCAGGCTGAGAGAGTTGGAGTTGTTCAGCCTGAAGACGAGAAGCCTCTATGGAGACCTCACAGCAGCCTTCCAGTGCCTAAAATGGAGCCTACAAGAAGTCTGCAGAGGGACTTTGGCCAGGAGTATGCAGTGATAGGACAAAGGGGACATGACTTTAAATTGAAGGAGGGTAGATTTAGAATGGATATTAGAAATTCTTTACTCTGAGGGTAGTGAGGCACTGGACAGGTTGTCCAGAGAAGCTGTGGATGCCCCATCTCTGGAAGTGTTCAAGGCAAGGCTGGATGGGGCTCTGTGCAACCTGGTTAAGTGGAAGGTGTCCCTGCTCATGGCAGGGGAGTTGGAACTAGATCTTTAAGGTCCCTTCCAACCCAAACCATTCTGTGATTATATGGTTCTACTTGTGAACCTCACCAATCACAGCATTTCAGTATCAGACACAATGAAACATTCTTGTCCTCACCCTCCAATAAAGACAGTTCAAAGGAAATTAGATTGACATAGTTAGAAAATAAAAACTACTTTTCTATGAAACAAGGAAAAATCATTCCAAAACAAATTATCCCACCTCCCTCTCCTAGAACCATAGAAAAAAACCATCACAGACTCCTGCCAATGGCTCCCTAAAAACAGCCCCTCTGAAGGAAAAATAAAGCCATTAAAGCAAAAGATAAAATGACACTGTTACTTCAAAATAAAGTGCTATTCCTTTTAGAAATTCAAAAAAAGGAACATACATCAGCCCTTAAATGAATGCCATAGGAGATGCTCTACCCCACTCCCTCACTGAAGACAGCTTCTTCACCTTCGTTAACTTTGTTTTGCTAGTCAGTAGGGCTGTCTTGCCCTGAAAGCTTCTCATTTGGGTTCCACTTTAAAGACCCCCAAACCCAATTAACTCCCCCTTTCCTGCCAAAATCTACTGGGTGGTGCTGTGACATTTCTCCAAGAAATAGGCTTGAGCTTTGACTCCAGCATCTAATGACATTAAATGAGAAAAAGCAAAAGCAAGTTCATGCTATACACACTTTGTTACTTATATGCAAGTACTGAATTTTTAAGCCAATGTGAAAAACCTAAAGCAAATTAAACCAGTATGATTTCTGACATTACAGTGAACTAAACTTTAATAGCATGCTAGAGACTGAAGGTTAGCTAAGCAATGAGCAAAAAGAATCCTCCACTATATAACAGTCAGACCAAACATCAGAATTTAATCTAAGGAATCACATTCACTTCACAGTTCTGTCTGCAGAGAGGGGTCCACATGGATACATGATTCACTGTGTTTATTACAATGAATTCTGACTATATGAAAAGCTGATTTTTAAATTAACATTAAAAGATTTGTCTTTTCCTTTTGAAAGACAGGTGGCCATCCTCCATGACACTGTAATAACTAATGCTACAGTCACTTATTATTTTAATGTTTGGCTGGCATTCACTTTATATTGATTAGTATTGTCCTTTCCTTTTACACATTCCATGGTTGAGAAAGTATTTTCAAAGACTAACTAAAAGCATATTCACAAGAGACATAAGATCTGTCACTTCTAGGATAAGCTACAAAAGAACAAAAAATTACGCAGACAAGCAGAAAAAAACACACCTTGGAGTGTGTTTTTCCCTTTTCCAGTGTGAGTTGTTAAGCAGAATCTGTGCAAGTCCATTTGCTGTTTAGTGAAGTCAAACATGTATGAAAAATTTCTATGCCGATTGAAAACTAATCATACTGAGGAGTCTGGCAAGCACCTGAAACATGAAACCAAAACCCAAACCCTATAGAAATGCATTACAGAGAGGCTCACACCAGCCACCTTCTGGGGATCTGCAAATCCAAAAAAAAGTTTGAAAAATATTCACGTCAAATGTTTCAAATCAGGCATCAGCTCACAGGTTTGGTCAAGATGTCTCATCAGTCTGTGCTTCTGCCTATCTATGACACTAAAAAAATCAAGAAAAGTAGGTTTATTTCTTTTTATGAAGCTGAGTAAAAAAAAAAAAAAAAATAGGAAAAGAAGAAACAAAGCACAGGTGAAAATTTAAGAAACCAAAATTGAACAGCAAGACAGAGCAAGCTTTAAAAAAAAAAAAGTTTCAAGGCACCTTTTTTTCCTCCTGACTTCAGGAAAGCCGTATGAACCAGAGGCGAAGAAACATCACCTCCATAAAAGTTTCTCCAAAGCCCACAGTTTTCTTCATGGAGACATGAGCACTATGGTTCTGGATGGTGACAGAGCAGGAACTGAACAGGCAAATACAAACCTCCACTGGATATTCCCACCCTTTGCAAACAAACCAGAGAACAGAGCAGGCCTGTTGCGTTTCCCTTCCCATGATGTGCAGGCATGTGCACACGACAGGCAGCTACAACCTGCAGCACTCCCTGACAGAACTGCTCTGCTGAGAGCCACGAAAGGAGCCAGGAAAGATCAGGAACTGGGGAGGTCTGGCAGACTGCGTGTGTCCTTCACCAACTCATGTTCGCTCTGTGCATATAATGCTTGCTTTGTATGCACCTCGCAAGCCCTGCGAGCTAAAGTTTGAATGTAGAAAACAGGAAAAAAAGTAAGTCCCTCTAAATAACAGACCTGGGCATTTTCCTAGTTTTCCGTAAGATTTCCGTGCTATTGGCTTGAAAGAAGAAAGACAGGAAAACTCAGAGAATAATTAGCCATTAGTCACAGACATTTATTACAAATCAAACCCACTTGACACATTTTCCAGAAAATCTTTCACTGATTTAAGCTGGAAATCAAAATTACAACCAGCAGAGTAAAGTCCTTGCATATGTCACTCTCTAACTCGGTTTATTCACTGTCATCGTACCCCAGGGTATTTGGAGGTCATGCCTGATTGACCCACGTTAACATCTTATGTCTGCTAATATGGAGGCCCCCACTTAAAGCGAAATTGGAGAATGCAATCCTTCATCTACACATTCAGAGCCCTTGCCCACAGCACACAGTTATTCAGCCTCAGATTTCTGAGAAAATCTCTTGCAGGTTCACATTAAAAACAGATGCACAGAGTTCCATGGGAACATCAGATCATCTCACATTGTTCTTCTGAAAAGATGTGTTTAGAAGTGAATGCAGTAAGGAGAAAAATTCGTGTTGTCATATCCACCGATCTTTCTCATACAAAGCATCTGGGGAGGATTGCATTCAACAGACAACATGAAAAAAAGGAATGGGAGGTTTTTTTGCCACAGGGGACAAACACTCTTTCAAACACTTAATTTTCTGTTGTCTTCCTCACTTTCCCCATATATAGTTGTGGGATTGGTTTTGTTTTTCTTTGTATCAAGTGTATTTTCAGTTTTTAGTTTTTAACTTTTTTTTTTTTGGAGAAAATGTTGGTACTAGGTTGAATATATGCAGGTGAATGTTAACCGCCATAGATTTCAAGTAAAAAATTAGATATGCAATTAGAATGAGGTCTTTGTGGCTTCACCACTCACTTCCTCAGCAATTTTTTCAGTGTTCTGCTCCTTTTAAAAAACCAAATGAAAGACTAAAAAAACCAACCCAAAAAAAAACCCCCTCCACATCTATTTCTCCCACAATTACTTTTATTCTGTTCTCCTCCTACTTTGAAACAGGACAGAGCCTCAGTGTTCAAAATCAGGTTTTCAGTTTGTTGGGAGGGGACTGAATGTTCAAGTCTTTGATTTTTCTCTTCAGAAAAGAGGCTTGCATAACTAAGGGGGGGTAGAGGGAGAAGGCAGAATTACTGAAACACCTTCCCCAATTTCTGTCAAAATGAACAAACTTCCACTCAAGACTTAGCAAAATAGCTAAACAAACTTCAGTTTGAAGTGACTGTTCTAATAAAATATATGTTGTAGGTGTTTGCTTACTCTTTCCGCATTAGAACAGCTGGTTATGAAAAGTGATGTTTAAATGTGAGATGAGAAGTATGCAGAATTCCTTGGAGACCATTTTGGGGGGGTGGGGAAAAGGAAAGAAAAAGAAAGAAGAGGGGGAAAGGAAGAAAGGTTAAGGAAAGGTTATAAAGATTAAATCAGAAATTTCTCTGTTAAAGATCACTATTTAACCATGTCTTAGAACTGACAAGTTGTCCAGTGATAAGGACCATTCATCAATTAAGTTATTTTAGGATAAGAATCCATGTATGCAAGAGTTTTGGACCTTCACACCACATTTCATTACTGCAAGACATTTGTCAGAATAGGTGATGGGCCTCCAAGGAATGAAGATTTAGTTTCTTCTTTTCAAAGATACACTATCATGAAGGATGGAAAAAAATAATTCAGTGAAGAAGACAAACTTACTGCCCTCTTGAAGCATCTTAAGCTATCCTAGAATATTTCCTAGAATCTAAGATTTACCTCCAAAATAATATCCTTCCATTAGCTTTCCTTTAATTTTTATCTTTTTTTAAGTAATAGATTAAACAAAAATTATTTGGAGCTTTAAGGTTAGGGCCTAACCTTCTCATTTTGGCAGCTTTAGAGAAAAGAGACTTATTTAAGAAAAAAGTGTTTTTACCAATTTTTTTAATTACAAATATTGATTTAAAAGAAAATAGTATCAACTGAGTAACTAACAGTCTTTTAAAATAAGATCCAGTAATTCCAATAAAAGCTATTTAAACAAATTTACCATTTCTTAAAACCTTTGGGTCAAGCTATACATCTCGTCAATGAAAGACCATTTCCACAAATTAATTGCAGCAGACAAGGTCATCTTTGCTAAACATTTGACTTGAATTAACAGAGCTGGCCTAACATCATTCCTCCTTCTCCAATCTGAGGAATGTGCATGACAACATAAAGTAAGTAGCAACAGAACACTTAACAGCAGCTGTTTATATTTTAGTACCTGAAACTCCTGACAGCTGCAATGAGTTGATATATGAGGTTCCTGATGTCATTACAAAGCTTCAAGATACAGGGCTCATGAGAAATGGGGAAAAAGGGCCTCTTTGGAAACCAGCATCGAAGCCAAAAATAATCAATAAACCCCACATTCTGAAGAAAAAGAACATCTGTGATTTTCATCAGGCTTCAGCAGTCTTCCAACAAACATGTCACAGAGAGTTTAACTACAGTTCCTGCTATAAGCCACCTGAAGGAGAGCAATACAGGGAACCTTTACATCGGCTAAATATACGCAACACTGACTTAAAGCATGGATGTGTACTGTTTATTCATGTGAAAACTAAAAGGTTGGAATTCCTTGCTGGAATAAATGGGCATAAATCCATGGCTCCACAGCAAATTGTGATGCCACAACATTTTGGTTGATCTGAACTTGCCTTCCCTATTATCTAAAACTCTCAAGTATTTATTCCTAATCTTCAAAATTTTACACTCAAAGCAGTTGTAAAAGAAACTGCTTACAGCTAATGCCATCACAGATCATCCTCCTTCAGACCAACAGAACTCTTCACTAAAGAGATAAAACTTCCCTTGTGGACAACAAAGACTCCTAATCAAAAATGTCACTACATTTCACATCAAAAGCAAAACACACTCTTCAGTCTCACTCTCAATAATAAGAACATACTGCACATTATGCAGTGAAAATATTTCACCTATAGATTTCCTTGCAAGAAATTGAAATAGAATTCTACTCCTCCTTCTGCCTAAAACTAGTAAATGTTTTATTTGGGGACTGAATATACGTTGTCTACAGCCCTGCCAGTGAACTAGAACAGGTTAGGCCACTTTTACCATCTGTGTTCTTCACCTGCCAGCAGGTCACACTTGGGCCCAGATTATCAGGATTGCCCCATGTACACAGTTCACACAAACCAAACTCAATCAGAATTATTAATGACTGGTAACATATCCCAAAGGTTGCTATATGTTTAAAATTGTTCCTGAATGTGTGCACAACACAAAAGAAAGAGCAACTGCAGTTGCCAATATGCACCTAATACTGTGTGTTGCAGACATAAGAAAGGGTTTCTTTTCTATTTATAATTTTAGCAGTAATGCCTTTCAAGATTCTCAGACTCTGATGTGGGCTAATTCATAGAATTACTGGGTCAAACTTAAGAGAGACCTCCAATGAGCTGATATTCACATTCCTTATAATACCAAAAAGTATTGATTTAGGTTTCCAGGCTTTCCTTTATAGGACAGTAACTTTAAAAAGCACATTTTGGCGTTGGTGTTTCATAATAGGTAAATATCACTACTTGTATTTGTCCCAGCAGAGAAACCAAGACACAAAAATATGCAAAGTGACTTAGCCAATTCACAAAAGAAGGCAGAAGTGAGATGTAGGATTCCTAACTGCCAGGGGTTGCATCACATACCTACAATACACAGAGTTCTTGGCTGACACTTGGGCATCAGCTGTTGGCTGATTAGTCCTAGGAATGACACTGACAGGTGCCAGTGCTGGTTCAGTAACTGCTCCACCTTGTCCTCCCAGCATCACTCAGGATACCCTTGGAGCTGAAATAACTAAATTCAGCCATGCAAGCTACAAAAGGCTTATAAGTTTGCTATACTGACCAAGTGTGGGTTAACTTCCTGTCTTCCACTTTTAACAAAAAATAACAGGCCCCAACCAAATCTTATGCTACTTGTACTCCCAAACTGACATGAGACATCAGTCCGTTGAAACAAATAATTACTCTTCTTTTTATTTAAAACACACAAATAAAAGCATAAAATATCTGGTTTCCTGCATGGGATAACACACTGACAAGTTTCAGGAATAGACCCTTAATTTGCCAAGCCTTCAGAGAGGAAAAATGATGTCACAGTACTGAAATAACAAGAGATCATAGGAGACTACAACAATAACATAACCTATAACCTAATAAAACTTGATGTGTATCAGCAGTGCCAAAAATACTTACCAGCTCGTAGTTGCCTGGAAAAAAGCAGGGTGTCACCACCTAGAACAAAAAATGATAATAAAATAAGAAAAAAAAAAGAGATACTTCCTTTGGATATGTCTCAATTGCATTGATTGAGTCCCCTCCAGGCAGAGTCAAAGGGACAGCAGCCAGACCAGGTGAAGAACCTGCTGCTCTCAGCTGCATTACTTACTCTCAGCTCCCTGAGATGTTAGCATTAGCTCAATACAGGCTCAGTGCCCTGCTCACATACTCTAATCACTGAAACAGGTTGAAGAGTAATGCCTTTCCTCAGGTCACATATGCAGGGAAACATGGAGGGCTTTCTCTCTTCCTCCATCCTTTGCAGCATTCTTCTACCAGTTTTAGTTAATAAATAACTTGTCTGCTTTCCAGGAAATCCAGAACTTCAGCAGTTCCCAATACCTTAACCTTGTTCTGCAACTTTTATGGGGCAGGCCTGAGCAGAGCAAGCAGAACAGATATTCTGTGGACTCACATAATTTCAGAAGTTTGGCTCCAAGTTAAAACACTTTCTATGAAGAACACAGTCCATGTACATCACTCCAAAAAGAAAAAAAAAAAAGGAACAAAACCCACCAAACCACCTTATTTGAATATTCAGAAACCAAAACACAAACCAATCCAGGAAAATAATGACTAACAAAGATTCTACGATGATCTAGGGAAAAGCAAGTGTTAGATTATTTCTACAATGCCATACAACAGACACCCTCAAATTTCACACAGTCAGAAAACTGTAGGTTCATCCATTCACACCACTCAGCTGAGCTTCAGTAACAGTCATCATGCATGCTCACTTTAACCAGCACCTTGAGGTTAACCTCAGACAAAGCTGTTTCATTTAACATGTTCACCTTCAAAATTACGGCTCTCCAGGACAGACTCGCCTCTCAACCGGCAGAGTGGAGTCAGAAACTCTGCGGTAACACCTGGACACCAAAGGTGGAGTTTTCTTTCAGGAAGTGTTGGTGAGCTGTCCTGCCAGATGTCAAGGCATGGTATACAGAGTGGTTTACCAAGCAGAAGGGGCCTCATGTCATTTATAATCCTTAGAATAATAAAAAGATGATGTAGGCCACACAACAGAGCAAACTGCAAGAACAAAAAGAATCACCAGTTCTACACAGCCAAAAAGAGAGAGACCTGACTACACAAGGACAGCCCACTCCAGTTTTAACACTCAGTAACAGCTTTTAAACCACTAGCACAAAAAGGACAGCATTTCCTTCCGTAAGTCATCACGAAAAAGATCTATCACCGATTCTCAATGCTGCTTAAATCACAAAGTACTTATAAAAAGGAGAAAAAAAAGTAGTACATGGATTTTTCAACTCCCAGTCTCCTCATGATCTCCAAATTACCCCTGCAGAAAACAGGACAGATTAAACCCTGGAAATTCGCCTGCTGTACCCTCTGACTCCTCAGTGGGCTTGCAAGTCCAAGGTCTTACTAAGCTGCATCTCTGCAGCTCAGTTTGTGACTAATGATTTACTAGTCTATCACCAAACACCCATACTAAACACATGGAAGACGTTAACTAAGCTGTCATGATAGCATTCCTGTTGCTGAAAGCAAAGACATCATCTGCCTCTGTGACCTCTTGCTTGACACAGAATGTAAAACTTCACATGCCACCTTCAATTACAACTGCCAATTCTCCTTTCAAGCCCAAGTGACAAAGCACCAGGCAGAGCAATCCACAGCCAAAGAATCAAAGCCACATGCACACTGCACCACCACCACGAGTAGCAAACATCTGTATCTACAGGGGACAGGCTGTCCCCAGTCCTGACCATGTGATCATCTAAGTACTTATAAACAGGTTTTGCTACTGTTCTCATTGGCAACACCTAAGGTTAAAGTAGATAAACACATGATATTTCAGTTACTTTCACTGCCTGTACTTAGAAGAGAGAATTAATGAAAATCCCAAAGGAGTTTGCAGGCTGGCTGGGTAGTGCAGTGGACAAGCAGAGATGAACTGACATTATGTGCTCATGTAATTAATAACTGGAAGCACTGCAGATTAAAACTGTCATCACTGGCAAACATAAATATCACCTCTGCTCTCTCCCTTCTCTGCACTGATCAAAACCCTTGAGGAATCAAGCATATTTTTATGTTTTGGCTGACTAAGACACAACTCTGCTGTAATCTGCTTGATAATTACAGTTGACTTGCTGCCTAAGAAAAATCCCCTTTATTCTGACACAAGAACACTGGGGATATCAAGTACAGAATTTCAGAAAAGAAGTGCAGATCTCTGCAGATTCGTGGTATCTTAGTCAGGCAACTCTGGGTTGTCAGAAGATCACAGAATCACAGAAGATTCTGAGTTGGAAGGGACCCACAAGGATCATCAAGTTCAACTCCTAAGTGACTGGCCCATGTGGGGAGCCAATCTACAAAACCTTGGCATTATTACCACCTTGCTCTAACCAACTGAGCTAATCTCAAATACACATGATGAGAGTTAATGTTAAGGATAACACTCTATTTTTTTCTTCCCTCAGCTTCTCTATGCCTAAAACAGTTATTTATAGCAACCTGGTTTTACAGAAAAATTGCATCTTCTTCTAGTTCTGTGTCTCCTGCACTTTCCCCGCATTAGATGGTATTGTTCCAGGACTGTGAGAGTCACAAACTGCCCTTTCTTGTGTATACAACAATCCCTTTGCACTTGCACACTGCCACTTACCACCATGTTGAACTGTCACTAAACTGCAAAGCACTCAAAATGCATCACTCAGCCAAAGACTTTGATGCTCTGCTACTGTTTTTGAGCGACAAAACTCAATGCAAGACACACTGAACCACTCAAGACGCATTGATTTTCTTTAACTCTGACTCCAGGTACACAAATCGCGTATTTCTTCACCTATGAAGCAAAATAGTCAAGATCTGATTGTATCCCAACTTCAGTTCTCATGAGCAGTTGCAGCAAATTCTTCCACTGTTAATCCAGATGCAGGTTAAAAGCAAAAGAGTTTTTAACCCATTAAAAAAAAACAGAGAGGCTATTATGAGGCCCAAACAACCTAGGGTGAGGATATGTGAGTCGCTCCAACTCTTCCTGGTTTCCAAAGGCCTGAGATGCATTAAAGACTTAGCATTCCAGAAAAAGTATAGCGCTGAAAAGCAAGACTGCAAGACTTCAGTAACAAGGCAGAGAAAGAAAAATGACTGTAAGTGCCTCTTTCATTGGTTTTAAAAGTTACACACTGCACACCAACTGCATAAAACAACAAACTTCAGGAAGACTTATCTGGTCACCCAACTGAAGCTACAGCTAACCTTAAAAACATTTACAGTAGCCTGGTTTGTCATCTTTCAGTAGTTTCTTTATTCTTTTAAGAAAGGTACCGGACATGCACTACTGTAGTATTTCATAGTTACACACAACCAAGGTGCATTTAGCTGCTGTACTCCTGTACATTCACATCTTAACAAGAAATATCAGAATATAGGAATACCTTGCTTATTTTCAAGAATAGTTACCTCTTCGGTGCCCAGCACACACACACATATAGGCACATTATTAGTCTATTCACAAATAATCAAGCACATATTTGAAAGACAAACTACCGGTTCTAGCACACCCTGTTAATACGAAAACATTTTCCTGGCATGATACTTCCTCAATCAAGCCTTAGTTTAAAAGATTTTTAAAATTTCTTCAATGAAGAATTCTG
The DNA here is from genome assembly GCA_035583155.1 of Acropternis orthonyx. Taxonomy (NCBI): domain Eukaryota; kingdom Metazoa; phylum Chordata; class Aves; order Passeriformes; family Rhinocryptidae; genus Acropternis; species Acropternis orthonyx. The sequence continues at coordinate 55,470,295 of JAWWEU010000081.1, read as the reverse complement.
ACTCCAGCGAATCTGCAGGTAATTTTTCTTCATATGACTGTAACACCAGTCACATCAGTTAATGAGTAACTGACTAACAGGAGATAAATGTTAACTCAAATGAAAAAAAAAAGTCAATAAATGACAGGATATCTGGCGCTACGGAAATAAAATCTGTCTCCACTTGCTATAACAGAGACACAACAGTGCCCCCCATTGCAACAGGTCATTTGCTGGGATATCCAGTAATGACATTTCAGTGCTTTTTTTTCACTTCTGGATGTATATTCCATTTTTATCTTCCTTCCTTTTTATTTTCTTTCTTCAGGAAGGGGGTGATTTTTCAAAGGAAGAACCATCTTCAAAGACTGAGCCAGTTATTATCAAAGGCTCATTTCAAAGTCCAGATCTCAAACACTATTACGCTGCTTTCGCAAAAGCAATTTAACCACTTAGTTATAATGCATCGCTTTCTTCCAAGCTACAGTTTTATCAAGTAAGAAATGCTGGCAAGCCTGCCATAGGCTACATGTAACACAAATGACGTGCAGGTGAAGGAATCTTCACCAAATATATAAAGTGACCTACTAAAAAATCTGTTCACCTGAATTCACTATTAATCATGTTACAAAACTGACGACAAAAGGTGAAAAGAGCAGCAAAATTAAGCCACTGACATCCTGCAAATAACAAAGTTACAGTCATGTTAAGAGGCTTTCTGAACATTGCATAGGTGACTGTCAGGAGCCCAAACAGTAAGCTCATGGACATATTTAATATGAATCTTTATGTGTGTATGTATACACACACACACACACACACACACACACTTGCTTTTTTTTTTTTAAAAAAACACACACACTTAGCTATTTATTTCAATCTTTCTGTTTATTTTTCTTCTTCTGATGTGCCTGTCAGTTATTGTTGCCCTTCTACAGTCCACTCCCCTAAACACCCAAGACATAAATTCCCTTACTCACTCAAAAAACAATCTAAAGGATATTGAGTGCAGTATATCTTCATATAACTCTGTGCTGTCAATGACACAACTTGCAGCATGACAAAATGAAAAATGTAAATTCAAATTCTAGGATTAAAAGGGACACAATAGGGATATTAACTTGAGATTAAAAAAATACAACAGTTCTTTGGCTTGTTTGGTTTTGGGTTTTTAAATAGACCATCTCCAATTGTGTGACATTAGTATCTAACTCTGACCTTTTTTCTGGAAATATAAAGTAGTCTTAGCATTTCATGCCAGACAGAATAGCTCTAAAGCATGCCTAAAACCCCCAATTTTTTTCTCTTCAAATTAAGGACATTTTGGACACACTGAAAACAGCAGCCTTAAGGGAAGACTTGGCAAACACAGCAGAAACAGAAAAAGCACCTTTTATCCTATTTATTAAAATATTCTAGTGACTGCAATTGTTTCCCCAAAAGAAAAAAGATAACAGATATGGTAAAATCAGCTGAAATTCAATGCAGCTATACACTTGGGATTATGCCTCATGAAATAATGTCTGAAATTAGCACCTGAAATTAAAAGTTATGTCCCTTCAGGAGGGTTTTCAAAATTTAGAATTTTTATATACATAAAAATTCACATTTCCCCAGACAAAGGGACAAAGCTGTTTCAAACTAATTCATTGCAGGAAAAGGAATCTTTCACAAGTAACCAGCAATGCAGTTATCCCAAGATACAGAAATGTATTGTTCACATATGTTTGCCACCTAAAAGTCTGGCTTTCTTCCATGCAGTGATACTTGATCTTGCAATGTCACAGTCCTGACCTGTATCATGAAAGTTGTTTAACTCTTCAAAGAACACATACAGGGCAAAGACAGTTGTTACAGAGGTTATTTAGGAAAAGGATAAAAAACCCCAACCAACCAAAACGAAACAATACTTCCACTGAAATAGAAGCCAAAATGGATAAGTTTCTCTTGATAACCACAAACTAGTAAACAAAGATGAAGTCTCTTCCTTTATCAGCTCCAAAGGAGCCAGAAGGAAAGGAAAAGAAACTCAGTCAGAATGTGGGTGTAACTAACAGGGGTTAAACCAGCCAGCAGGAGCCAGGATCCTTAAATTATATTTTATTAAACTTTGCACTAGCCCTCTGCACTGTGGTTTAGTTTGTGAATTTAAACTGTCAGTGCTAGCTACTGTCCCTCCTGAGTTAATCTCTGTAACAGATTAAAGAGGCTTACAAAGTAGGTTGAAATTATTGGACACAAATGTGCGCAAAACATAGTATCTTTGCTCAAAATGTCTTGTTTTGCTGTTTCTTCAGCTAAAAAAAAAAAAATCCTAATTTTGACAATCATATACATCCTTGAGAAACTTGACTTCTGCTTGCTTTGTACCAGATCTGACCCCTCCAAGCTTAATGAAGATTACATTCCTCAGGGAATGTTACCCTTTTAGGAGACCACGACTATTTATTTTGGTATAATCCCCATGAGAAAACATTCTTCATTTGCAAAGTCAAACACTTGCAACATTACCAGACAGGGAGGGTCCCAGGAAGCAAAGGGGGATACAGTTCTGCCAACATTTTTCTCTCCCAAAGGAACAAGCTACCAGCATGGATTGGATTTTCTTGAATGGAAATAAACTGTGCACTAGACCTGGTACCTCAGAATTTTGGACCTATAACATATTTATTGGTCTGATTTCTCAGGACTTCAGTCTGCTTCCAACATCTGAGCAATAGTGATAAGAGCTACAGGCATTAAGCTCCCGTGGTCAAAACCAGGACCACAGAGTTAACAGACTCAGAAACTTTAGGAGACAAGAACTTGGTCACAACAAACTGCAGAGGTCACTGCTCCGCCCACGAGTTCCACTGCATTCAGTGTACCCCTGAGATGTGGGACAGATAGATGCCCATGAAATGAAAAAAATAAAGCTATTAAAGATATTACAACAATATTTAAATTATAAACATAGGTTAAAAGGGTGCGTGATTTTTTTCTTCATATATATTATAGGAAAGAAGGGAACATGGTAGAGAAGAACACCAGAAGAACAGCAACGTTGGTCTTTTCTACTCAGCGTCACAGAAAGATGAAAGTTGAAGTCACATGACAAATTTGTTTGTAAAGCAATGAGTTTGGGAATGGTTTCAGTTCTTTGCTTTATTTCCCTACATTTGAAAACCATTCATTTGCAGGATGACACTCTACATCTCCCTAAGGCCAGTCTAATGCTTAAATGTATTAAATCACAAAAAGGAATTGCATCAGGCAATACTCAGATACGTACAACCACTTAGCACAGACTGAAAACAGCTCTTCAGAAAAGAGATAATGCAAGAATAGGGTACAGAATGACACATCCAAATACCTGTTTTTTTAATCATCAAAACTAGCTCTCCCAGGCAGCTTTCACTAAGACAGCAATACAGAACAAGACAAGGAAATAGCCTTTTAGAAATAATTTCTAATAGAATACTATGAAATGCTGTGTTATCACACTGAACTAGTAAAAGAAAATTCTACGGAAGCTTAGACTCTTCAGCTTGCTGTTACAAAACCATCAGAACTTCTGGGATGGAGCTCCTATTGTTCAAAACAGGTAATACTCACTCTCATTCTGTTTCCACAAAACAGTGGTTATTCATAATGACGTCTGTACCTCAGTATCCAATCTTTTATCACAACAGTAAGGCAACTTGTAGCAACATAAAGCTGAGGTGGCTTTAACGTTTTGAGATGCAATAGCACCAGAGAGAATTCGACTAGTTTCTTTGAGTATGCACACTTGATCAAAATACCCAGTAAAAGCAATATAGTACCACACAGCAATATAGTGTGGCACAGCAATGGTGCAAAATGCTGTACATAACTGGGGCCCAGGTCATTTTGCCTTCTACACAATTACAGCCACTGTTGATATTCAGAGTACCCTTCAAGACATTGCTATTGCCTTTAGCTGTAATAGTGAATGCAAAGGCAGTGTGCCTCCTGAGCAGAAACTAAGAGTCTAATGTACAGTAAGGGTAAACAACTTTTTATAACAGAAACTCAAGAAATGGTATATTCTTGTAAGCTACTTGATTCCCATTTCCCAGAGACAAACATGGCATGAGATATGTAACATGATCTAAGGGAGCATTCCAAGCAGCACCAATGTAAAAATGCATCAGTCCCAGGTTCTTTGATCCTACTTTCAAAGGCTAAAAAATGCCTTTCTACTTAGCTTAATTAATAAATAAATAAATAAATAAATAAATAAATAAATAAATAAATATCTATGACAAGTTTGTATGAGATGTCCTTTATCTATACAAAAATGAGCTAGTCAGCAAGTAACTGGACCAGTAAAGAGGTCTTTCCCAAAATCAACCAGAACAGGATAGGGCACGGGTGGAAAAAGAAGAATTTTTTTTTTTCTTTCTGTCACTAATATCATCTTATCCTATTTTCCCCTTGACAACAGATTTACTGATTTTTAATGAAAATAAGCAAGGAAACAAACTGACCTCAAAGAATACATGTACTGGCTAGGTCTTGCACAACACAGCCAGCTATCTGAAACCGTAAGTCTAAATAAGAGTTCTTATCTAAAAACATTAGCATAGTTTTAAATACTTTGTTATTTTTGGAAAGCCCCAGCAAATTAATAAACTTCTGCTACTTACAAAGTTTATGCCCATAAAAAACAATTTCAAGTTCTCATGTCCTTCAATAGCTTACAGTTCTGATTGAATCTGAAGATTTACTCCCTTACACAATTCATTAGTGACAGCATGTCTAATATCAGGGCAAAATATTTTGCAGACAGGACGATTTGCAAAATACCACTTCTGGTAGAGTCAGGAACAATCTGAAGACCTCCTCTGAGCTACAAATGTCAATTACAAAACTTACCCAGCAGTCCCTTGGACTTAACTGCAAATATTTTCATTTTAGCCCAAGACCAGCAGCACTAATAGGGTTGCATGCATGGTAATATAAATAAGAAACAATGCCTCTAAATGAAACAATTCAGTCCACCACTGGTAATGACAGTTTTAATTTCCACTTTCAACGGTGCCATATGAAGGTGTAAAAGCTGACTGTATTTTGCTGATCTCAGCCAACATAATTTTCCAGGTTGCTCAATTATTTTTAAAATTTGAAGAGCTTTACTTCAAAATCACTTAAAAATAACAATCTATTTATTGACAAACCCAAGCCATTCAGGTGAAAAGTTTGTGGTATTCTGTTTGTATCTTTTCCCCAAAAACTGCCTTTATTTTCATGAGAAAGTTTGACACATTATCTGTAGCGCTTGAAATGCAGCTGAGTCTAAAGAAGTATGAAAGAAGTTTAGAAAGTTCATGAGAAACATGATGTTTACACTGTCACTACCAAAGCCGCAGCCATCTCTTTAAAAAGCAATACACTTTTAAACTTCTTGCAAATATTGCTTCTGCTCTAATATTGTCCTGTTTTAAAAATTCAAAGAGGAATTCTTTCCACACTTTTGAATATGCATGCTGAATTCCGTCAGAGGCAACCCGATGCCGCATGCAAATCAGACAGAAAAAGATTACCTTCGAAAAGAGAGAACATTAGCGATAGTTTCAGAAATAGCAGCATCCAAGATATAGTTGCTACCCTTGACAAATTGATGACGTGTCACCATGAATATACCACCAAACTTCCAACGATTTCATTGTAGTAATCAAAGAAGTAGTAGAGATCAGACATTAGCAGGAACACCACAGTAACTTGGGAAACCTCAGTGGCTTCTGTTTTTCATTTGAGTGCCACACCACCATTCCTAAGAGTCCAGCCCACTGCATACTCACTTCTACTGTCAGTCTCTTCCCTGCTTCCACCTTCTTAATGGAACTACTAATAAAACAAGATGGATCAGGGTGCACTTACATTAAATTCAGTTAATTTATTTTCAGTCCCCTGGCCTGAGACTGTAAGTAGAAATTCTTTCTCACAGTACTAACAGAGTCTAGAGAAGTGCCCCTTTACACTCTTCAGCCATGAACAGTAAGTAGTGTCCTGCAATCAAGGGCGTACAACGCACTGCACAGAGTGAGAAGTCAGTACCCTTCTGCTCATATCACTTGAGGCAGTACAGAGGAGCTAGAAATTAAGAACTTTTGAACAGAAAGTCTTCTTTCAAATCTTTCTTTAAAAAAAAAAAAAATCAAAGAAAGCCAAGCATGCACACTTGAGATGGGGATTTAAACTAAACTCCTGATACAAGAGGCATAAAAGCAAAAACAGAAGTAGAAGGGAAAATGTGCAAAACAAACATTAGATTCAGTATTTCCAAGGTTAAAGAGAAGTAAAGGTATGACATTTGGCCCGGGGAGGGGTTGTTATGCTTTTTTAATTTGAACATTATTTAAACAAGCAGTAGGAAATCGTGAAACATGCACAGTCACAAATGAAATACAGTTTTGGTTATTACATGGCTAATCAGAATACATTTTTCATAACTCAATTCTGAGTTAATTGAGCTGTTTAAAAGATGGACCAGGGTGCATTAATGTTAAATTCACATAAGATGAACTTCTGGTGAAGCTCAGGGGATGTTCCAGTTAGAATTAATTACAGTGCATTACATCAGGCCTTTCTTTGCTGAGAAGCCAGACTGGGGAAAAAGATTTTAAAAGGGTATCTCACAGGGTTGCCTTGTTTGCCTGTGTTCCAAAAACAAACACATATGAGAGAGGGAACACATTCATGTATTTCGATCAGCCTCTTGGTCAGAACTATTACATCAGACAACATTTCAAGTATAACCTATATTTCAGGAAGGTAAATGAAGCAATTATCCATGTGACTTGCCTTCGAACTTCTGGTAAGGAGGACAAAAAATATGCCACCTCCTTTCCTAAACTCGACACAAAAGACAGAAGGATCTTTCTTTCCCTCTTGCTCCACAAACACACAAGAGAAATTGTAATATGGCACTGCACCATATGTTTGTCTTAATTATCTGTCCTGCAGGACTGCCAAGGGCCACTCTTCACAGGGTAAAATTATCTGCCTTCATGCCCATCCACTGCAAGAGGCACAGCCAAACTGTACAACCTTAACAAGCTGTCCCAAGAAACCACAAGGTTCATTCACAAACCTGACCAAGAAGTACTTGAGTGACAAAAGCCAACAGACATGCCTGAGAGCCAAGACTGCTTGTGCTTTAAACCTCCAGACTGAAAATACATGACTAATATTAGTGCATCTATATATGCAGATAAATATAGATAGGTAGATAGAAGGTCTTTATTGTCAGAATACAAGTTGAGCAACCCAACTAACAAAACCAACGATCACTCCTTCCTGATTTTTATGTTTGTGATTACTGTCACTCTCCCTTCTATACTGCTCCTAGTCATGTTTTTTACATTAATTCAAGTTTAGTTTCTTTCTGTGCATTTTTCTCCAATCATCTTCATACTCCCTAGACTGTTAAAAAGACTAAGCAAACGTTAGGGTATCACAAGCAACTTTGGTGGTAGTGGGAAACTTCTTTCAATCCTCTCCATCATCAACAACTTAATCAGTTTAAGGAAAAAGGAAGAACAGTGTCAAGGGAAGAATCATATTTTCTCAGACACAAATGCCTGGAAAAGAAAGAATTAGAAAAAACACAGCCTTTGAGAAAAACAGCAAGAAAAAGTGCCAAGTCAGAGTTTTTATCTTTTATTATTAAAATAGCTTTGGTGCATTTAAAAATGAAAAAATGCTAAAAACAAATTATAAATCTGTCATTTCTCTATTAAAAGCAGACAAACAAAAAAAAAAACCAACAAAAAAACCCCTACAGATTTTGAAAGCAAAAAATAGTTTGGTCTAGCTTTACCAACATTCAAGTGGCACACTACAGCACTGGAAACTAGTCCAAACAAGTATTTTAGACTAATAATATAAAATTCTAAAGCTTTAATTAAATTTGTATTCAACTGAGATGTCTAAGACAGCTTACTGAAAATTGAAGGAGGAAGTATGCTGAATCAAACCCACATATAAATAAATTAATCTTACTGGAACTAGAAAAAACCATAGAACCATTTGTCTAGGATATTAATTTCCTTGAAACATCATTTCAGAATTGCAAAGAATCACTATGTATTATGCAAAGAATCTTTTTGGCTTAGGCATAGCAAAAATATCTTCCACTTTGAATTAAGGATAATTTAAGGAATTAAGGAACAAAGGAATAAATAATTAATTTGCATGAACTAAAGAATTTATGCAATGACATAAAGCTGCATCACATCTGATTCAACCAAAGACTCCAGTAAATACTTAAGCTGACTGATTCTAAGAGAATTTGAGCATTTGCTTACAAACTTAATAAAATCAGTCAGTTCTCAAGAGGGAGAATTAACATACAAGAAACATGTCAAAAAAAAAAAAAAAAACCATGCTGAAGAGGTTCCCAGTCCAGCCTTCAGTCCTCACACAAGACAAAAGATACAAACTGATTTTCAAGTTCCCAGACTTCAAAGGACAAAGTCTGGCTACAGTGAGGAGATGACAACTTTCAATGACTCAGCTCTATACCACATATCTAACAGACAGAGTAAGAGCAAAAGATAGGAAAAAATGGTATCCCAGCACAGAGAGCTAAGTGCAAGCCTTGTGGTGGGACAATGAAATATTCCTACATCAGACACAGAGAGGTGCGTCCCAAGAAAAAACTACAGAACAAAGAGGACTCAAGTTCCCAGAAAAAAGTCCAGAGCAAAGCCCTGGGGCATTAGACATGCTGCAGCTTCAGAAACATCAGGGAACACTAACTAGGTACACACATGTGAACAAAGAGCAATACAGAAGCATTTCCAAGTTAAACATGCATGGTTAAACATGCATGGACTGAGGCCATACAACATAGTTTTTAAAAGATGAACTGGGTTTTGTACAGCAAAACGAAATTATTTCAGAATTCTTTCTTGTTATTCAATGTGAAATAAAAACCACTGCCTTTTAAAGAGCATTCTGAAATATAATACATAAGTGAATAGAAACTATTTTCCTCTAGAGTGGTTTTCTGCCTCCATCACTTCAAAACAGCACAGATTACTAAAGCATAAAATATTTTCAATAGTAAATTGAGATACTATTATATGTCGGTATAAAATTTGAAAAGTTGGTTTTAGTTCTAAATAAGCCTGCTGCAAAATCAAATACATTAGAATAGCTTAATCTATGCAAGGTCAATGACAAGTTTATGAGAGCTTCCCATGACCAGAAGAGGCATCACTCTGGTCCTGCAAGTCAACAACATTTTTAGACTCTTTTTCAACATGCAGAAAAGTATGGTTCATCAAGCTTCCTTGAGGAGTACACACATAAGGCAGCAGGACAACACCTCACTACGAGTATGTACAGACAAAATACTGGAAAAGTCACAGATACAACCATGTGTCTTTCTGTTAACATATAGAAAGTTTCTGAGGCTAGAGCAACAGGGCTGCCCTAGCCCAGCACTGCCAATGCACACCACACTGATGGGTGCAGAAGCCATGAGCCTTATGTAAGTAGGAACAAAAGATACAACTCACAGAAAGATTCTGAACTTAAGCTACTTGTTGGCTTACTACTTCTCTGAAAATCAGAAAATAAGCCTCTTGTAAGAAATAATCAATTATTCAATTTGGTCTTGTTTCCAGAATTTGTTTTTTTATATCCCATAATACATGCTAGTAATTTCCTTTCAATTATTCAAAAATTATAAAGCAGTTATCATCAATATCTTGATGACAGTTTGGCTGTTATATACTTTTGGGACTCTTCAGCACTCAACACCCAAATGCCTGAGCGCATAAATACTAGTTGAAAGACAGTTTCCTTTTTTTAACATATGGCACACATAGGAAACTATCTGTCTCCAAAATAAGTTTAAAGAATTACTTACAACAGTCTCCAGCATCACTTAAGTAGGATCATTTCAGGAAACTAGTAATATGTAGCACCTACCCAAGCAAACCTCCAAGCTACCAATGTTATCAACAAACCAGATTATTTGTCATGGAACCAGTGAATTCCATACTGCAAGTGCTATTTGGAGAACCAAAGCTACTGTGCAAAGAGGGATCAATTACATCATCTGGTCTAACAAAAAAATACTTCTTTCTACTAAACTGTTCTACTTCTAGACCACCATTACTACAGCATTATTACTAATCATTATTGAATGCATATAGTTGATAAAACTCTTTAAAAGGTAATACCTTACTTGCAAACTTAATTACCATTGTATTGTATCATCTTATTTCATTTTTAAAAAAACCAAAATTCTGCATTTACTCAGCATACCAAATAACACAGCAATTTTCAAATAGACATGTACCATTTTTACTCAAAATGGGAGATTTTCAGCCAACTGACACTTGTATTTGCTAGAGGTTCCCCAAATGGCCTGAAAAAATCTCCAAGTCCTTCACCAAGCAGAGGTTCTTCTCTTGAATTTAGTTATATTTCTTGGAAGCACTGAACCAAACAAATCCTTGCACAAGGCCAAACATCAAGTCAACAAATGGGTAATAAGACTAGGTCTGCAGTGTCCAGAAACTCAGTGCTCTCTAACTATAAAAAACAGCATCTTTATAGATAGCAATTACCAATCAAAAGTTTAAGTTAAAAGAAGGGAGTATTACCCCATGAAAGTGCCTCTGGTAAAATAAAGCCCTCCAAGACTGCTAGATTTAGACTGCAACACTCTGTACATGCCTCTGATTTACACAAATCTAGCAGTGGAGAAACTTCACATAATGTAAGACCATGGAAGTCCTGATCTCAACTTGTGTGAGAGGAACTTGGAGTTTTTTAAAAGTAACTAAAATCTAGTAATGAAACTGACCTGGGGAGAATCGACAGCAATTACTGAAAATTAATAATGTGCCTTTTATAATCCAATGTGAAAAGTTTGCCTTTAAATCTCTGTTGCTGTCCAAATTTTGTATGTACATATATAGGTGTGTACATACACACACACTCTGAGACACTTGGTGGGGGATGAGGGATGTTGTGTAAATATATAGGTGTGCATGTATACCTATATACACCCTACTCACTCCAATCATTTTTTTACTTTTCTGGCAGAACTGTGGGGTCTGTATTTCACCCACTTAACTTGCTGCTTTTAACTGCAAACATGTCCTCCTGTAGGAGGAATGAGAAATTCAACCACTGGTGCAAATGTTTTGACTACATAGGGAGCATTTTTTTATTAATGGCAAGAACAATACCCCAGCTAGGTATCTGATTTAATAATCATCTTATTATTACTGCGTTGATACAGCTTTTGTAGTCTCAACTCTGAATACATAGGGATGAACGGCAAGAAGGGAGGCCAGTAAGTACACTTACCTTTTCTTCACATTTCCTGTGGCAGGCATACTTGCACACTAAAACAAAAGTAAATAGAATATATGAGTTAAAGAATAGGTGGATTGTCCCCTCCTTTTCTTTAGATTAGCTTTTTACAAGAAATCAGGCCAAACTCAAGTCTGTATATATAAAAGTATTTACATACTTCAAAACAAAACTAAACTAAAAAAGGAAACTCACTTAGTATTCTCCCATTCCCAAAGATTAGTTAATTCCAGCACTGTTATCAGATTTGTGCATTCTATCACCTTATGATAATGTATGTCTGGTTAAACGTCATGGCCTAATTATCTTGACACTGTTACAGATTCACACATGGCAGAAGTGTTACCCCTTAAATAATATAGACAGCAAGCCCAACTTGTTCCCAGAGTAACCCCTGAAACTCAGTTGTATCAGCAGTTCCAGACAGCTAAGAAAAGCAGGCTGAATTCAAACTCACAGGGAACCCTGACTGGTCAGACTATAATTTCAGACTGTGAAATTCAGGTTACACAGTGTTGCAAACATCACTTCCAAGAGTCTAAGCACTTGATGTTTATTTAATTCCTGCTCCCTAAGAGAAGGAAAGGACGAATTATAACCAGCAAATTTAGATTCAGAAAACAGCACTTAACTTAAAAAGTAGCCAGAGGAGCAGCAATGTAACTATGATGCAGCAGCACAATAGCTGGAATGTGACATTTATGTGCACTTCCTTCTTTACTCTGAAATTTGCTTTATTTCCATGCAATGTCTATCCCTTGGGTTACCACGAGCTAAACTTATTAAATTTTATATTCAGGAAAATTTTTTACTTTTTCAATCTCCAAGATCAGTGAACTACAGAATCCCACAGAGGTTTAACTGAAAGATTAACTGGAGCCTAATCTTAGACCCCTGAAGATGAAAGCCATGCATGTTTCTTGATGCTTCTACCAAGTGGAAGATACTATAGAGCCTGACCCAACAGGAAAGATACAACTACCAAGGTGTGAGGTCAGCAAAATCTCATACGCATTTCAGATTGAAGTGCATCAACTGCTGAATGAAAACGCCCCATGCTGCAGTCACTTCTCAAGAGAAAAAAAATAAATCAGGCTTACTGACCCGTTTTCTATTCAATCTTGTACATGATATATTCACTTATTTTCTCCATGTATAAGTTCGGGATGAGTTCTTTGTTCAGAGTGCTTCACAGGATTAAGTTTCTTTAGTGTAAAAATTTATTAGCTTTCATACAAATACACTACTCTAACTATTAGCTCTGATAATGATCTATAACTTGTTCCACTTACAAATGCTATCACTTTAAAGCAAAATGAAGATGGCTTTTAATCCCCAATACAAAACTTCACTTCTTGTGTGACAGCATAGGGAATAAACCACTAAATTCATTAAGTGATTCAACATACCAAAGCTGTCTGTTTAGTAGAATCCGTATTTTAAATCAGCATGATTACCTTTAGCTTTGCAAAAAAGCTAACAGATGCTCTAAAAATAGATATGCTATCTGTTTATTCTATAAGATACTTTGAGATCTCCTGCAAGAACAAAGAGAGACAATCACACAAAAAAATAAAAACAGTAAATCTGTCAGAAAACCCTAATATTATAGACAAGGTTTACATTGTCTTTACTGATGCTTAAACCTAGACTTCTGCCGGGGCAAGATGAAATACAAAACAAGAATAGATTTCATTCTATGACAACTTCCATGATATGCAAAACCAAATCACAAATGTCACCAACAAAATGCAAAATCTCTATTAAAGACATAGATAAGAGTAAATGCAAGCATTAGGTAAAAGAAAAGTCAGTGTTTTCTGCTCTTGTAAAACACAAAAATACTTACTGTCTTTTCTGGAAAGAAATCACTCAAGTCAGATGTGAGCTTAGCCTGGATAGCAACATCAAGACTGAGTCTTGCAGAAGCACCTCATTCAAACTCATAAGCAACACAGAAACTCCATACATAATTAAAGGGAGAACACTTCACAAACAAAGCTATATTGCTATATTTATGACATTCTCAAAGAAAACAAAGACTGAAGCCTCAAGAGGTAATTGGTCAAATAACATTAGGCAAAGCTCTCTAACTGAAACAAACTGTATTTTTTTTCAAGTGTTTAAATTTAGAACATTCTGACCATAGAGATCTGATTAATTCACAAAGACTGCTTTACTTCTCATCAGCATACAGAAATATCCTATTCATATCTAAATCCAGCACTTGCATGGAATAGACTAAGTCATTACCTTTTTTCCTTCACTATCTAATAAAGCTGATTATGATAATAAAGCTGGATAGAAATAAGCACTCCAAATGGAGATCATAGGGCAGGGTGGGGGGAAGAGAAGTATCTGCAGCATTTGAAAGAGGAGGAGATATTAAGAAAATAATATGAATTGGCTATGAGGAGGCATAAAGGCACACTAAGAAAGAGTGAATGGAGTATGGGCCATGCTGCAGCAGCCCAGTATCTGAACAGTGGAGAGACGCACCCCTGCCTTTCCAGGCACATCCTTTCACAATGCAATTCATATGGGTTTCCCAACTACAGCTGCTACCATCAAGAACAGTGAGCAATCCCTTCAGCAACACCAGCAAATTCAACATTTACTCACAGAAAGAAATCAATGTGCTTGATATTTCATTACTTAGAATTCATCATGCTGCAGCTACGATCAATTCTACTAACATCACAGAACTACCTGGTCTAGATTATTGCAATCCTTCAGCTGGTTTTATCTCAACCCAGGCATTTACAGTATTTGCAAGGAGATAGATAACTTCAATCATTACTAGACTGCCAGATAGACTAAATCATTCTTCAATATGCCAGCTTTTTTTTAATGAAGAGCCTTGAATAGTAGGTACACACTTTTAGAAAATTTCCAAGGCCAAAAAAGCAGTATTATACCATAATCGTGCAACCCATGTCCTTTCAGTGCAACAAACATGCAACACAAAAGCCTATGAGTAACTGAGTAATTGATGTGCTGTTAGTATGCTAAGGAAAATACATACAACTTACATTTAAAAGATCTCAACAAACAGTTTCTACTGAAAGCTGGCATTCTTCAGGCAAAGCTTAGAAGTGAAACTGCACTCAGCTCTTCTCAGGACTACAACCTAAGTGCATTCAAATTCTGAAATGTGCCTGAAACAGTCCAGAGGACTTAATGTCACACTCTACAAGGCTACTTTAGTTCTTCATCTGAACAGCTGAATGTCTGCATCCCACACATCAGCTCTTGTCAAATACCAGACTTTCCAAATTTGTGTTCAAGGATTCTGACATCAGTTCCAAGAACAACTGTCCCAAGCTGGCTGGTAATAAAATGGAGACCAAGCCATATTTAGTCAATTTAACTACACTTCAAAACAGTTCCTAAACAATAGATCCAAGAACTTATTTTTTAAAGAGGAGGAAAAAGAAGGAGGATTGGGGGGGATGGGAGGGAAAAAGATTTCTTTGCATCAAAATGAAGATATGCTAACTCCTGCAAGTTACCAATATTGCTGTTACGGTAAAGAGAGGACAAACATAGTGAATCATATTTTTCAGACTTAAGTTCCAAAATGTTTGTGAAATTAAGAGTTGTGCTTCTTACATTTTTGCATGCAAAATGCTCTTTGAAAACCCATAGCAATGTATTTACAAAGTAAGAAATTGCTTCACTAATCACAGAATGATTTATGGTTGTACCACTCCAGCCCTGGAGCTGTGGGCTCACAGGCCCTGCTCAGTTTTACTTTAATACTTATATATATGGGTTCTTTAATACCTTAAGAGAACATCCAGAGAATAAGCCACAGACTTGTTCCCAATGAGTTCTTTATTAATTTAGGGGAGAAAATAACGGAACTTGCAAAGGTTCAAAAATGGCATTACACAAGCTATACAAAATGTTCCACCATAATAGTAACTCAGCACATATTAAGCCACAACACCCAAGTCAATATTCAATCAATTCACAACTCTTAAGTCAAATCCAATCCCTCCAGCTCCAAGCCACCCAAAGCATCAAGAAAGGAGCAAAGGTGTGGTGTGCTATAGTTTTCCCAGGCTATTTGTGACTGGCAGCCACTCCAGTGCCTCCCTATGTGTGCTCCAGGGCCTGCCACAAGGGATATGGGGCCACCCCATCTCTGTGAGGTTCAACCCATCCTTTCCCCTGCACACACACACATGCACTCCCCACAAGGTGCTTCTGACCCAATAATTACTGATCTGGTGTCTAACAATGGTTTACCAGAACAAGGAGCTTTATTCTTCCTTTGGGTGGTAAGGGCTGTGCACCTTGACAAATTTTAGCATTTAATGGACATACGGTATAGCAGTATATTTCATACATTCCACGCAAATATTCTGTTACACTGTACATGCAGTGAATATTAAAACATGGCTGGTTTATAAAGACAACCTTGCATTTAACCACAGCTTTTACCAAGTGATGCTCCATGGTGGGGTTTTGTGTATTTGTTTTTAAACAACTGCATATGGCAAGGGTAGAAACAAGATAATTCAAGAATCCTCTTGGGGCTGAAACTTGCATGTAAATAGAGAATCTAAGAGATGTAACCCAGTTTAATACCTTTCTAATGCCTAAGAAAAATCACTTGCCCCAAGAACATACACTCTACAGGAATATTTTAATTCCTGGTGACAAAGTAAGTTGGGATATCGAATCACAGGCCTAGATGTTTGAAAGATCCAACACAGCTTCCCCAAAACAGACACATGCTGCTACAGCTGTTTTTCTACAGTAATAGAAGAGTCCTTAAAGATCCACAACAAAATGTAAACTAAACCAAGCACATAAAAAGACTTGTGTAATCAAGACTTAGTTTTTATAGCTCCCAATTCCAGTCTTGTCTCTTAAACACCAGAAAAGATGGGTGTCAGAGTGTTGCAGGAGTGGTAAAGCCCAGCAATTTTAGTACCTAGGCTACTGTTTCCACTGCTGACCAATGCCTACAGGAAATGCTTTGGACAAAACACCAGGTCTGAAGAAAAAATGTTTTCTTTTCTGTTAAAACATCTTAATTTGGTTTCTGACAATGCACAGTAAGGCCACCACAACAAGGACAAAATGTTGTAACATATGCAAATTGCTCGCTATTTCTATTTTGACAAGTGCTTAACAATGTTGTGATCAGATTGTTAGAGAAAAATTCGCACCAACACACACTCTTCCGCTGACCTGTTCCTACCAGCTTTGCAACAAGTCAACTTAAGAAAAAAGTCAAAAGGAAAGCAGTATGAAAACCAGACACACAGAAATGAATTGCAGCATTAAAAATAAGTTGGCATGCAATTTTGTGTGAAGCAGTTCTGTGTGACTCTTACCCCACCCTTTTGTGTAGGGGACGAGGGAAGGGTACCCTGGCTGGAAATACCGGGATTTAGATACAGAAGTAAACACTTCTATTTTTAAGAAGTTATCAGAGTCACATGCCAAAGATGTCAAGTCTAGCAGACACACTCCAGCAATATCTGCTAGTGCATTTTCTATGCCTCAAACATTTTCCTAGATTTTCTTTTGTTCATTTTTTATATTCAGCCAACCATTGTCTCTTCATCTGAATCTTTCTCCCAGTACTTTGCGACAGTGACTGCAAACACTGTTTTTGCAGATGAAGGTTAACAGACAGTTATGGGAAATTTGTGCAAAGCTTCAGCATTTTTTCACTTGGAGTGGCTATACAGTTAAGTGTGTTGTCAATGAGCCTTCCCAGACATGAAATATTCCACTTGCTGTTGCTGACAACAGCAGTGGAAAATCTTTATTAAGAGAAAAATATTTTGGCACTACTGATGCAACAGTATGTCTCCTCTTTTCCTTTACTCCCACTTTCTTCCTGTCTTGTAAAAAGTCTTGACCATCAAAGGATGGGGTTTTGTTTGGGGTTTGTTGTTTGGGGTTTTTTTGGTTTGTTTTTTTTTTTGGGGGGGGGGGGGGGGGGGGGTGTTT
>JAWWEU010000081.1:55358897-55448886 GCA_035583155.1 Acropternis orthonyx | reverse complement strand
CCTGATGTTTTAGGTAAACAAAGAATGTCTTTACTCCCTGGTGCGATTCCATGAACAAAGTTAACCCGTTTGTTACACCTTGAAGATGAAAGAAGCAAGAGAATGGAAATAATGCTTTCTTGTCAGCTAAAATATCTAAAGTACAGATGAGGTGTGTGGTAGCTTCAGCAGCTGGGACTGCAGTTTTGGCTGCTGTCAGCAGAGGCAGCTGCCCAACTGCTGCTGAGTGGCAGCGAGAAGGGAGTCTGAAGAGGAAGGATATGGCTGGGACTGAAGAACCACATGGGTTGAAGAAATGATTAAGGAAAATGCAAACTCCCTTCTGCCCCTGGAGCCAGGGGCACTTTTTTCACTTTTTTCTGTCTGTGCAGGCTTTTGGGTTAAGGGAAGAAATGGAATATTGGGTAGATCTCAACAAAGCGACTGAGGTGGATAGAATGGGAGTGGAAAACAGTACAGGGAGCAAAAAAGTGATGGAGCATCCTGTGAAGTAGGAGAGCAGAAGTGTATCCAGGAAAATGAGCAGAGAGAGCTAAGAATATGAAACTTGAAGAAGCGAAGCTCAGGAGACTGTGTGTTACTATTTCATGTTGAGCTATCTGCAAGGTGCTTGAGATGATTTGAGAATTTAGAAAATGCACCTTTGGTCTTGGCTGACAATAGTTTAGGAAGAAATGTCATTAAGTTCTTGCATATGTCTTGTTCCAGCTCTGCAGGGCTGGAACAATGCTTGTTCTTACAGGGCGTGGTTGTTTGGCATGCTGTTTTCTGGTTGTCAGTAATTGTTAGTGATACCACAGCTGTCCCCATGGTGACAGGAAGTCCAGTGCCTTAACTTCATTCTTTGGAGTTGCAAATAGTGACCTCCATAATTCTCCCATTAGATTGTCATGACTGGTTCTCAGATTGTGATCTACAGAATCTGTACTTCCATATACAATTCAGAGATCCTATGACAAGGTCATTCTATCCTTGGTATCTATCCAAGGACATTCATATTAAGGTCATTTGGCAATGTATTCAACTGGAGATGGTTTCCTGGTAGTGTCCTGCCCCTAGATGGGCCCCACAAGCATGGGAAATTAGAAAACTGATGTGAGAATAACAATAAGCATGAATGGTTATCCAGGGATACCTTGAAGAACAGTATTTCTTTCCCTAGCAAACCCAGAAGTTATCCACAGAAAAGCAGGGCCAGTGTTAGAAAGTGTGTGTAGAAAGAGAGCTGAAAAAAGGACAAGGCAAGAGTAAGCCTAATTACTAATCACTGGTTCAATCCATATTTGTATGTTGTTTGGAATATCTTGATTCCACTAAAGAATCTGGTCCTTTTTTATCCAGAACAGATAAAATATTTCTCAGTTCATTTGGCAGTTTCGTTGTGATCTGAGAAGTCAAGGACGGTCCTGAACACTGGCCTGTCAAAGAATAGCTCAACAACTAACCAGCTCCAGGTCAAATGAGCTTATATTTCTTTTCCCCTATGAACCTTAAAAGCAGTGTTTAAATGCTTCAAACAATAGTGAGCTGATGAGTCAGTCTAAACATGCAAAGGCTCTTTGTAGACAGCAAGCAAAAGGCTTAATGAATGCAAAGTAAGAAACAAACCCATTGATTTTAATCCCAGAAGGTATTCATCCCTCACTGAAGCTGGTGGGGAAAGAGCAGTGATGCTAGTGAAAGGTTTTTCTATTGATAGTGGAGGGTCTGTGTTGGTAAGTGGTCTCACGGTGGCTCAGAGCTTAGAACCTCTTTGTGGCAGATCAGTTCTGCCTGAACTTAGGATTTATTTTTTTTCCTCTTTTTTTTTTTAACGCTGTTCATGTGGCTCCATATAAATTGTTACGGACTCCTACCAAAGGGCTGCTTGAATACTGCAGTACTGCACAGATGATACCTACCAGACCTTTGTGTATCAAAGCAGAGAAATGTTAAAACCAATTTACAGAGCTGCTAAGAGGTAGTTCACTTGCTTTACTCTGCAGTTGTTTGGTTCAGTTGACTTGTCATGTGGAATGAGAACCAATTTTGTAGGTAGGGCAGTTTCCCAATTACTTCAGCTTGTGATCATATCTTACTTCCTTACTCTCCAGATGTTGTGACTTTTCACACCTGTTAGCTTTTTAAAGTTGCAGACCACAGAGGACTTGGTATGAGCTGAAGCTCACATGTGTGCTTTGCTGTTTAAGTTTCTGACCTGCTGTTGTTCAAAATGGTAGAAGTCCTCAAGACAGATTTTAGAAAGATAATCAAATGTGCAGAGAAGAGAGGGAGACTCTGTAAAGTACCTTCACAGAAGGAAAGGCTGCTGTTTATGCAGTCATAGACCCCAAAATATTGGCATCAAAAAGTATCTTAAAAGTTGTCACTGGAAGACAAGTTTAAGGTGGGACTCATAGTCAGGAAAGAGAAGCATAGGAAAGCAAGGTATATCCAGAATGAATTTCTTATTTCTTTCAACCATTGCTTTTTTAAAAGTAGATTTTGACTCAGATTTCATATAGCTTGACAATCTGGAGACTAACATTAAAGGAAAGAGTTTGTGGGAAATCTTGACACTACCATAAAAGCTGATTTATATTCTTTTTGTCTAAGTAAGTTATCAGTTATAGTATTGTTTTCTCATCCTAATCTGTAGATACAGTCACTTTTTGATAATATATTAGTTCAAGCCAGTCATGCCATTCACTTATACTTGCTATTCTCTATTTTAGTGGGTAATAAAATTGCATCCAAATAAGTTGTACTAACTTGAAACTAAGGTTTATGCTTCCTGTTTAAAAGAAGATCTATTGTATTACTACTAAATTTATTAAAATCTGTTTAATTATGTAGCTGCTTCTGATCCTAGGTTTTATGGGGACCGTATTTGCCTAGTTTCCTATGGAAACAACGCTCAGTGATCCTGTGTGTGGGCCATGGGTATGCACATGCATATCCAGTCGGATTTTTTTTTGGTCTGCTGTCTGATATAGACAATTGTGGCAGATAAGGATCTTAAGGAAGCAGAGTGGTCCAAGAAAATATGGTTCCAAGTTTTATGAAAATAAATAGCTAACAGAGAGGGCAAATTCTGCTCATGGGTTCATGGGGGGAAATGTGCAGTGCATGTCTTACTAGAAACCAAGAGGAAAAGCTGTTAGGAATGCCTGAGCTTCAGAAGGTTGTTGTTCCATTTTTACTTTTCATGGGCAGCAGATTAACTGCAAATCTGAAAATGTAAGTTCCTAATGAACTGCTATAGTAAATTAAGAATGAAATCTTGGAACAATATGCAGCATCATTAACAGTGAAAAAAGTGTCCTGACTTGTTAAAATAATTCAGTGTAACTTATAATTTCTGATCATGTTTTTGTTTCTGTCTTAGTGGATATTGTTCCCTCATCTAGCTTCTGTTCATAGATGGGAAATTCCTATCAGTTTCAGTAGTATTTTGAACTTACTTTTGTTTTCTGATTTGTTTTGGTTTGATTTTGTCTTTGTTCATGGTGTTTTGTTTGTTTTTCTTGTTGGTTTTGTTTGGTGTTTTTGGGTTTTTTGTTTGTTTTTTTTTGAGAAAATGCAAAATAAAGCTTCCCAAGCTTATCAAGCAGATGGACAAATGGTGTGGTCTGAACCCCTAGGGAAAACAATATTAGTTTCTCTCAGTTACTTTCTTTTGGAAAGTTAGAAAATGATGTAATGACCTTAGTGGATGAGCTAGGTAGCCAGATTGAAGTAAACTCTTAGCATCTGGGAAACCATTTAAACCTTGGTCTGTGTTTTCGTAGCTGAAAGTACAAAAACATTGGATTTCTAATATTTGTTTTCTTTTGTTTTAAGACAAGAACTGAAAAATAGGAAGTGGTCTGGTTTGTGTATATAAACTTGATCCATTCCAAACATATTCTTATAACTTTGCCTTAATAAAAACTTTGAAGGAATTATGAGCTCTTTAATTGAAACTATGTCTTCAGTTTAAGATACAGTCTTTAAGCATGCCTGCATTTATATGTCTAATTTATTTGAAATATAATCTAAAAAATTCTTCAGTGATCTGTTTTATAATATCTTTATAACATGTTTTTACTTCAACAGGTAGCACTGCTGGGATTAGATGTTTTAGGTGCCTTTGTCGACAGACTATCAGGACGCTTTAAAGCCTATATAGGAACTGGTAAGTGAAATACAACTTCTTTTAAGACCAAAAAGTAAAAGTTACTTTCCCCCCATGCCCCTAGCAGCTGAAGTGGAACATGTTAGAAGCTTTCTGAGTTAATTATAATATACTGGTAGGCACTTTATTGATGAAGTTGGAATTAAAATAATTGTATAGCAACATGTCAGTATTTACTTGTCATGCAGTCACTGATTTCTGTGGGGTGGTTGGGATTTCTTAAAGGTTCCAGTAATGTCTTTTCAGTAATTAGCTTCTTGCTATATGGTCGCTAACCACTCCCTCAGATAGTCATCTTAAAATTACTTTAAAACATAAATGTTATCTTTGACTTGTGTTAGCGATTGAAGGTTTTATTTGCAGACCAGTTTAGTCAGAGCCTTATGTCTGATGTAGTCTGTAGTCTCAGAGGATGATGTGGTCCACCTCCTGTTAGATAACTGGACTGTAGCTTTTAGTAGTGCAAAGTTGTTTTGGGATGAAAAAAGAAGTACTGGCTGTTACTCCTGTGTGAAATGTGTACTCAAGTGGATTTCAGAGTAATAGGTCTACATGTGGCTGAACATGAGACAGTTGTTCTGGGAGGTACAAGCAAACTGTGCTACTCAGCTCACTGTGGTGCTCTCCTTGAAAATAAATAATGATATTAGGACGTTAACATTGGTGTTATATTGCTGGCTGTTTTAATTTAAGAGAAGTTTCTACCTTAATGTCCTTTTTCAAAACTGATGTGAGTTACCTTTCATCGTGCTCCCAGATCTCCAGCTATCTCAAATTGTCTGTCAAAATTTTAAGCTTCCTCTTCTTTCCATATCTACTTCTGTAGAGTGCTGCAGACTTTACATCTATTTTGTTGCAGAGTGGTTTGCTTTGGCTGGCTAATTTTGTATTGGAGTGGTGGAAGGGAACAGGAGGCATATTGTACTGTGCACGCTATTGATTTCTGAATAGTCTCCATTTATAGCTACAAACAGTGCTAGGCTTCAGAGTTTTACTGTTGTTTGATTTATAATTTAGTGGTTTGTAGAACCTAAAATTACATTAACTTAAAAGTTGAAAGCTTTTAATTTTATTTTTTTTAAGTATAGACTATTTGAGAATAGTTTGAAAACACTATTGTTTGTTGGTATTTTTTGGAGTTGTTTGTCCCAGTGGTTGAGTAGTTTGAGATTATGAGCAACTTCAAGATTTGCATTTCAGTGATCAGTAGCATTTATCAGCTGAAGTTGGTCCTCTGGGCGTCTCCAGAATCAGAACTTGTAGAGTGCATTATGCTGGTGTGCATGATCAGCTTTTATATAAGCTTAACAGGCACTGAAATGTTACTCTTAGTAAAGGCAGAAAAGAATATTTTAGATGGCTTTTTAAAAGAGTGATTTAAAGTATGAATTCTCTTCAGTTGGTAGCTGTCTCTCCAAGTCTGATAACAAGATTGGGGTCATCTTCAGCGGAGTGGTAATACAAAAAGTGTATTTTAAGTGTCTAGAGTTTGTATAGTCCAGGGTTTATGAGAGTAATTAAAAGCACACTGGTGAACAAGAAAACTGCTTCCTTCTACAAAACTTGAAGAACCAACTGTTTCCTAAATCATGTTCTGTTGACTCTGCAGATTTGTCTTCTAATGTAATGTGAGAATGACTCCAGTAAGTCAGACCAAAGGCTGACGGTGATCTATTTGCAGCTGCCTGAGAAGAAAGTAAGGACTGAACAAATATGCAGTAACAACTCCTTCATAAGTGCAAGCTCTCAGCAGTCTTGCAGTTTAGGGCCAGCTGAGGCACATGGTACCTTCAGTGTCTCCCCTGTCATCCTGTGTTCGTAAAACTTCTCTGGTTAGTTTTTGACCCACACAGAGCTTTAGCTCCTACAGTGTTCTGTAGAAACACTCCATTATGCAAAACTCCTTTGGACTGGTTGCCTGAATAACTTGCTCCTTGCTGGATCTTGTGTTAGAGAGGTGAGCCAGCATCTCTTAGCTTTCTGACTGCCAGTCTCCAGCCCTCTGCTAGCCTTCCCACTGCTCCAGCTAAGAGTCCTAATGTAGTTGTTTCATGTGTAAAACTGGTTCCACAGTTTTTATATTGTTCTTTTTTCCCCTTTCTGTTGTAGTGCTTCTGAGGTGAGGAAGTCATACCAGCACAGATGCAGCATATGTTTACTGTGGCGTAATTCTATTTGGTTTTATTATATCATCTATTACTTACATAATTACTGATAATAGATTTCTTTGTTGCATGGCTCTTTCTTGAAAATTGACCTAATATATACATGAGACTGTCTACTGTACCAGCCTGTTTCCTGTGCAGTGATGGCTTTGAAGTCCATTGACCAGTGTGGTGTCTTTTCCTCCTCCTCTTACCCTTTATTGTTAGGATAAGACTCTATCTTGAGAACTATGTGAAAATCCAAATTCAGTGTGTTAGCTGAGTTGCCTTCTGCACAGCTGTTTGCAGAGAGCTCTTCCAGGTTTGTGTGGTGCCATTTTATACGAGCAGTATTGACTGTGCAGACATTTCCCCAGCCTGCAGTGCTGCATGGGAGTGTTGTGGGACCCAGCACTTTACCTTACTGACCCTTCAGGAGAATGCTGTGGAAGTAGATCTACTTGAGGTTTTAGATGTGTAACCTCGTCTTTAAAGCTGGATAATGAAAATTCCTTACAAGTAGGTAAAAATATGCTTCCCCCAAAAACCTTGTAAAAAATCTCCATAGCTATGCTTTTGACAAAAATCAGCTATTCTCTGCAAACTACCATTTTAGCGCTTTTTTTGTAGCTTGGTTATGTCCAGCAAAGTGATTCTTTGATCTGAACAGTTAATGAGATATGTAATCATGTATTGTAGATGTGCAGTGTGTACAAGTGGTTTGAGGAGAAAATAAAGAATATGGTATCAAGGCAGAAAATGTTGGGAAATTTGCAAGCCAAGTAAGTAACAAGTTCTTGTGGCCCCACTGTTAGTCTTAGGAGTAGTATTTTATATGGTAAGGTCTATTTTGATTTAAAAAAAGTGAGTATATTATTTTTTGAAAACAAACACAATAGAACTTTCCCTGGCAATTTATAGCTACTTTGAAATACTTAAACTATAGTTAACTTCTCATTTTATTGCAGTAAGTTATTGTAGGTACTTGGATTCTCCCGGTAGATCAAGATTGCACCCTGACGGTAGCGAAGGATGATGTATATGTAAAATACCTACCTAGTCTGTTCTCTGCCTTTTTTAAAATATAGTGAATCCTCTTTTCTAGGTGAAATTCCATTTTTATAGCTGGTTTTTGATTAAATAAAATAGCGTGGGTTTTGGTCATAAAATACCTGGAACCTTAAATATGTTTTTTTAATAAGGAGTGTTTGGTGACCCTGAGATGTTTTTATTCATGATTCAGATCTCAGTAAATGATGGAAGTATAATAATGTATTACCCAACAATAATATGGCAAAACATATTCCACCCCACCTCCTGGCATCCCCATTTAATTTCCTGTTCAGTTATGATGGGGATAGAGTGAAGAGTAGAAAAAGTAATGTGACTGAATATTCATCCCTGGAAGCATGACAGGCTTTTGCTATGAAGTGAAGAACACAAATGCTTTATTATTATTTCAATCTTTACAGCTACACATATGCCATAAATTACATTTGGGCAAAATCAATACAATAGTTGTAGGACAAATGTTTTTCAAAAGTCCAAAAACCATGTTACTTATCTTTGTACTGAAGTATAATGCCTGATAAGAGACTTAAATCAGTTTCCTAGGCAACAATCTAGTGTTGCAGTAAATACCTTCTAAGGTGTTATTCTTTTATGATTAACCACATTGCACGTTCTCTGCAGCTGGCATCAGTGCTCTGGAAATCTGGACACACAAATTCAGAATCTTTCTTTTAGTATTTGCAGTTAAGATTGTTGAAAATACTTCGGAAGCAAAAAATACCAGGGTGTGTGTTCATTTATGAGACTATGTGTCTATATTCTGGGAAAAACACAACAGTGTCTGGAGTGTTACGTCTTTCTGTATTTAAAACTACTGCTTGTTCAGTGATCAAAAGAGATTACATAAGAGTACATAATTACTCTGTCACAATCTCTTTTCCCAGGTGATGGCATTAATTATTAAAATATTATATATCAGAAATAAAAGAGAGTATTAGAAGTATGGGCATATGTGTCCAGATGATAAAACTTTTGGGAAAAGTCTCTACTTGTGGTTTTGTTTTCTAAAACAAGTGATGTTACTTTGCTCTCTTGCTATTGTCAAAAGGAATGAAAAAGAAAAATATAAGAAAGGTATAGGGGAACTGTTTCAATTTTAATGCATGGTATATCATCATGACATATTTTTCTGCATATATAGAACTGTATACATACCTTGTTATATGTATACATATACAACATGCATATATTGAACATATATATTAATTGTCCTTTAGTCTGTTATATAACTATATTGTCGTTTGCTTTCACATACAACCTTACAAGAGGTTGCAAAATATATTTTGCTTTTTTGCAAATTAAAGGAAATACATTTGCCAGTTAAAAAGACCAAACACATACACAGGTTATATTTGTGTATGTGCATGTATATGTAAGTGTGAATAAGGATACACCTTTTACACACAAAATCCCCATATGTAAACCTGTGTATATGTTTAATAGTAGTTTCAAATTCTTCTCACTGTAAAAAAGGCAAAAATAATTTTTGCTGCACAGCTGTAGCGCTGTATACAAATATGTGGAACCAATTTGAAGTGTTCAAATTTTTTACCAGGTAGCTTCAAGAATTGTTGGAAAAACATTTAAATTAGACTCCTTGGACTGATTTAAGTGCTCTGTCAAATTTATTGTTATAATTAAGCATGCAAGTGTGGCTGCCCATGGCCTGGAAGGGTGCAGTCGTCACTGGCTCAGCAACTGGGTGGAGGGCTGAGCCCAGAGAGTGGTGATGGTTGGAGTGAAATCCAGTGGGTGACTGGTGACACGTGGTGTTGCCCAGGTCTTCATGGAAGGTGTTGCCAAGCATTGGAACGGGCTGCCCAGGAAAGGGGTTGAGTCACCGTCCCTGGAGGTATTTAAGAAATGCAGATGTGGCACTGAGGGAGAGAGTTTAGTGGTGGCTTGACAGTGCTGGGTTAATGGTTGGACTTCATGATCTTAAGGGTCTTTTCTAACTTAAATGGTTCTGTGTTGCCTGATGTGTTTTAAAGCACTTGTAAAGACTTGCAGCGTGCATTAAATTTGGGAGTGAATTTGGATTAAAAGTATTGGGTACAAGAATTTGCAAGTACTTGTTTGAGGAAGTCAGCATTTAGTAAGTGACATCCAGGTTGTAAATTTTTGCTTTTCCCCTTGCTTAATGATTGAGTTTTTTGGATGGAAAAGACTTAAATGTGCAGTTTATTCAAGTTGTGACTTTTCAGTAAGTGATTTTAATGTGGTATGGAGAAACGTGCTTTGAACATTTGTGAAATCCATGAAAACCAAGAAGCGTATCGCTCTGAGCTACCAAGGATATATAACATGTGGAAAAACACTGGATCTTTAGGTTTTAGGGCCTGATTTCTATTCTCACTTTTCATTTTTGTTATTTTCATTGAAATCTTGAGA
This sequence comes from Acropternis orthonyx, assembly GCA_035583155.1. NCBI lineage: Eukaryota > Metazoa > Chordata > Aves > Passeriformes > Rhinocryptidae > Acropternis > Acropternis orthonyx. The sequence goes on along the minus strand of JAWWEU010000081.1, from coordinate 55,439,124 downwards.
CTAATGGCACATTCTACTGAAGGTTCAAGATTACAAATGCTTGCAGAACAACTAAACGTAAAACCTGGAATAATTAGGTTGGAAGGGACCTTTAAGATCATCTGGCCCATGTCTTTGCTTAAAATATGGCCCAGCTCAGGTGTTAGAGAAAACTTTGAAATTAAATAATTCAAGAATTGAGTTGCTTGGATAATATAAAGCAAGCTTTTTTATTTATGCGAGACAAGTCTTGTCTCAAGAATGCCTTGTTTTGTCTAAATGCAAGTCAGGTGTTTCGTCTGATATTGCCTTTTCATTTTATAGCTTATTGACCTCAGGAAAAGCTGTGTTGTATTGTTGTAGGATTTTCTTAAACAATAAAATGCTGACAGTTTCAGACAGGTGTTTAGAAAAGGCTTTGAGGTACAGTCCAGTATTTGTATTTTTTTCCTCCATAATACTTGCTTTTATATTTTAAAATTTAACAAAAATAATGGCTTTCTGTAGCATCTCAGAAAATCCTTAAATATTATTTGGTTCCCTCTGTAGTTAGTTATCAAAGTTAATGGTCCTACCTGATTTAAGCTGCAGCTTTTTTCCTCTTGGGGATAGATTCTTTGAAGCTTTAGTTAACAAAAAAAAAAGAAACAAGTCTATGCAGCCTTTTAATGCTTTTTTTGTCCTGGCTGGCTAGCACTGGAATTTATTTGTAGTGGGAATGAATTTTACCTGAAGTGGTCCATGCTTGAGTGATAGGCTGTGATTTAGAGTACCATCTGCTTGCTGTCCATGGACATTTCACTGTATGACAGCTAGAAAGGCAATGCTGTTAAATCAGAGTAGAGAAATCCTAGCCTTTCTTGGTTTCTGTATGATTCTAATTAATAAGAGTTCTGTAAAAAGCCTAACCTAGAGCTACAAAAATTTCCGAAGATGACATGAACATTCTTTCTTTTCCTTCTGGTCTAATACACCTCTTGCAACTCTCTTCTCGTGTTCCTGAGACTCACACCTTGATAGATTCACGGAGGTATCATATCAAAAAAGTCTTTTTTCTCTTCTGCTACTGATGATGGAAAGTATGTCTCATTAATCCCATTAATGCTTTCCTTAATTAGCTCCTAGAGTCCCCAGGAAGTACGTTATTAGTGTCTGAGATGACTTTTGATTAAACTGACTGCAGCCTGGATTTTGCATTGAGGAGGCGGGGGGGGGGGGCAGTGAGGACCTCTCTGAGGCTCTGCTAATGATTCTTGGCTTGGCCGTAGCCCTTGCCCACGTGGCTCTGTCAGACGGGGCCTGTTGGTGGCCCTGTAGGAGCCCCTGTAGGGTTGCATTACCTCCCGTGCACCTTGCCCAGAAGAACTGAGGCTGCTCTAATTGCAGAGGCAGCTGTTTCCCTCCCTCCTTCCTAATGACGGCTGTTTAATGCTGCCTGAGCTGGCAAGGTTTCTGAGGAAACGACCAAGATATTGCTGCCTAGGTTTAATCTGTTTCTGTCCTCAAAGACTTTTCTTTTTAGGAACAGAATTTTTGCCAGCACTGATGGTGTTTGCTCGGTACAGATTCTTACTTGTTCAATGCTTTTTTTGTAAGTCTTTGCAGGAATGTTCGTTCATAGAAGTGGGTAGATGTGAGACTTAAAATGGGCACAGGTATACAAAGAACAGGTGTAAGTGGTTGGGAGAGAAGAAAAAGCAGTACTAGAAACTGAAAAGCTCCAGATGGAACTCTTGTTAAAGTTTAACAAAAGGAAATTGTTTATGCTACCTATGGCATTCTTTCCTGCACGGGTCATGTAGTTAGTTAAGCTGCTCGTGTTTTGAAAAATACAGCGGGTGCCACACTAGGCACTGACTTTGGTGATTTACTTCTCTTACCATCCTCAGTCCTGGAAGAGGAAATAAATATTTAATTTCTCAAGGCTGTATTCTGACTCTGAAGGCTGGTTTTGGGCTTAACTCATGCATCTGCTGTCCAGCTAGTGGTGATAAAATTACTATGTGAAGTTGTATAAATGGAAATTTATTTAGGTTTACCAAGAAAAGAGAAGGATGACAATGGGAAAAGAAACTGATGGGATAATAACCTCTGTTAGGGATATCATAGAAAGTAAAATAAATAACAGACCAGATGTAAATAGAAGGTCAGTTTGAGGTAGATCTGGTAAAATCGGTGTGCTGCAGAATGTTTTTGCTAACATTTGTAAGTTTTCTTCAGTAATGAAAACCTGTAAAATTATGCTATAACAACATAGAAATCTTAACAGGCAAACATCAGGAGTGACTGGAAGCAGTAGGATGCTTTGACAAAAAGGCAAGTTGAATGGAATATAGTGCTTCACAGAAAATAAACAGCAACTGTCAAAGGAATCATGATCTTCTAAATTTAGTGTAATGTTTCTCAGCATATCAGCAGAAATAAATAGAGGAAATAAAGATGTCATATGTTATTAGGTTTTCCAAATCCCTTGGAAATAATTAAAGAAACTAGGCAACAGAAGACATAAGATGGATAAGGTTAATATGGAACAGTAGGAATGTGTGAATCCAGACTGCATATGACAAATTACATACTTCACTGAGTAACTTTTTAGGAGGCTCACACTTTGAATATAGCCTTCATGTATGGTCCTACTTCTCCTTCCTCACCTTTCCTGTAACTCCAGCATCTGTTTGAGATTGTTGAGTTTGCAGGCTGCTGCCAAGAACAACCAAATTCATATAATTGCATTGCAGGACAAAGAGGGGTGCTAATTCAATAATGCTGATGAGAAAGCATATACAGCTTAAAGGAAAAGAATCAGCCAAAATGATTGTTCAGTTATATTTGGAATGAAGTTGGGAGGGGGGGAAAAAAAAAAAAAGCATTGTTCTTAGTTATGTATTTTCTGGTCATCCATTCTTTGGGATGTAGTAGTTTCTAAAGGTTTTAAAGGAGAGACTTGATTTTTGGTAAAGGGTGCCCTTGTGTTCTAAGTATTATTTCATCTGTTCCTGGTAGGGATAGAAACCCAGTGAAAGCTGGCCAAAATAAATTTTTGTAAAACCTTGGCACACTAAAACCCACTAGATAGTTCCCAAGGTGCCAAAAAAGCCACAGTCTGTTCCTGTTGGCTCATTTCCAACATACCTCTTAGTTCATACTTTTGATTGACATGTACATAATTTTGAATGTCTGAGTACGTTGTCCATTCACCTTGTGAACAGAGAAATACTGGTAAAGGTGTGGTAAGGGCTGTGTGGGGGAAGTAGTGGCTGGCACAGTGAGTAGGCAAAGCTGCTGCTTTCTAGTAATAGCACTGGCTTATCCTGCTGTAGAGCAAAAGCCTGTATTGCACTGTCATCCCTGATGCTCGGCTGTAATTGCTGCTTTGGGCCTAGGTGAGGTTTCTTAGGAGAACTCAAAAGGTTCTTGTGCTCTGTGATTTTTGACTGGGCAGGACTGAAGAGGCCTTGAGGCCTGGACTTGGGAGAATTGTGATGAGCAAAGCAGGATGTTGAGGTGGACCCAAGTGTTTGAAACATGGTCAGAATTTTTAGGTAGAGAGATGTGTTTCCCACTTATACATAGAAAAGACATCTAATACAATTTCAGCTATTTTTTGCTATAGCTTTCCCTAGACATGCCTTAACATTTGGAGGAAAAGTGACAAAGCCATGAGTAATTCAAATTGAAATATGTTTGGTGAAGATCCCGTTCTGGTTGAATGTTTTGAAATGTGATCAATAGGCAACCAACTTCAAATAATTTCCTCTTGGAGCTTATTCTGCCAGAAAAGATGAACTACCAAACTGAAAACCAGATGGTGGTTGCCAGCATTTAACAGCCTAGTTTCATTTGTCTTGTGCAAACAGAATCCATCATGCCTTATATGGGATCTTACAGAAACTTGAGATTTTGAAGGGGGGAAAAAAGCCAAGCCATGTGGGCCCCTTAAGAGCTCCCCTAGCATGTTGTCCCTCTGTCAGAGCTCCGCAAGTGACAAGCAGCGTGTTCAGTGGCTGTGCACTCTGAAATCTGCAGGCTGGGCCATAGCTTAGTTTAACTCGGTGACCTCATCTTCGTTCAGCAGCTTCTGGTAGCTGTTCTCTGTGCTTGCCTTAGTGATCTGAGCCCCCTGGTATCTGCAGCTCCTTCAAATGACTCAGCGTGCTAATTAGTCACAAGGGAGCTGTGTTCCCACAGGGCTGGCACTGCCTGTGTTTGTTTCCCTCTCTGTAAAGCTGGAGTTGCCTTCAGCTGCCCAACAATCGGGTTGATGTGATGGACCTCACTGGTCAGTGTATGGAATGGAGACAAGGTCAGTTCAGAAGTGCTGAAAATGATCCTGAAAAGTACTGTTGGCAAGAAAAATGTCATCAGTAGATGTATGAGTGATTGGAAAGGAGGGGTCAGCTGTGTACTTGAAAAATCACTTCTTGAGTTCTGGATGTTTATTCTTCTTTCACAGAAAGGAAAAAAAATCCCAAACCCAACCACCAAACAAAACAGAAGCACCCCTTAAGAACCCCAACCAGACCATAAAGACAATACCCCACACTATCAAAACAGCAACTATCCAACCCAAATAAAAAAACCCCAGACTCTTCTCTTTAAACAGCAAAATGAAAGTAAGCTGTGATAATTTCTTCAGAGGAGAAAGGGAAGAAAGAGCTGAAAAAAACAAAACCTTGGTAATGGTGGCTTAAGATGTCAGGGGAATATCCAGAGCCAGTAAATCATCAAATACTCAAGATTCAGACAGTAAGAAAGTGTTCAAATATAGCAGGAGGGGAGATTCAAACTTCAGTGGTGCATTTATCCAGTAAAAATCATGGTACAGAAATGGCTCCTGTTTTGAATTTAGGAGCAGAGGACTGACCAGACCTCCTCAGTTTGATTCTGTCCCCTTTCTTTTGCTGCAAAATTTATTGTTATTACTATAAAATTGTTAAGTACTGATCAAATTATGTCATAACTCCTTTTCAAAAAGTAGCACAATACAGTTATTTCTTCTGTGAGTAGAAAAGGTAAGTTAACTTTTTAGCAGTCTGCTGAGAGAGATCAGGCAGCAATTGTAAAATACCCTCAGGTGTTCAGTGATAGAGCACCAAGTGTGCAGCAACAGGTGATTTTTAGCTGTATAATTTTTTAGCTGGAATATGAGCAAGTCTCCAAAAGAACTCAAGGTAAATATTACACTAGTTTTAGAAGTTTGAAATAAATTAGATGGCAACTGCAGACATAGCCCCAGCTAAACCAGAGTGCAGGAGCAGAAGACTGAGCGAGGTGAGTCTTGTGGGCTGTGTTGAGTAAGTTGCACGTAGATTATGTGACTGATACTTGCAGCTCTTAGAAAACTGGATCAGGTCAAAAATAAAAGCTGATTCAGAAGGCTGAGCTGTCGGCAGATAAATGTTACCATTGCCATGTAATGCTGCTTTCTCTAGGTGGTGTAACACGTGCTTAATACTGCCTTCAAAGCAGTTCTCTGGAGGAAATGACACTTCCACCAGTTCCGTGCGAGTTGTGCTTCCTGGGGGAAGGCAGCACCCGCTGTGCCATCAGCCCTGGCTTTGATGCAGTGGTACAGAAAGCACTGGGGGGGAAGGATCTCCCCAGGGGGGTGTGCAAGCCCCACATGGAGGACTGGGAACCAGTACAGCAGGATGTCTTGCACAACACTGTTCTGAGCGTTCTGTCGGATGTCTTTCCTAATATTGTAGCATGAATTTATTTGATGTAATTATAAACTTATGTCTGGAAAAGCAAACAAGAAGAATTTGCAAGTCCTTTGAGTTTTTTTTCTGCTTTTTAGGGTGTGATCAGTTATCACGTGATTTTGGTTAAATATTATTTGTAGATGCTTGTTTTAAAATAGTAACTTTTACTGAGGTAGGGCAGAGTTTCCAGAAAATATACTATGTGAATAGAAGGATTTAAAACTTCTAAATTTCCCGTACTTAAACAGCAAAATCCCACTGATTTTAAAGTAGTCCTCTTTTCCTCTTCCAGTTCTCTGCTGCTTACCATGCTTACCATTACTTTTCAGAAAAGCCAGACATTCAGAAGCTACTGGCATACTTCTGAAGATGAAAATGAAGTCAGTCATACAGTTTTCAAGATGGGAAGCTTGCTTTCTTTTTAACCTGTTGAAAGATACTATTTTGTTTCATTTCAGTCCAGTACTTTTATTGTTAGTCTTGTAAAATACTCAGAAATTAATTTGAGACTTTAAAATATTTTGACTTGCTTAAAACCAGCTTTTATTTTTGAATGGCATATATGTTAAATCTGTTTCAGGAAATATCTTTAAGTGTTAGAAAAATCTCCATAAGATGTTTAATCTTTTTTCTTTTCTTTTTTTTTTTTTTCCCCTCTCCTGTAGTTCTCATGCCTTTGATAGATCGCATGGGAGATGCCAAAGACCAAGTTCGAGAGCAAGCACAGAATCTTATATTGAAATTGATGGATGTAGCAGCACCACCCATGGTATGATTACTTAATGTAGATTCAAACATAGGCCTCCAGTGAGCTTATGACTTATGTATGAACTTTGAATATGTCACAATGTTATGGTGACTGTTAATGGCGTAAATGGCATAAATGTTAAAGATACTCTTAGTGGATTGACACTAATGCATTGTTCAGCTAAAGATAAAATCTTGGTATTGTGTGATTATGCATTTTTTGCATATCGTAGCTAAATTCTGATTAGATGTTTTCATGTCATGTGACAGGACTTTGTTAATTAAAGCATGTTTGAAGTATCTCCTGGGTTTGGGTTTGCATTATGGGAATAAATAAGTTTATTTGGCTACAAATTTATTTTAAAATTAGCCTTGTGCTTGAACATGTAGGACTAGTCTTGCAGATGAGGTGCAGATTTTCTAACTTCACAAGGCTCTGTGAACCTTGGACAAACTGAGGTGAATAGAAGTTGCCCTCTGACTGGTCATCTTTGGTTGTAAGGAGGTTTGCTTAACTCAACCTTCACTTCTTAGCATTAAGTGGCTTCCAAGTGCTCAGTTTTGTATTTGTACTCTGTGAGTCTGAAAAATGTAGGATTCTTTAAACAGATTATATTCTTGATCAGTGATGTTATTTGGAAGTCTGGAGACCCTGATAGCGAGTAGGAACTTACTGTTTGAGTTTTTAATTTCTGAAGAAAATCTGTTTCTGAGTTTTAAGTGCAGAAATTAGGGAACAAAAATGAGTTTGTGTGTGCTACTTCCTGGTTTTGTTTATTCACAGATGAAAGTTTGCATGCTTTTGCACAGGGAATAAGATGTTGTAGACTTGATCTGGAGTCAGAAAATTATTCTCAGTTGCTTTGTTTGCCTGATGGAAAGAACAGGTAGCGTGTTAGGCAACTGTGGAACATGTTAATCTCCCTTACAACATAATGCATTTTCTCATATAATTTGGTTACAGATTTGACTGGGATTTAGGCATCAAGGTCTAATAGTGTCATCCACAAAGACATCCCTTTATCTTTTTACAAGCTGCAGTTCTGGTCCTAGACAGGTCATAGCAGCATATTTTTGTGCCTAAATGCCAATCGTTTGTAAATGATGTGTTCTTGTGCTCAAGATCCTCCCAAGTACCAGGAATACAGACCTGAACCTCTACAGCAATAGCATTTGGACAAGCGTACAGCAGAGCATCTTGGAGATACCTTCCTTTTGAACAGCTGCTGATAAAGAATGTGATGGTAGTTGCTTCTTGCTAAGCCCTTGGGATGAAAGAGCTTTAGATTACTGGCCCATCTTTCAGTTTGTGCAGAGTTGTTAGGCTGTACACAGAGAGGGGATGGAAGGAAGTTTCCCTCTTCCCTTGAAGGTTACTCTCAGTGTCAGAAAGTGTACAAGCTTCATGAGGTCCGTGGATCAGCGCGTGTATGGAAGAGAACATATGGCTCTCCTGGTAATTCCCCTGCCAGGGTGGGAGAAGCCTGGCTTTGGTTGTTGGCTCTCAGTACAGCTTACGGATCATTAAAAATTTGGATGAAAAGCATCAATCATTGTCACAGCAGGGACCAAAAGAGGGAAGTCTTTCCTGTGCCTGCAATACTGAAACACAGGGCTTTAGGCTCTCTTTGCTGCCGAGAAACATCTCCTTAGAAGAGGAGGCTAAGTCCTGTAAGTTTCTTTCTAGTCAACTCATCTTGTCTCTTCTGGGGTGTTGTTGAATAATATTTAATTTGTCCTGTTGTTAAATCCCTTTTCTTGTTTTAGATGTTTGTTGTTTTGGGATTTTTGTTATGACCAAGAACTAGATGTAACTGGTGACGGGCAGGAAGGCATGAAAATATAGGTGGTACAAATGTGCATGAATGGGACAAAGGGAAGTCAACATCAACTGTTGCTAGCAACTTGGGAGAGTTGACATTTCTAACCTGCCATTAGAATTTCTCTGCCTCGAAGAATTCTTAAAGAAGGGTTAATTTACTGAAAGCCTAAATTTCTCTTCAGTGTGCTTTGTTTGTTTCAGTACTCTACTGTTCCCTCTCTACCTGTGTTTTTATACATCTAGCAAGGAGATTTCCTTTTTCCCATGTTTGTCTGCGACAGTGAGTTAATTGGAAGGATGTTTTCTTCCATAAAATCCTGTTCTTTGTTGTTCAGCTGTGCAGTTTTGGCAAGTCACATTCTTCTTGTCTAGGGTTTGTTTTCTCTAAACTCAATGAAGTATAAAACAAACAAACAAAACACCGCAGATGGGACAAAATTATCAAGCAGAGCTCTAATTGGAAAATTTTATGTCTCCCGTGAAGTGTGCTACCTCATTAATAAAGAGGATGCATGTTCCCTGCACGTATGCTCTCTCTTCTTGTTTATCAGTAGCTGTTTGTGAGGGTTTTTCTTTTCTTTATTTTTCCCCCTCCCCCCCCCGAAAGCCAACCGAGATTGCAGTGATGAGTATCTAACACATTTTTATCAGGCTTGTATGGCGTCAGTGTTATAGGTTGCAGTTGCAGCGCTCCTGGGTGCAGTGGGGAAGGGGGAGGCGCCTGGGCTGCCAAGCGCGCAGCCAGCGCTGCCCGGATGCTGGCGGGGCTGTCACGGCGGGGGGCGGGTCGCACCCTCTGCCTCTGCCCCGGAGCGCCGGCCGCGACCCCCGCGCCCGTAAGGACCCTCTGCCTGCACCCCCCCCGCACACGCTGACACGCGGCTCGGGGGCGGCGGCGGGGTGGGAAGGGAGAACCGCGAGCCGAGGCGGGCGGTGGAAAACGAGTGCGCAGGAAGGTAAAAAGGAGGGCTCCGTGAGCCGGGAGGGGTGGGGGGGGGGGGGGGGACGGATCGTACTGCAGGAAGCAGCACCAGCACGGAGAGGGAGAACGGAAAGCAGGGCAAAAATGGGAGCGAGGGAGTTTGAACGAACGGGCAAGAAATAACTGAACAAAAGGAAGGAATAGATCCAAAGCAAAAGTCAGGGAGAAGTGGGACAGCAAGGAGTATGGATAAGGACAAGCCAAAATGGATGAGAGGAGATCTCGGCAGGGAAACAGAATGTGAAGCAAAAAGAGTATAGCAACTTCTGCTTGTGTCAGCAGTTTGTACCGTAAATGTTTGTTTTGTGTGCATTAACTGCAACAGTTCTCTATGTTTTAAGAGCTGTTTCTCAAGCAATAAATATACTCAGATGACTGAAAGATGTTTTTTGGGAATTGATTTTGGCATAGAATTAATCTGTGTTGTGTTCCATATTGTGCATTTCATAAGTTAATTTTATCAGTTTTCCAGTCTTCTGTTATTTTTTTTGCAACTATTATGAATGTAATTATAATATGTGGATAGGATTACATTGTGTTGTGCTCCTGGTAATTAAAGACAATTATTTCTGCTTTTATAGTACATTTGGGAACGCCTTGCTGTTGGTTTTAAACACAAGAATTACCGATCCCGAGAAGGAGTGTGTTTGTGTCTTGTTGCTACCTTAAACATGTAAGCTTTTTGTTTCTATGGAGATGTCATGGTTCTATCCTTCTGAATGTCATTTTTCTCTGAAACTCCTACTTTAGGAAGTCTGATTCAATTACATTATTAGACGGGGAAATTCAAACGACTAGTGAGCTTTCTGAAAGAAAAGTAAAGTTAGAGAATTTTTATCTTATTTAAAGTTAGGCAAGTGACTAGTAAGAGAGAGACGAGCTTGATTGATGTCAGTTTGTGTTCTGTGGATGCTAAGCTAAAAGTTCACTTTGCATAAATTTTCTGTTTTCTGTAAAAAATAACTATTTCGTGGGGGTTTTTTGTGTTTTTTTAGTTATGGTGCACAGCCATTACTCCTCAGCAAGTTGGTACCACAGCTGTGTCCAGTGTTTGGTGACTCCAATAGTCAGGTAAGGATTTAATTACTTACTGGGGCTTAGCTGTACTTCGACACAACAATGAAAGCAAAATAAATATAAGGAAAAGCTGATAAACTTCTTGTATACAGCATATAATTATTTTCTGCCATGACAAAAAGTAAACCCATATTCTTCTTAATCAGTCCATCCACTGGAACATCAAAGTAGAATCGCAGAGGCAGAGTATTGCAAGATACTGGTCCTTTTATCTTCTAGGTATTCCAACTACTAATTACTGAAAGTAGTTGTTTCTTAAGGAGCATGTTGGAAGAAAATAAATTACAAAAAAGTTATTGACACAAAGAATTGCCTCCAGAGGCAGCCCCTATATGAAATTTGCAGTAGTTTGCCAAATTTGCTAAATATAACATTATTATGTGTAATTATTTTCTAAACGGAACCCAAATGACAATTGAGAACATGCAAGGACTCTCATTAAAATCAGTTATGTAAGCAAAAATGTCTGCAGTGAAAATTAAGACACAGTTCATAGTGTTGGCATGTGAACTCCAGAAGATCTTCAAATGGAAATGGATAAAATACCTTGATTTATCTGAAGCTGTGTTTGAGAGAAAAGACAGAATACAGAAAGGGAGAAGATAGCATTGGCAGGAGATGGTCTTACAAACAGGATTCGTCTTTATGCTTAATGCAGGAAAGTTTCTGTGTTCTGGATAGCATAGCATTGTTCTGTTATAGCGGGATTCTGTTGAGAATTTGTCGTGTTTTTTGATCATTAGTAAAGATGTAGTTCACATCTTGCTTGAACAATAGTGTGTTTAGTTTGAACTGCTGCAAAGAACAATACTAAAGTCATTGCAGTCATTCTTTATCCAGAATAAAGGCATTTAGTAAAATGCATTTTTGGCAGTTACTATTGTGATGACTATGGTTTGAATATTTTTGAAGAGGCACTCCACCTCGTCGTTGTAACTGTTGTTTCCCCTTCCACAGTCTTGCCTTATTTCCTTCCCTGTGCCAGTGTAATGCCACCTGATTCAGGCTGAAGTAAATGACGAAAATGCTGAGATCGTTGTGGCTCATTCTTGTGGGCAGTCAGGTCCTTACTATTTCAGAAGGACCCTTTTGTATGTAGAAATAGATGAATGCAAAATGAAGTGTCAAGACAGTGCAGGAACTAACTGCTGGAAGTATTGCCAACTGTGATAGAGTCCTAAATAAGGCATATTTTTTCCACAAATATTACTCTTACATCAGTCCCAGAAATTCCCTCCAAAGCTGTTATTTCTAGGATTTTTTTTTTTACTATCTGTGGATGTTCTAGCTTGAAACAAATACTATCTTGAAAAACAATTCTATTTCCTTTTCACCTTCACTGTTTCAACTGTTCTGTGAAATGAATTGGCATGCAGGTCCGTAGAAACTAGATTATTAGTGGGCTGTCAGCGAATGTTATTTTGGCTTCTGTAACCCTGAAATTAACAATTTAAACTGCCTTTGCAGGTGAGAGATGCTGCCATACTTGCCATTGTAGAGGTTTATAGACATGTGGGAGAAAAAGTACGAATAGATCTTGCCAAGAGAGGAATTCCTCCTGGAAGGTGAGTTAGCTGTTTTGATTTTGTAATCCTGAGCCCTTACATGTTATTGTTCTTTACCAGAATCTTAAACTCATGAAAAGCTTTGTTTTAAAGTTACTATAATTTTTCTTTTGTTTTCTAGTTGCTTTCAACTAGTGTTCCTGACTGTGTTGTGTGTAGATTAGTTGATATGGAAAAAAAGGTAGCCCTTGTTTTGTTGTACTTAGTGAGAAAGACTATTTATTCAATAAAATTTTTCAAATTCCTTATCAGAATAACTTAAACTTCTAAAAATGTGTTAACGCCTTATCAATCAACATACCATGAATCATCATCTCTCTTCTTGATTTTGATAAAGCTGAACATATTGACTGCTTGGTGTCAGAATATCAGAAGGGATTCTGTCCCTCATCAGATTCTTCTTAAAAACTAAGAGCCCTCATTTTTAATGATTATTTATAGGATGTCAAAATACAGCTTGATAATATATCAAAGTATGTGTTGAGCTCTGGGGCCCCTGACATGAGAAGAATGTTGACCTGTTAGTCCAAAGGAGAGCCACTAAATTGATTAGGATGCTGGAGCACCTGTCCACGGGAGACGGGCTGAAAGCTGGGATCTTTCAGCCTGGAGAACAGAGGGCTCTGGAGAGAATGCAGAGCACCTTGCAGTACATAAAGGGAGCCTACAAGAAATCTGGAGACAGACTTCTTACAAGGACAGACAGTGATAGGACAAGGGGGAATGGCTTTAAACTGAAAGAGGATAGGTTTAGGTTAGATACTGGGAAGCAATTCTTTACTGTGAGGGTGGTGAGACACTGGAACAGGATGCCCAGAGGAGTTGTAGATGCCCCGTCCCCCGCAGTGTTCATGGCGGGTTGGATGGGGCTTTGAGCAGCCTGATCTAGTGGAAGGTGTTCCTGCCCATCCTGGAGGGGTTGGAACTTGATGATCCAAAACCACTCTACAATTCTATGAAAATGTCAAAGGAGAAAGATGTTGAATTCATTGTTTCACATTACAGGCAGAGTTCAGCGTGTTCAGACAAAAGTTTACCCTGCCTGTGAGAATGAGAAATTGTACACACTTTTCAACTATTAATAGATTATATGGTGACCACAGAAGTTTAAGCCATATGACTACTACAGTTCCAAAAATTAGGTTTCCTAGCAGATAATTGAAAAGTACCAGAGAATATCTTTCTTGCATTAAGATACAGCCTTGGACATCTTTTGGAACAGGGAATGAAAGAGTGCAGATAACACAGCCTTTGTACAATGAATCGTGGGTCTGACTGCAAGTTTAGGTTCAGCACTCACCTTTCACAATTCCGTATGATACAAACTGAGGACATCATGGGATCCAAATAGGATTAAATGCCATAGGTGCTTTATACCCTCAGGGTAATCAACAGCTTTTAATTTAGTTGCAGTAGGTGCCAAGTTCCTGTTTCTGCTGTCTGAATCAGTTAAACACAAAATTCCCCCTGATCCAAAAGCAAGCATGGTTGTATCATTTGCATGTACATAAAGAAGCAAGACTCTACTTGGTGCATGTTAAATGGGTTGTTGCCATTGAATCTCAACAGTTTTGTACCTGACAGGGCTAGTGTAGAATAGAATGCGAGCTGAGTCTCAGTGGTAGTTTTCAGGCTGGGATAAAGGGAAGGGGAGAGTTTGGGGTTTGAGTCGAGTCTGTTAAGTCTCTGTCCCATTCATTGCTGACAGAAAGCAGAGCTCCTGTAGTCTCTTCTTACTCCTTGACTCAAATAAGAAGGTGTTTGACAAAGCTCAGGAAAGACAGATTAGCTCTATGGTAGCTCAGACTGTTCTTCCTTCAGAGGCAGACCTAATTTAAAACATTATTTTCCCAGTGCCCGTCAGAAGCTTTCCCTTTGCTTAAATGCATTATAATTTTCACGTGGTTATGCAGGAGCTATCATCTGTGGAAAAAAAATCTTTGCTGTAGGATATTCATCACTATTTTGAGGGGAATCTCTTCATATTTGTGTGTCTGGGTAGGTTTTAAGGGTTTTAAGTATTACAGATAATCTGTAGTTCAGACACGGCTGCTTTCAGCTGTTGAGTTCAGCCTTAAAAAACTGCACTGCAGCTCCTTCACTATATGTCAGCACACTAAAAATTGTGTGTAAGTCCTAAATATTAGCAGAAAACCCTCTTACTTCAGTATTTGGAGCACACATGAATTAATACAATATAGACTTGTTTAGTTTACATAAAAAGTTACACATTAGAGAGCTCGGTGTTGCTGCTCGAATGCACTCTGTCCTAAAGCACTGAAAATCAGAGCTCCTGTCTGCTGAAAGGAAGGCAGGAAAGTCAATCAAGCACTGTTTTGAGAAATTGTTCAGCTTCCTTAAATATGCAAATGGTACATACATGTTCTGTCTATATAAAGCCAAATATAGTTAGTAATTTAATAATGGTAGGCCTAAAAGGGTTTGTAATCTGCACCTGGTAGGGTTTGCCTTTGTGAAAAATACAGGATTTTCTAGAGGGGGTTACTGGACCTGTTAGAATCTAGGTAATGATAAAATATGGGATCTTAGCTTTGTAGTTCAGCTCTACTTGGTACTATTTATTTTTCTTCAGTGTATTTCTGCTCTTTACCAAAGATTAATTTGAGTTGATTTATAAATAAAATCAGTGAGTTCCTCTTTGTATTTATTGTTTTTCAACTTACACATCTCGGAACAGTGTTGTGCTTTTGCTTGAAACACGTTCTTTTTTTAGAAAGCAGTATTAAGTCCGTGATTTGAAATTTGGATGTTGTTTTCCTTTGGTTAAAGTTGCTGCCAGAGAGGTTTGACAGTCTTTGGTATTGGGCCTGAAAGTATTAGTGTTAATATATTTGTCAATACTGAAAGTCAGTATTTTATTTCTTGTTCACTGAGCCAAGAACAGTGAAGAGGTTTTGTTTTATATGGGCCAAATTGAATCTGTTACAGTATGGAATCCTGGTAGCTGATCTTCCTTGAATGGAAATAGTACACGTGGATGGCAGTTACTTAGTCTGAGTGTTAAAAGCTTTTTTCTTTCAGGAATTCTTCTGACAAATTTCTCCACCGTTAGTTGAGAAACATAAATTTATGAAACCAGTTATTTGTTTAGTTCTTAGGTCTAGGGCCACAACTTGATATCCTAAAATGTTAAAGCATAGTGCAGTCTGCATTTCTGAATACCACATTTTATATGGTATGCACATTTTACTTAACTGCCTAGTTCATGTTGTAGATGAGGTCCGTCTGTGTGTCCAGATGTGGACACATGTCTGGAAGATTCTTGCCTTTTTTTTTTTTCTTTTCTTGGAAGCGGGAAATACGGAGAAATCAGTGCAAGGTTTCATATGGGCCATTTCCTGCCTTAGACTCACTTTGGACATGAGCAACTGACCAGTTACCACCCTTTCTTCTTTATCCTTCTGCTGTTGACAGGGGAGTGGTGCTCTTTTGCCTCTCCATCACAAGGTCCAAACTTTTAAGTATCCCCCTCTGCTTGTCGCATGAACAGTTGAACTCCATCAAGCATGGCCATGAATAGCAGCTTTTCAGTCTAGAAGTTCAGTGCATGTTTTTTGGGAACATCCATGTTTCCACAGGAGCATATCAGCTCAGGCTGTGTTTCTCTCACTGACATGCCCCATAACATGGTAATGCTTTGATAGAGACCTGTTGCCTGCTGGAAGAGAAGATGTAGCAGGTTGCCAGGAGCCCTCATTTAAAGTGCTACAATTGCATACATTCATTCCCTCGCTGAGACAGCCCCCATGCAGAAGTGGCCTGCTGTCCCGAACATGTGTTTTTTGTCAATAGGGATTTTTTTCTTCCATATGGGAAGTTGCAAAAGACCTGTCTGTGTCTTTTTGGAGAAAGGAGATAGTACTTCTGTCCACCAGTGACATAGTGTTTTTATTGACTGATGACTTCAGTGATTGATTGCGAATCCGTATCCGGACTTGGGCTTGCAGATAGGAGGTAGAGGAGTAATAATGCTGTTCTTAAAGAATGTTGCTCAGTGCTGGTGAAACTGGTCTTCATCCAGCCCTGTAAACATTCTGGATTCCTCCTGGCCAGGCTCTCTTTTGCCAGGAGCTGAACTCCTGTAAACATTCTTAAATTGATTGTGATTGCAATAGTTTTAGAGACTTTAGCCCATAATGCCTTGCTGCCTGTGACTCTGTGAAGAAATATGAGAAGAGGATAACAAGAAGAGCAAGGTGGGAGGAGAGGGAGGAAGAAATTTGTGAGAGACTTTGCAAAGTAGTAGTTACAGTTCCTGTAAGCTGTACTAAAGAGAGGGTTGGATCTACAGTAGTGCTTTACCATTTTGACAGCTGTGTTATAATGGATTTTTTCCTTGTTGTTGTAATTACAACAAATACTGGAGAGTGTGCCTCTGGTTGTAAAGACATGCTTTGGAAGTTTTAGGAGTGGTAGTACTTGGGTTGTTCTGCAGCCTGTGCCACTGATGACATAGCATCCAGTTCTGGCAAATTCATGTTGTGATTGTTCGTAGTTAGTACTTCATCAAATCTTCTGCCCAGAGTGAGAGGCAACATGTGTATTATTGTCACATATTTCTAAGGAAGGATTTTGTTTTTACCTTCTGTTTAAAACACTCAGGAAAGCGTTTTTGAAAACTTAAGTTCAAAAGAGCAGGAAATAGATTTTTTTTAAATTCTCTAAAATATGTCTGCCAAATGGATAACATCAGCCCTACAGGATACGAGAACTAAAGTGAAATTTTAAAGGAAATCTGTTAATCTGTCTAGTCATGTTCAGTGTCTCTCAAGATAACAGTTATAGCCCTTCACGTGTTAAGTTTTCCTCATTAACTAGGTGAACCATTAATGCAGGATTTGCAGTGGAATTCAGCAGTGTTGAGGGGAACTCACATCCACGGGTAAACACTAAAAGTACTTGCTGTGGTACATGTGAAGCAAGAACATTAATTTCTTGTTATGAAAGCACGATGGCCTAATGCATTATTATGCGTATTGATTCTTGCGTGGACTTTTCCCTGTGTATGGTTGAAAGCACATGGCATGTTAATGGGATTCCGTGTGTCATTAGTAAATTCTAGTACCCAAAAAGCATTTAATTTCAAAAGCTTTACTTTTTCAAGACTTAAGTGCAACCCCCCCCTCCCCCTCCAGTTTGATATAAATTCACTTTAGTTTACGGACTGATCTTTTCATTAAAAACTGGAGGCTTGGTATTAAGCACTGCTATAGGTGAATTGCTGCCGTTCCAGACATTTTGCTGTGGCAGCAGTGGTTGTAAACCAAGGGTGGCACAAAAGGGAGAGGGTAATTGGTTCCAGGGAAGAGGCTGACAAGTATGTTAGGGAAGGATTAGGCAAACAGCTACTGAGCAACATCTAGTTTTGAGATAAGTTGAGATGATGGAAAAACTGCTGGTTTGTGTTATGGGTTATTGACTTAAACGATTAAGGGTTTTGGGTTGTGTTTTTTTAGATGCTTGCAGTAGGGTGGGCCTTTTTGTGGAATTCTCAGCTAAATCTGTGTAGTTCTTGTGGGCCTGCTAAGTCCAGGACAAATTTGCTCTGTAGCAGATTGCTTTGAAGTTTTTGGAAAGCAAAAATAACACATTGTGAGAGTCCTAACTTCTTGGAAGGTGCAGGAAAACACTCAATCTTTTTATATTGTCGTCTGTCTGCATTTCATTATTTTATCACATTCTTCATTATTAGATAAATGAGATCCCAGTGAGTGAAAGGGGTGTGCAGTCTCAGAAAATGTAGTCTCTGCACAGCCTCTCTGCACGGATCATTGAGTAAAAGTGGTGTGTGCATGGGGAAACGCTGAAGTTAAAATCTTTGTGTGTCCTTGAATTTTCTCCTCTATGATTTTGTGAGGGTTTTCATGGCCAGGCATTGCTCTTACCTGTTTTTCTTGGTTTATCTTAAAACAGTTTGGATTGTGAGTTATCAAGACAGCCTTTTGGTGCAAATTTTTAGCCAATTTTGAATATAGTCTCCAGTTCTGTCAATGTAGCTGCGCTGTGCCTGTTTGGAGACTTGCAGACAGTCATGTGATTTGCAGTTCATAACTTTGTTCATTTAAAATCATGATTTGGTCCTGATGAACTTGGAGCTAAATATCCGAGTGTGTGTTACATATTACCATATTCTGAGTAGTCAAAAATGCAAAAAAGTCTTTGGAGAAATGTAAGAAAATGTTCTCAAGTGTTTGCAGCAAATGTATTATGTCAGTACAAACATGTTGCTAAGTGTGTGGGTCACATTTTTTCTGTGAGATACTTCCACTGCTTGCATGGAGTTTTCTGCAGCAGTGATGGGAAATGCCTGGTGAAGTGTTCAGCCAGCTTTTTTTTCTCGAACAGCATTTTTTGCCTTGTGCAACTAGATTGCAAATAGAGAGTTTTTGGAGGGTTTTGGTTTGGTGGGTGTTTTTTGGGTTTAGTTTTTTTTTGTTTGGGTTGGTTTTTTTTTAATATTTACATTTGCAGGATGTTCTCTATTGTGAGAGTTAAAATCAGTGGGGGGAGGGGGGTGGGGGTGTGTTGAGCATAACTAAATGTTTAGTGTATCTTAAGTTTAGAAGAAAGTTTTGGTGGTGGTTTTTTTTCCCCCCTGTGGAACTTTTGGCTACAACAAAAGTGTTTTCATAACCAAACAGGAAATTTTGAGGAAAATTAGTAATTATCTCAGAATAAATTAAATAGTAATTGCTATTTTTTTTTCCTATATGGACATTCCCTAGTTCAAATTGTTACCTTTTATTGTTGTGTATGAATAAATATCACAGTTCTCTGAACCCAGTATATACTATTACTGAACCTGAACTTTAGAATGCTCTTTTTCATCGTGCTGATAACAATGCTCAGTTTTGTTCTTTGCTAAGTTGACTGAGTTTTCTGTGCCTTTGTGTGAGGATGCTCAGCTAAAGATGAATCCCTTAGGAATTGTTTCTTGCTACTCTTAATCCCTAGTATATTCTCTATTACTGGTTTATATATGCTAATAAACTGATTGCTGTTTTTACCAGTAGCTGGTGGGATTTCAGAGATATAAAAATACTTCGTTTTTGTTCTTTATAGGTTGCAAACAATCTTTACAAAATTTGATGAAGTAAGAAACTCTGGAAATATGATTTTAAGCGCCGGTGGTGAGTATGAAAGATATTTATAATCAGCTTTAGATTAATACAAGATAAATATTTAAATATTAGCATTATCAACATGAGATGGATGAATAGAAACATGTAAATGCTGAGAAAATCAGATACTTGGTAAAACAAGCTTATATTGTTTTACTGGAAGTATTTGCTGGATTGCTATCAGAATATAGTTGGAAAAGGTGTTGAAACTGCTTGGAAACAAGCACTGAATATTTAACAAGTTTCAGATGTGCTCAGTAGTGGATAGAAGAATGCTGCAAAGTGTTCATGCATGGGTAAAAAGATCAGATGAACCTTTATCCTATCTTACAGTGTGTTTCTAAAACTTTAGTGATGGGTATGTTGGATATCTTCTCAGTTAAGATGATGCATCATGATTATAGCACCTGGAGTTTTAAATTACAGAAATTGACTGCAGCATTTGAAGACACTTAAATGTTGAAGTCAAGATTTCATTGAGTTTGAGCTCCTTTTTTGTTTTTGGTGTATTTCAAGAAAAGAGAACCTCTTGTGCAGAGAATCCTTGTTGCTTCCTACTGCTTTTTTGTACAGTGTTCTACAGTATGAAAAAACAAAACTATGATTCCTTCTTAAAACTATAAATTAAGAAAAATGTAACAATACAGCACAACAAGAGAGGTGTTGTGGCAGTGCCTTTAATACAGTTGTTTTTGAAAGCTTCCATGTCTTCTGTAAGGAATTAGTAGGTCACAGAATCACAGAATATCCTGAGTTGGAAGGGACCCACAAATATCATCCAAGTCCAACTCTTGGCCCTGCACAGGCCCATCCCCAAGAGTCACACCATGTGCCTCAGAGTATCATCCAAACCCTTCTTGAGCTCTGTCCCCCTTGGTGTGCTGTGCCCACTGCCCTGCGGAGCCTGGTCAGTGCCCGGCCACCTTCAGGGTGAAAAACCTTTTTCTAATATCCAGCCTAAACCTCCCCTGACACGATTTCAGGCCATTGCCTCGGGGCCTGTCAGAGATCTTGTGTTATAGGGGAGGGTTTTCTGATGTTCGTTTTTCGTTCAAAGTAACTGTGCTGAGGAGGCTCTGCTAGATATGAAAAGTGTGACTATGCAAGAGTAGAAATACTTGGAGGGATGCATATGATTCCTTAATGTACTCACATACACCTTTTTCTTTTTAACTTTTCTCACCCTTTTCTTGTTAGTATGAAAACAGAAGGAGCTGTAGGTTCAAAGGAATGTGGGTTTTTTAACTTTGAGGTAGTAAGAATTTCTGTGCTGCATTTTGGTTTGAAAATAAAACATAGCTATTCTTGAACACTTAATACAAAAATTGCTTAGTAAGAATTAATATTTTTAAGAAAGAAAGCATTCTAATTTGGGGGAAAAATGTTTTACATAAACATGCTGTTAGATTGTAAATTTACTCATTGTGAAAGGGTAAACCATTATCTTTTGCATTTAAAGTTAATACAGCTGCATGGGTTTGAGAGGTTCACAGAAGCATTTTATGTGTGTGTTTTGTCTGTTGGTAGTTCTCAGGAGAATGAAGAAGGTTACAGGAGGCAATATAACTGCCCTGAAATAATTTAAATACATGAAAACATTTACAACATTGTTAACATAGCAACATAGGTAACACAGCACTTGGGTCCTTTTTGTCTCTATTTCAGAGAGTTAATAAAGCTTATTTTTAAGCCGATTTTATCTTGTGTAAAACACAGATGTTAATTCTGATCTGTGGCAGTATAAACCATGTATTTTGTCTCGTAGGTGGCAATTTCTGTGCAAAGTTACTATGATTCTGTTTTGGTACCATAGACAGAATCCCTCTTAATATGTTGTTTTCAGTTTTTTCAGTTGAACCTTGTTCATCTGTTGCTTCCATCTAGGCAGTTCCTTAATGTTATTTAAAAGGTATTCTTCCATTGTTAGTGCTTTATCTTGGTTTTGTGCTTCCTTCATTATTCTCTGAAGGTCAGTTTGTATTTACTGTGTATAGGTTGAAAGTTACTGTCGAATTCCTGTAGCCTTGTTCGCAACTTTGCTTTCAGGAACTCTATCACACATCTCTGGATAAAGGCCAGATTTTAATGTCTCAATAAATCTGTTACCGTGTTGAGGATATTCTTAGTGCTTTGGATATTTTGTAGTAGGGTTTGGGAGGTTAGGGGGGAAAACAGGTTTACATTTCCAAAGTATGTGTGGAGGGGTGTGGAGAGGGCAAAAAACTGTTCAAGTGGCTTTAATATAATTTAAGCCCACATTCAACCTTCTTACCAGCAGAAGGAATGGCTTCCTGCCACATGGGGTTTAACTGTCCCAAGGAAGTTGAGTGTACCTGATGGATACAGTCTCTTTGGGGTGTGATGGATGGGGAGGGAAGGTCTTGCTAATACAGTTGTGGAAAATGTCATTTTACTAGTCCTGACAGTGCTGTGGTAGTAAATGTTTGGTGTGTTGACCTAGTTTCTGAGAATCCAGAGATGTGACTTAGGATCTTCTTATCAAATACTACTAATTTCAGTTGTTCAGTCTTTTTATTTAACATCTACTTAGGAGGGAGATAAAGAATAAAAGAAAGAATAAAAACTCAAAGCTCCCAGCTTTAAACAATCTGAATACAGAAATGTTTTCTGTAGTATTTTGATAATCTAATACATATTTTAAAAATATGTTTGTACTAACCTGATTTAATACCTGAGAGTTTTAGAAACATTGTGTTGGTATGCTTAGGTGTGTGGGAGAAATACAGGGAGGAGAGGAAAAGCTATCCTACGTGCAGTCTTATGCACACTGGTTGATTTAATATCTTGTTATCCCTGTGAGTGTGCTAGAGGGGATCTAGCGTGAACAGTCCCTTTAGTCCTGTGTTACTTTCTTCCTTTATTGAATCTGATCCGTGATGGAACTGTAAAGAGGAGGAGGGGAACAAGTTACCATTAGAGACTGACTGATCCTCTTGGAGGGTAGGCGAGGTAAAAAGCACATTCAAACAAATATGGATGGAGTAATTGGGGCAGGATGTAATAAGGAGTTTCAAAAGCCAACAGATGAAAAGGCACCATGTCTAACAAGGGAACTGGGCAGGAGCGCTTTTGCTTGATGAGAATGACCTACAGCCTTTAAATAACACCCCACTGCTAGCTTGCCTCTCCAACTGACCTTTGATTTTTATTTTTTTAATAATTATTTTCTGCCCATATTCCTTTACCTTTAGATATGGATAGTAAAACCAGAGACCATTTCTTTAATGTGAATTATGTGAATGAATGAATGAATGATCTGCTCTGTAAACCTTGGGATTTGTTTACATTCATAATGATGTTGCATATTAAGAGAACTATATCAGGATGTTTGCCGGTTAAGCAGTATCTTGTGCATGCTTCTAGTTTTGCCCTTTCACTCCACCAGAAATGTATGTAGCTCTCCAAACTGGAGAAGATTCTTTAACGCACCTCCCCATTTTTCAGCAAATGAGTGTTCATTTCTATGGAAACAGAACTGGCACCCAATCTAAGCACTGCAAAAGCACTTTTTTCTGCTGCCTTGAGATTTGTAAATACTGTTTTTTTCTAAGGGAATTTAAGCAGACTCCCGTATCAGGTAGTAGTGTAATTTTTGAGACAGGGATGTAAAAGAAAAGTGGGGAAATGAGCTCTCTGCCACATGCAGCAGACAGAATGATTTGAGCTGAATATAAATTGTACATGTCTATTCTCAACCCATGCAATTTTTCCCTTTTAATGTTTAATGGCTCATAGAGTTGACTTTACAAACACAAAGTGTGACAGGTAGGATATGTGATGTTAGTATCACAGTGTAGGGGAGCTGTGTTGAGGGTGATAAAGATGCAGTTGAGATAAATGTTTTCAAAAAAAAAAAAGGGGGGGGGCAAACAAAAATCCATAGCACAAGTATTTATCTGTTTTTCCACATTACGCTGTTGTTTTTTATTTCCCTTTGCTGTTTTCTATTTGGAAATATTGTTACTATGGAGACAATGACGACATACTCTAATAGAGCTCACCAGTGCGGCACAACATGAATATATATCATTTGGGAATACTGGTGATAGCTGCCATGATTATTTTATAGGGGTTTGAGCTGCATGCCTTTCTTTTGCTCACTTTGATGCAGTTGGTCAGAATGTAGCCACAGTTTTCAGTTCCAGCTGCTGTTCTTGCTGGTTCATAGCATTTTAAGTTGGAGAATTCACGGACTGATGAAGTGTAATGGTCAGTTTAAGCCCATTTGGAAGTAAATGGCTGATGCTTCCACTGTGGTTTTTTTTAAGGCATTTGCAGGAGTTTTTGGGTTATTACCGCGGGGAACTGTGCCTGGGGGAGTGGGTTGCGATCCCCCCGCGGGGGGCGGGGCGGGCTGCGATCCCCCCCGGGGGGCTGCGGTCCCCCCAGGAGGGGCGGGCTGGGCTGGGCTGCGGTCCCCCCCGGGGGCGGGGCATCCCGGCGGGGCATCCCTGCGGGGCGGAGCGCGGCGTCAGCGGCCGGCGGGGGCGGAGGGTTCCCGGGTAAGGCGGGACTGGTGTTTTGAAGCGGAGCGGCGGCGAGGAGCGGGCCGGGGCGCCGGGCATGATGGCCGTGGGGGACGGTGAGTGCGGCCGGCGGGGCCAGGGCAGGGCAGGGCATGGCCCCGGGGGATGCTCCGCGCTGCGGCCGGAGGGTACCGCGGGCACCCGGCGGACAGCCCGGCCCTTTCGGAGCCTGTAACCATGTCTGGGCCTCCGGGATGGCCCGTGCTTCTCGATTATTTACCGCGCCGTGCGTTTCCGTGTTGGCGTTGTGTTTACCCCTCTCGCCTCGGCGAGACTCAGTAAGGCTGAATTTACTATGCACGGTTTAGGACACAAGCGTGTGTTAATCTGCGCTGTTCGGGAAAGAAATTCACGCTAATGTAGCGTAGCCATAAAAGAAGCGCGTTGCTGTTGGGGCCGGGGATGTATATTTAATAAAGACATGGGATGTTACTACGTTTCCTTCACTGCACAGCGTATTGTTACACAAACCAGTGGAAAGTAGGTCAGTAAAGCAACGCAGACTATATTGTTGTTTTTTCGCTAAGAACTAGACATATGTTTTACCTTTATCACACCTCTCGGGTTTGCGTGACGGACAGGTTCTTTGAGCTTAATACCTTTGATGGCTTTCTATATATGCATTGTTATTTTCGGAGAAACTTAAGCGTTCCTTGGACTTGCAGCAAGTTTGGGGACGTAGTAGGATAGCTGTGCTTTTACAAATGATTATATATAGTTTTAAATAACAAAGATGGTCTTATAAAGATCACAGATTAAGGTTAAATCCCTATCTGAATTGGCTAAAACAGCAGTTGTACGAGTCCTTAGAGAGACCCTTTCTTAAGGCGTGCTGAAATGTGTGTTTTTCACTTAGTTCTTTCCTGCGTTGGAGACTGAAAGAGATAATGAGCATGACCAGAGCAGTGAAATTACAGCTGGGCTGTGCAGTCTAAATAAAATTTGGGCAGTTCTTGGATGTTTGTGTTTTTGTTTGTCATTTGCAAGGTGCAAGGCAAGTCAGAGCCTTTATAGGACTGGATCTGTAGTAACCTTACTCTTTGAGATTTTTTTTTTTCCCCAAAAAATGTTTTCCTTCGTCTTTGTTACCTTCTTGTGAAGCAACACAGTTCTCTGTGGTGTAAATCTGGATTGTGGTAACTTGCAGGTTAAGGATGTGAGTTGTAGCATGTTAAGAAAGAACTGCATTCCCTAGGCAAAGCCATAGGATTTTTGTGGGTCTGTAATGGTCGAGATTTATAAAGTGAGGGCGGCTGTGGAGCCCTCTTCTGTATAATTTAATTCGTCATTAACAAAGGCACTAAGAACAGAGTACTGTTCAGGCAGTCAGCTGACATTCTGTGTAGGAGCTTTGAGCAATAATGCCAGATACAATTAACAGTGTGTAGGATGATTATGTAGCTGTTGGTCTCTCTGAAAACTACTACTTACCACATTTACAAGGAATTCAGTCTTCTGATGTTGCGTTATGAAACTGCTAGGGAGAACAAAACCTTAGTTATTATTAAGAAAACTTTTTGATCTTTTTTCCGTAATTTGAGTTTTTCTGCCATTCTGTACATCCTCCTAATACATGCAGCAAAGAATAAACAATGTTTTAAGGTTAGGGTTTCTGCAGCCTTTGAGAACTGTCTGTCTTTTCTTGACAAAATGTCACTTTGTTGGGGCCATTGTTTATGTTTAACATAGTATTTTTTAGATTAGGCTGAAGGCATTGTGCAGACACTTCAGAGAACAGATTTTTTTACTTGTCTTATTTGATTTGCTCACTTAATCAGCCTAGATGTGTTGCAGGATTGCATATGTTTGGAAATGCTATGTAGAGGTGGTAATTTCAGCATTTTATCTTGAATGCAAGACACTGACTTACTGGAACTTTTTGGATTTTTATTTTTTTTTCAGTTTTCTTGAGCACAAGCAGAAATGTAAATAAAACACGATGCTTAACAGTTAGAACTTAATCTGATTTCTCAAGCGAAGATTAAAGGGAAGAGCCAGATTTTCTGTTTGCCCCCACGTTAACTGTCTCAAGCTCTCCAAGCTTTTGTTGGAAGAATTTAGAGGGGGGAAAAAAAATCATCCTGTGCTTGTGGCCCAGCAAACAAATGGACCGTAACTTCTACTGTATTGAATGTGTGCCAGTGGGAAAGCATGCGCTGCCTCAGTGTTACAGGCATTTCACATTCTTGTGGGACTGTATGTCTGTGTTTGACCTGCATGGTGTGTTCTGAGGCTGCTGAGGAAAACCAATCAGGAGCTGCTGCTCGCTCTGGTTTCCTTGTTCCTTGGAGAGGATAATGCATTTCGGCCGTGATCTGCTGGTAACCAGATTAGGCTGTTCAGAGGTGGCTGACAGAATCGCGGTGTGGCACATCACACTGTGCCTTCCCTTCGGGGTTTGTAATTCATCTGCTTCCACCAGTGTTTCCTCACCTTGTTGTCAGCCTGTGCTGTGTTTACTCTGCTGTTTCATAGGTAAGGGACTGTCTTGATCCCTAGTTGAACAAGATTATTAGGATAAGGACAAAATTATCTGCCTAAAACTACAAATGGCCTTGAAGGGAAGATTAGACATAGGTTTTCCTAAGATGTACTAAACATATTGCAGTACCAGACATAAGGTATTTGAGGGCTATCTAAAAGCATATAATCAGCTTTGTAAGAGGACCTATTTGGTACACACATTCGTTGCAGTAGTATATACTAAGTATGCTATTTTGTATTGTATAATAAGCACATCTTTATTTATTAGTGTATTTTTATGTAAATGGCATATAATGTAATGATACTTCATGACATTAAGCACTTCTCAGATTTCACATAGTAAAACATATGTGACTGGTTTATGAATAGAAATTATTCTTCTATCTTACTGCATGTGCATATCAAATTACAGGTTTTGTGTACTTTCAGAATACTTCATTAATATATGCATGGTCCTAGAGCACAGGAACAATTAACTTCCATTCCCTGGTGTTCTTCTGAGGAAAGGCTGTCTTCCTAAGTCTTTAATCTGATTAGTAGTTTCTGTGAGGTGTGGGTGCTGTACAGCTTTAATATTTTACTTTTGACTGAAAAAGAGATTGGACATAATTAAAAGTACAGAGGCTACACTGATGATCGAGACGTTGACTTGATTTAAAAAGTATGTATGTATGTAATTTTAGTACATACGGATTTCTGAGGTGTATTTCTGATTTTTCCTTTCCTCTTGTAGGAGGCATTTCAAACCAATAGAGTCCTGTGAGTGATGATAATAAAGCAATTACTACACTGGCCTAGAAGCTGGGTGGGCTGTAACTGTGTTGCTTCATACCATTCAGTTCTGTCTCCTGAGAGTGGGAATATAGATAGCAGCAGAATTTTTTCTGAGGGATAGAAATGCATCACTAGTTCCCGTTTCTGTTCCTGTCTGGGCCTGTGTTTTTTTTTAACATGCTGACTGCACTGGCTCCTTTTCCTATAATTGCTCCCCACCGCTCCCCTTCCGTTATCAGCAGTTGTTGGGCACCTGGTTTGGGAAACAGCTTCTCTCGCTGTGCCTGGGAGAGGAAGGACGGATACCGTGAGCTGGAATTCCACTGCTGTTCCAAACCAAACCAGTGCAAAGCTTCTTTTCACAGTAAGGTCATATGCTACTCTCAGTGATTAACATAGATTCTGAGTAGTGTTTTGTCTATAAAGTGCACGTACAGTTGCTAATAGCAGTGAAAGGACAGTGGGACAGTGAAACAACTGAGTGGGAGAGGGAGGGAATGTGTAAACAAGCCAAGGGCTATATGAAAAGACACAGTTTCTACTCAGAGAATGGATGAATACAGCAAGGTTCAAGACTGATGTGAATAAAAAAAGTAATTCAAGGAATTCAGAGCATTTTTTTACCTAAAAAACAAAATTGCAAACATAAGACAGGGAGAGTTATTTTCTCAAAACAAGCATAGATTCTACAGTGGTAAGTGCACTTGGTTTGTTTGGGTTTTTTTAACATACAGAGTAATAGCTACAAGTAAGCTTTGCCTTTCAGTTTCTAAATGACTTTTTAAAAGTGTTAAGTAATTTTCTGGTGTTCAGTTCTGGGAACTTCGTGGTGTTTGTTGTTTTCATTAAACATGAAATATGAGTCCACTAAAAAGATTTCCAGTTATATTTAATCCATCATCCAAAAGTGTTGGTTGTCTGGAGTGTTGGAGTCTGTTTCCATTAGTTCTTCAGAACAGTTATATAATAAAAGAATTCCTTTGGTGTTACCAGTTTCCATCAGAATGTGTTTGATTAATCCAGACTATTGCTAATATTACATGGCTTTTGGTTGAGGGTCTTCTATTTTTATTTTTTAAAGGGTATGTTTTGAAAAAAGACATTAGAATTGTCAACAGCCACAGGAGAAATTTAAAGCGTACTAAGGGTTTTCTTTGACGAATGTTACAAGAATCTTCCACTTGACTAATTGGATATTTGCCTTGGAGGGTTTATTTTCATCTTTGTTATCTATGAAATATGAGTAGCATTTCCTTATTGTTTACGTGTTACTTTTATTAAAATCTTCTTGTAATAAATACTGATGAGCAAGTAAGCTATAATTGAATCATTTCAGGTGTCTGAAATGCCTTCAGAGGTGAAGGTTCTCCTGTAGTATGGACGTGAATAAGGAATTCCACTCTGTGTATTGTATTTATAAAAGTATTTTAAAGAATTGTGGTTTGGGTTTTGTGTGTTCTTTCCTTGCCCGGTTCCTTCATGAAAGCAAGTTTTTGTGGCTGCCTAGCTATATCCTAAGCACTTCAGATTTTCCAGATCTTTTGGTTCTGGGGTGCTGGTGTTGAGGGGGCTGGACATGAGCCATCAATGTGTGCTTGCAGCCCAGAAAACCAGTTGTGTCCTGGGCTGCATCCAAAGCAAGGCGAGGGAGCTGATTCTGTCCCTTGGCTCCAGATTGGTTGGTCCCCACCTGGGGTGCTGCATCCAGCTCTGAGGTCACCAGCATAGGAGGGACCTGGACCTATTGGAGCAAGTCCAGAGGAGGCCACAAAGATGCTCAGAGGACTGGCGCACTGCTCCTGTGAAGACATGGTGAGAGAGTCGGGGTTGTTCAGCCTGGAGAAGAGGAGGCTCCAGGGAGACCTTAGAGCACCATCCAGCAGCTAAAGGGGGCCTACAACAGAGCTGGAGAGGGACTTTTTACACGGGCATGTAGTGATAGGACAAGGGGGAATGGCTTTAACCTGAAAAAGGGTACATTCAGACTAGATGTGAGGAAGAAATTCTTTCCTGTGAGAGTGGTGAAGCAGCGGAATAGGTTGCCCAGAGGAGTTGTGGATGCCCCCTCCCTGGCTGTGTTCATGACCAGGTGGGGTGGGACTCTCAGCCACCTGGTCTAGTGTAAGGTGTGCCTGCCCATGGCAGGGGGCTTGGAACCTGATTATCTTTATGGTCCCTTCAGACCCAAGCCATTTTGTGATTCTGCGGTAAGAAGTCCAGTTTGAGGAGAGTTTGTCCTCTTAAAACCACCAGTTTTGACACCACTAAGTGAAGTGGCAACACTGAGAATAAAAGAGTTTACCATATTTTCTTAATCTCCACTTTTGTATACCTGAGGTAGAGATCAGGTTGATCAGTGAGCTGAAAGGCCATTTAGCAACACCTTTCATTCCGTGTCACGGTGTGCACGTTTTCATGGGCAGATACTAATTCCTGAACTACATGGATCTAAAATTCAGAAAAACAAATCTCTCTGTATTTTATCTGCTGTGCGTTCATATTAGACTTCCTGCTTCTAGCACCTATGTTTTATTTGTCAATCTGCCTTGCTGTTTTACATTTTCAACATGCAAATTGCGTTGAATATGCAGAAATTGGCCACACTAAAAACCTACACAAACATTTGCTACTAAAATGATCTCTTTGATGATAAGAGTCAAATTTATCACTGTCAGCGTCTAATAGTAAATCACAGCTTAACCTCACTGTTTGTAAATCTTCATGTTCATATTATAATACATGTGGCCCTTCAAGATCACATATACCTGTGATACATGTTAGAGGTGAATGAATGTGGTACTTGTGTCAGCCTCTCTTATCCTTGATGTAATATAATTGATAGTTTCAAAATTCAAGTCATTAAACTCAAGTGTTTCTGTGTAACTGATCTAAGTCCTGGAAATGCCATGAGTGGTTTCTTCCTCAATGGTTATCAGTTGTTTGATTGACTTAGCTACAAATACTAATATGATGGTCCTTTTTTCTCACTTTTCTGAACTTAAATACATCTGTAATGCATATTATTGCAATTTATGGATAGTGGTTTCAAAATACAATGTTTTTTCATGATAAATATATTGATTTTAAAATAGGTCATTAGATTCACTAAAGAAAATGCTGTTGCTGTCTAGAGTAGGTGCTTGATGTACAAGCAAAGGGAATTTGTGAAGGAAGATAAAATGACTTCTGGAGCTGAGATAATGAAGACTGTAATGAAACCAGGCCTACTGAGCAAAAGCTAGTTGTTGGCTTACAGAGTACTTTGAACATGAATAGTGGAGTTTATACTTCAAGAAGATACTTGAAGTGGTAGCTTTTTTGGAAGGCAAATTAAGCAGTAGAGTGAAGTGATAGGCCACAAATGAGGTCTGACTACCAATGGGCTACAACAGTTAAATAAACCATCACTTTTGATAGAAGTTGTGAGTCTTTTATATGTGAAGTGGCTCACGAATTAACCAAGAAATGAAGTAAAAATTCTCTTCAAGCCTTTTCTTTATTTTTCCTATTTTCTTTTGTTATCACTGTTTTAAGCGAACTCTACCTACTTTCATTTTAATCAGTGTCTGGATAGGGAGACTCTCTAAGGGAGTGAGTACTCATTCATTTACCAGAAAGCTTGATTGCTTCAGAAGTTACTGCCCTTCTCAGCTTTAATTCTGACATTTCGTAGGAGTGCAGAACATCTGTGCTGTGTTAGGCATATTTTACTTTTTGCTAAAACAGAGGAGAGTCCCACCAGTTCCTGTGTTACATTACTAAGTCTACCTATAATGTGTTCAAATTGTCGGAAATTTCACTCTTTAATTTCTTCTGCAAGGCATGCCTGTGTCCTTACTACACCTTTTTTCCCTTCCCCTGCCCAAAAGACACACATGATTTGTTAACATTTCATCACTGGACATAGTGCGGTAGGGTCCAAATAGTGTGGCTTAAAGCAGTAATATAGTACAGATGTTGAAGAACAGTAACAGTATGTAGTTTTATTTTAAATATTGCTGTTTTGTCCTGAATCCTATTTTAGGTGTTGCCTTGTCATGAATTCTGGAGAACCTGATTATCTTCCCCCTTTCTTACTGATAAAACTGCTTTGCTTACTAATACATTATAGACTACTTGGTGTTGATTCAGAAGGCTGTTAAACATGCCTGAGAATAGGTTAGGGTGAAATCAATGATTTTTAAAATACACTGATGTTCTTCATCTTCAGTTTTCAGTAGCGTGCTGTGAGTAACATTTGGGACATGTATAACAAAGCAAAGTCCAATTGCAGGAATTTAAAACTGACTAGATGATTTGTTTATTAACTTAAACAAATTTCGCTGGACTGCGGAAATAATTTTACAGGTGCTGTAAAAGTAAAAAAATACGGTAAGATTTGCAGAAACTGTCTTAAACTTTAATAGGCAAAAATTAGAAAATTATGTTTAGAGGAGATACTCTCAAGCTAGAAATGGGAATGAAGCTTCACTTGAGAGCAAAATTAGCTCAGTTGCTTATTTTGGCTTACTGCAGCCTTGTTTGAAACCTGTAGTTAAATCTTGTCTTTCAATAGTAATAGGAACTGTAAGACTAGCTTCTCTTTGGGGTCAAGAAAATAGTACTAGGATATGTTATATTTCTTCCGATTTAAATATTTTCTGAACGTATTTCTTCATGAAACTGTGGAACAAAATGGTTAAATTGATAGTGTCATTAGAACAGGCCTGTATTAAATGTGGATAATTATTGTGGCATGTGCCATTGCTGCTCGTATATATTTCTTTTTCAAAGTCTGTCAGGTTTGGTGTCTGCTTTCTAGTTTTGCCTTCCTCTCTTTTGCTCATTGAGAGTCGTGTTTTAAAAAAAGGCCAAACACATAGATCAGAAACAGAAAACCCAAATCACATTGGGCATGAGTTGCTGTCAATATGCTGTAGCTGGTTGATGGGATGTAGGAGAGCTGTTTTCTGCTTTGCTTATTGATAAGTTAGGGCACCTTTATCAGAATTTCAGATTGGATCAACAGCAAAATTTAACTGATAAATATTTGCCTAATTCCTGTTACTGACTCTTGCGCCCTTTACTGGCTGCCTCTTTTTTTTCCTCTGTTTTTAGAGGCACTGGCTCCCTGGAACAGCCTGAAAAAAGTATCATATGTAGGAATACATTTTGCTTTAGTACACTGGGGGATTTTGAACAAAGTTTTGTTGTTTAGCAGCTGCTCTCATTGGTATTTTTTATCTCCCTCATCCCCTGGGAGGTTACTGTCAAAAAAAGGAATGTCTTTTCGTAAGAGTTTGAGATTTTGCTGATGAGCATCAGAATATATTGCACAGAACAAGAGAACCACTTGCCAGCAGTGAATCAGTGGTACAGCTGCCTCCTTCAAGAATGCAAAGAGAAACAGAGGAGGTAGCGTGAAGTTAGGTCCATCACCGATGGCCTCGTGTTAGTTCTGTGCCTACACTTGTCTCCTGAAGAACCACAATGCTCTATCATTGTGGGAAGCAGGTTTTTGTTTGTGAATGAGAATTTGTCTCCTAATGGTTCAGCGTCCCTCTGCCTGCTGTGGCACAGGGAGAATGCCCAGGAACGATGCCTTTATGGTAGAACTAGAGCATCTGAGATGAGATTCATCTGTCCAGCCATAGGTGTCTGATGCCACTTGAGGTGCCTTGCAGTGTCCGCAGTAGCCATGCCGAGCAAAGGGGCATGACCCAAGACTGGCAAGAGATCTGTGGCCTTCTGGAATGTCAGCTGGCTGCCAGACAGGATACCCAGGACTGTCTAAACTGGTTTTAGATGGCTGTGCTTAGGCCAATGAATCCTATCCTTTGTGTCAGGACAAACAGATTTGAACTGTACGGAATGCTTGATGTGTAAGGAATAAAGTGCTCACTAAATGATGTAGGGCATTGGCTTGAAGTATGGATTAGGAGGATCAACTAACTTGATGCATGTGTAGTGCTTGCGGCTTCATTTTCATGCTTGACAGGAATTGTTGTAGGCCGTACCAGTTCATCTGGAATTGAGCTAATGATCCAGTCCCAGATGTTCCAAGTAGTTGATGCAGTCCATGTTTGTAAGTCGCTGAAGGGAAACTGGCAGTCGGTGTCTTGCTAGGCACAGAATGGGGCATGATTTGGAAAATCCAAGGAGTTCATCTACTCGCCATGGTTTTGCTTGGGCAGGATTTTGCAGTTGCTGTCATGAACAGTTTGTGGTGTGAAAGAGGAACTGTCAGCAGTAGTGCAAACCCCCTTACTATCTATTAGCAGTACTTGGAACAAAAATGGACGCAGGAAGGGCATGTTTTTAAGAAAAGGCAGTTAAAACCTAGTTTTACTAAATATATAAATATTTAAATATGCTGAGTTTTCAAGTTTGTGTATTGTCAATCTACAGTAAAATACTACAAGGTGGTATTTACAACCCTAGTAGTGTTAGATGCATAAGGTGTTGCTACTGATAACAGTGTCGAGGTTTGCGTTTATGGCCAACTTCAGTTCAGTGTTACTGCAGGGGATGTGGGTTCCCCCCCCATGGTGTTACTTGGGCATCTGCTTTAAGGTCAGTTACCTCCTCATTTGCTGCTGCTGAGTAGCACAAGTATATCTAGATCTTGTATTTGTACAGCCCTGTAGGTGATACTCTGTTTCTTTCTTCTGTTATTGACTGCGAGTTATTAAATGTTAGATATTAAACATCATATTAATTCTATGAATCTTAAAACCAGCTAAGGTAGAGGCTTGAGTTGCAGTAACAATAAATGTATTTTAATTTAATTTTATTTAAACTATTTTTTTCTCTGGGTATGAAAAGTTCTGGGTTTCTCTCTAAAATCTGCTTGTCACTTGATACATCTGTAATTACCTTTACTGCTCTATAGCCCAAATTACAGTAAATAGATTGTTTTGATGTTTTAAGTAGTGGGAGTACTAGAATGTTCTTTGAGTATCAAGTTTCATAGTGAATGTCGATCCTTTGATCTCTACAAATACTTCAGAAAACATACTCTACGTATTTGTCATCTGGCCCCCAAGGCAAGAAGATAGCACATATATTTTGTTGATTTTTAGTTCAAATTTTGTGTAGTTTGTTTCTTAAGGATTTCAGTATTTAAACCTTTGCAGTAGTTCAGAGTTTTGGTCTGCCTCGGTTTAATCATAGAATAACTTTAAACAAACCCCAAGTTTTGGAAGTGTGGTGCACCCTAGGTTCTGATGTGCCCTCCAGGTTGGTTTAATGGGTCTTCCACTGGAAAAATTCCTTTGACAGCTCTTGAAATGTTTTGTAAGAATGCACAGCAGTTCACTGATACCAATTCACTTGCTGCATTGTACCTACAGAACACTCCTCTATGGTGCAGATCTCTGCCCTCCATTAGAAGAGAAAACCTCAGTGTTCAATTGTTGAATCTTGCGTTTCTAGCTTTCTCAAGATAAGAACAACCTTTTATTGCATTTCTTCTTTTTCCTGAAGTTGTTCATCTGAAAGAGAACTCATACCAGAGTGAGAACTTGGGTTGCTCATAAGGTTTCTTCAACAGCTTTTGGCAGTATTAGATTTCAGGCTCTTCTTGTTATGGTGTCCTTACCTCCAAAACTCTTCTTACTCACTGTGACTTAAAAGGAAGATACTGAGTACAAGAATAGTGTTGTGAGTTTTACTGAGGCTCAGTGTCTGTAATTTATTGTGGTTTTGCTTAAGATGCTCCTTGTGTTGCTAGCAATTCATACAGCTTTTTCTTTTTAGTACCTTGTAGCTTTGTTGTAAAATGGTGTTTGGATAGTGCTTTCTCAGCTGTCAGGTGTATTTGCGTATATAAAAGTGTTAGGCCTTAAAATTACCTAGAATGAAAATTATCTATCCATTCTAGAATGAAAAAAGTTGCATCCTTCAGATAGCTTTGTTTCGAAATAGCAATTACATTTAGGGTTTTATGACTTCTGTTGAAATTTATTTGGTCTGTAGACTGCATAAAACCAACACTACAGTCACAGTTTGGTGCTGACTGCACAACCATCATCATGCTCTGCGTGCTGGCAGCCAGGATCTCCATCCCTGGTCCTTTGGCCAACCAGAGGCATGTAGGAAACACGTTTGGCTTAGCTGGATTGAGCAGAACTCTACCTTGATTATACCCTATGGAGCAACAGTTAAGATTCAAGCTGGGGCTCTCCATGCTGAAGTGCATGGAAATGCTTTTATAAGAGCCACAAGCCAAGTGAATCATTGCAGATGAGTGAGAGCATGTTGAAAGCACATCGTATGGGAAGCAAATATAATGCTTTGGTTTCATGGAGTGCTATAAATACAGACTCCAGGAGTCAGATATTCACAAGCACTGTTAAGTGTATTTCTGAAAATGGAGTGTCTCTCAAGATGGCTCAGGATTTTTACGTTGTTAAATCCTAGGGAAATAAAAGTGTAAAGGCCTAAAAGGGTGGGGAAGCCTCTGTCAATGTTGATCTGTTCGTATCTGCAAGATATTTCTTAATGCTGTTTTAAAATTACCTGTAATGGTGCAGGTATCCTAGATGTTAACCATTGCCATTTACCCTTCTGTTACGGTGTTTAGTTCATGGCACTTAATGTGGCATTTGGATTAGTGGTTTTCCTTGCTCAAAAATCCTGATGTCTGGTTGTATTTTAGATACCGAGAGTAAAAGCATCAGGAATCAAAATGTATTCTGGCTCAGCCCGTATGCTGAGCGGGAGTGCTGTTTCCATGGCAACACACAGGACAGTGGCAGGGGAAAGGCTGATGCCTTTTTCTGATTCGGAGAGTTTACAGTTCCAAACACAATTATTCTTAGCATGATTCTCTTAAAAATCAGTGCTTTCAGGAGAGATGGAAATAATCTTAGTGGAAACGGTCAATACACATCTCTGTGTTTTCGTGTGATGGCTTTTTTCTTTAATTATGGAGATTCGTTAGTGCTAACACAGCTTTTAGCAAATGCTAATAAAGTGCACTAACTATAGCAGCAGTGATCTCGGCCGTCTGAAATGAAGGGTGTTCCAGCGTTCGATGGTGCTGCAAATGCTGCTGGACAAAACCTCGCCTCTAATGAAAGCTGCCTTCCTCTGGGAGGCTATATTGTTAAACAGAGTTGACATTTCACTGGGAGCAAGTTCTGAATAAGCAAAGGGTAAACTGTGACCATTCCACAGATGATAAAGCTTTGCCATTAATTCTGGTTTTCCTTTAGAAATGGCAGGTTTTAGAGCAGGTAATATGCTAATTTGGTCTTTCATTACTGTAGTGCAGCTGTGTCTCAGCCTCGCCCATTTTATTTATTATCGGAACCACAGACTGATACATTTTTTGTGTTCAAGCTTGTAGATAAATCCTTCTTCCCTAAGTGGGTTGAGAAAACATTACATTCTACTGTTGGAGTATGTTGGGGTTTTTTAAAGGCAAATTATTTTGTATTGAGACTTATTTCTTTAGTCACTAGAGATGAATTTCTCTCTTGATTAAAAATACACAAACCTGAAATTATAGGAAAGAGCCCCAGAATACTGTCTGCCTGTTTAATTTTTTTAACGAAGGACTGGAATAGTGGCAAATACTGTGTGGGGGAATGAATTTATTTGCATGGAGAATTTTCACCTTTTCCTCTGGCGTTGGCTCCCAGAAGATGATGTCACCTTGCAGCTCATTGGTTGTGCAGCACCTAGTGCAGGGAAGGGAGAGAAAGATGCCGGCACAAATCTCAGTGGTGGATCCAGGGTGTTTGCAAGCAGTTTTTGATCGAATCTTTGATTAGTATTAAGGATTTACTGCGTGTGGCCATGTGAGGTGCTGGGTCCGTCCTAGGGTGAGGGGATTGAAGAGCCGTCAGAGGAATGAGGCGACTGATCTGCAAGAGGATCTGTGATTGTAAGTTGAAAAATCTGGGTGGAAGGAAAGAGACAGGGAGTGCTAGTTAGACACATTGTGGGAGGATGTGTAGCAAAAAATGCATGCATGAGTAAAAGAAGGAAAAGGAGAAGCATTTGTCTTTGGTAGACTGGAATGATGAAAATTATATTAAGGGCTTTGCTTTTGGGAGAATATTAACAAATACTCAAAAATATTTAACCTCTGCGAAGATATTTTTTCCTTTGTGGGAATGAATGTGTAGGATTTGTTTTAATGCTGAGTTTTACTGTGATTAATGATGAAGGAAAAATAATATAACAACTTAAAATGTAGAAAATGCTGCTTATTTCTCCTTGTCATTATATTCATAGGTCTGAGACAGGACAGAGTGATAAATACTTGGTTTTATTTATGCATTTTGTGAATTTTTGTGAATTTCTCTGAAATGTGAAGCAAAGTAGTTGATGAGGAAATGAAAATGCATCCATTCTAATAGCTGTATTTTTGTTTAATATATCCTTTCCTAGACAAAAGCTTTGATGATGAAGAATCAGTGGATGGAAATAGGCCATCATCAGCTGCTTCAGCCTTCAAGGTTCCGGCACCTAAAAAGCCAGGCAATCCTTCCAACAGTGCAAGAAAGCCAGGATCAGCTGGTGGGCCTAAGGTTGGAGGTAATGTAAAGCTATTCAGATTCTAATCACTGTTCCCAGAAAGCTTGCCAGAGCAGGCACAAAACAGAGAACTTTGGAAGGTGATGTTTAATTCATGACTGCAGTATTTTTGCAGAGCTGAGAACAGTAAGGGACCCTGTTTTATGTAATTATTCCTATGTAAAGGTGTGTGTATGTCTCTCAGTTTTTGTGAGTGTACCTTGAGCTTGCAAAGGCCTCTCATGTTATAAATAAAATAAACATCTGGAGATAGCATTTATGTTGGTGAAATTAATAAATATATGGATGTTTTTGTTGGAATCCACACTGCACTTAATGCATATATAAATAAACTGTGAAATTCTGTAGCAGGTCAGTGCAGATGAAATTTTTCCTGTAGGTCTGCACTGTTTCACATGGCTAGAAAGGCCAAGCCATCACCCAGAGACCTCAGCAGAAGTGTATATTATGTCTGAATGACTTTTATTTTTATTCCTTTAACTGTCAGAGTATTGTGAAATGGGTTGTGAAAGACAAAAAATGAGGGCCAAAACCCTTGCCAGGATTTTTTTGCATGGTATAATTTCAAAGCAGTATAATGAAGAATGCTTACTAATTATGATCTTAGAACAGGGAAATCCGCATTTTTTTAGGGCGGGGGTAATCTAACAAAAGCAGCTGTTAACTGCTAAAGAATTGACAGCTTTTTTGATAGTTCTTGTCCACCTTCAGAAAAAATACATAATTCAGTGGAAATACACCATACTTCAGGTATGGCTTTTCTATGAATAAGTGATTCTTTCTGTAAGGGGGTTTTTTAAGAGTAATTTTTTCATGTTCCTATTCATCTAACATTTCCATACATGATCTGCAAAGCAGAGATGAAATTTGAAAGAGGATACACATGGTAAACAAGCTTCTTTAAGTATTTTCACATTACATAAGGTACACCTGATGTTTTGACAATTTATTGATTTCAACTGGGATCTTCAGAATTCCTAATAATTAGAAAATATTTCCATAGGGCTGGACCAACACTGTCATAGTATAACTGTGAATTGATAGCAATATGAACCAGAAAGCACCACCTGAAAGACTTAATAAAGGAAATGATCTCTTTAAACTGATTATTATTATTACTGTTATTATATGTAACAGTAATAAGTAAATACAAATAAGTAATAATAATATAATCTCTTTTTACCTGAAGCATAGTGGGTTTTTTGCATGCAAGACTAATACAATACCAGAACTGAATGCTCAAGATTCCTGTTTATTTCAGTATATGGTTCTTCTAATAATATTGGTTAAATATAGTTGGGGTTTAATGTAATTTTTTTTTGCATGTATACTTTCAGTTTACATGCTCTGCAGTAAAAACATGGAGATAAAAGAGCAGGTGAAGGGAAAGAAGAACAGAATAACCACTCAACTGATTTTTCAATTTATCTAAAAATTCAGTAGTAAAGGAGATGAAAAAACCTAAACATTATTAGATTATTTTTTCTCCTTTTGCTGTATTGCTAAACTTCAAAAAATTAAAATCAAAAAATGAATTAAGGGCAAAATTTAGGCATGCCAAAAGCAGAGTAGTTTGGTCATTCCTTGCTTTATATCACCTCCTTTCAACTCGGGAAAATACTGGGGAGTGTCTGCATATGCATCTCTTTTTTTTTTTTATTCTCTACTGTGTTGGTAGTCAGAATTTTGAAAATTTAGATGTAAATGCTAATACAATACTTACAAATCTTGCATCTTCTAGTCTAATCAAGAACATTAGTGTAGGTGCCAAATGCATCCCTTAAACAAACTAATAATGTCAGAGTCGCTTCCAGAAGCGAGGAATTTCCCATAACAATATTCCTGTGAGCAATGACACTATGTCAGACAAGAGGTGTGTGTAGTCCACTGCCCCACCTGACAGTGGTCAGAAACAGCTACGAGAGAAATGCACATGAACAGGGCAAGTGCCTAGGAGCACACTGTCATTACAGGGCAAAGGGCTGGGTTAGAAAGCTTTACTGCACAGAGAACCATGGTCTTTGAAGAATCCAGTTAGGGTATCTATCCTGTTCTGCCTATCTGGAGACTTCATGGATCTTTATGACTACAAACAAACCTTGATGCCCTTTCACACTCACTTTGCAGGTGCCTAAAGGATTCCTGAGACTTGTCTCCAGCCTCAGAGTTGCCATGTCTGTGGAGTAAATGCATAGTTCTGGAAGTTACCTGCTCTTGCTGATTTATTAAGGCTCTGCCATATCCGCCAGTCCCAAATCCTTTCTGCTCACCACTGCATTCCCAGTCTGTAGTGAGTGGGTGTGTCATTTCTCATCTTTCCCTCAAAAGCACTGGCTGGGTATTTCAAGCTTTCACTGCTTGCGTCGTGCTTCTGTCACCTGTTGATCCTGCTTTTCAGTTTTTTCTGCATCTGTCATGCATCCATGAATCCATATTCAGAAGTTGGGTGTTCAGCCTTGAAGGAAGAATAGCAGCAACTCCATTAACTGTGTTGCCCTTTCTTTGCTTCACACAAAAATCTCCCAACTGATGTCAGCAACCTCCAGCTGAAGCAAGTCCTTCGCTTTTCTTCACACTTCTGGAACCAGACAGAATTTAGTGGAAGTAGAAATTGTGTTGAGCATAGGCTGAGATGATTACAAGTTTCATTCATTCAAACTGCCTTTTACATTCCAGATTCTTTTCATTAGGATGTTGCTTTATGAAGATGTCTTTTCCTATCAGCTGTAGGTGACAATAAAGTACAGCTTTTTCCTGGCTTCCAAAGGGAGTGGAGGCTATCCTGCCTTGAGACTGAGGAAGTTAAACCCCTTAGTCATGCTGTTAGCTTTCTTACCTGCTGACACCTGCTGAGTTATTCCTCAGATGCATGTGTGTTTGGCTTTTTGTTATATACTCCATGGATATGTTTCTTACTGAAGAAGTGGGCAATTCCACCACCACTCAGATAGTCTGCTCAAGTGGAAGGACCTATCAGATATTCAAAATACGAATTTTTCACCTACCCATTTCCCATTTAACGTAGCAAATGTACTTGTGTTGCATTCCAAGTGCCAAGTCACTGTCCAGGAAGGCAGGTGGAAC
This sequence comes from Acropternis orthonyx, assembly GCA_035583155.1. Classification (NCBI taxonomy): domain Eukaryota; kingdom Metazoa; phylum Chordata; class Aves; order Passeriformes; family Rhinocryptidae; genus Acropternis; species Acropternis orthonyx. Next base: position 55,398,689 of record JAWWEU010000081.1, on the reverse strand, counting down.
AGGTACATACATGAGCAATAGCAGTGTCCTGCCTGGGCTGGAATTCTCTCTGCTTGTACTGGGAATGATTCTGCAAGACATTTTCCTGTTGGCAGTGGGGATGAGAGAGCTTGTAGAACTGACAGGTGTGGTCAAGCCTGTGGACAACAGCTTGCCAGAGAAGTAACAGAGCAGGCAGCCGTGGTGACTTACTGCCCTGGGAGTAAAGGATTCCAGCAGACTGCTTCTCCTCTGACTTTACTGCTTGGAGGTGTGCAGGCACTGACCTTCCTGTCAGTGATGAATGAGAAGGGATAGGCCTTCAATTTAATGGACAGTGCTTTGTTTGGCATATTTCTTATTCCACGGTCAGTACTCTTCCCCAAGTTAGACCTTTGCCAGAAAGCATACAGCTGATCTCCTTATTTCTGACACACTTGCTTTCAGCTGTTCATTCAAGTGGCAGAGCCTCTGGGAATAGCCCTTTGCTCTAAGGCCTTCTTAAACTGAGAATGTGCACTCAGTGTGTTCTGCCCTTGCAGAAATGGATACTCCTGGGCCTTTTCTTGGCAGTGTGGCAAGCAGCTTTTCGATCGTAAGGGACACCATAATTTACAGTAGGAAGGAACTTCAGTGTGCCAGCCAAATGAGCTCTATTCCTGTCCCTGCGCTGTTCAAGATCCCTTACAGGTCTTTGGCAGGTTCTCTTTTCAATTGTGAGATCCCTGTTCCAAGTCTTCTAGGGAATTACTTGCTTGCATGCTACTCGGAAGCTTTATATAATCTAGATGTTAATAGGAAACCTCAGTCTGTGCCTTAACAAGAAGTCTGGCGTCCTCTCTTTTCCCAAAATGTCAATTTAAGTCAACAGTCTTTAAAATGGATTAAATGTAGGAATGGTGATAGTTCAGTAGAGCCATGTGGCATTTGGAAGAAACACTTGCTGATGAAACGCAGTCACGAGAGCAGCTTGTATTAACTTTCTGTTGTATGTTTTATGACAACCTCTGTAGGGCTGCGATGTTATTCTTAATGTTGTAATTTGAAACAAGGTGAACTTTATACCTTTTGCCTTTGTTTTCATTGGGAAGATACTGCATGATGCATTTCAATTGATGGTTCATTGGCTTTGTTTAAATCTTACAGTACATTGGCAGACTGGTATTACTGTCCGTTGCTTCCTGTTTCACACTAATAACCTTGTTAGACTTTTTGAAACAACCTGTATTGCTGTGGGATGAATCATCCAGAAACAAACCAGCAAAGAGTATGCTACTCATTTAAATGTCTAAAAAGGTACTTTGGAATAAGAGTGTTGTTGATTGCAAGTGTGAAGAATAGAATATGAAGTGAAACCCCAAGGACATACCAATTTATTATTTTTATTGAAAAAAAGATACACATGCAAAAAGCTTTTTTTATTCCCCAACATAAAAATTGTGATGTTGTATTCTCTTAAATTGTTCTAAGGGTCTGATCCTCAATGAAGACTGCAGCTTTGCCAGTTTGAGGTTTAATGCTGGCATTGTATGAAAGAATTTTGGTTTAGAATGGTCTTAATTAAAGTTAGAAAGAAAAGGCCCTTGAAAGTTTGGCGGTTGCCAAAAAGACATTAAAAATACCTCCTTTTAGTAGAAGTCAAGTAAGTGGAAAACTTGGGTGAACCAGGTGAACAGTTTTGGCAAAAGAAGGCTGTGAGAACTATAGTAACACCATACAGGTTTTTCTTAACTGCGGGAACTGAAGTAAACTGTTCCAACTTTAGGAAATTTAAGTTAGGTTTGTCTGTCTAGAGTGTGTTCTATAATTATCATTATGATTTCTTTTCTTCTCAGTAATAGCCATAGAGCTCTTTGTTCAGGTGCATTAAAATGGAACTTGGTTGGTTGGTTTTTTTTTTTTTTTGTTCCATTTCCTAGCACAAGACACTTTGAAGCATTTAGAGGCTTCAGTAGGAAACAATTTAGTTGGAAAGGCTCTGCATAAAACAAATGTGATACTGAAAAATAGGTGAGGTCTTAGCCACTCGAAGTTAAGCTCATTAAAACTACATACTGTAGTTAAGAAACATTTGTGTTAAAAGGACCTCAATAATTGTGGAACTGTAAATACAAATTGTTAATGAACAGACTTGGAATAAGACACAGTCAAGCTCACTTTATCGATTGTCTCCACACTCAAGAAGAGGGTTCTGTGTTTACTTTACAGAATTAAAGGCTGTGTAATAATCAATGCCCACAGGGTTTTTATAACTTTTGGTTTCAGAAAATAAGTTCAGAGGTGTTTCCTCTATTATTTGTTTAGCCCTCATTAAGTGATTTCCCAAGTGTTGTATTTGTCATGTAAAATATATTAGTATCTTTTCCCCCCCATATTGGTCCTTTGTATGACATAAATCTACTCTGAGGTGATATTGGTCAGCACAGCATCCCTAACATTGTGCTGCTTGGTTTGCTTTTTCCTTTTCAGGCTGTTGTGAAATTTGAGGATTTTTCTTCAAGATCCCAGCTGAAATCAGTCTTTTTTTTCTTTCTGAGCAGCCTTTGAGATTAGCCTTGGGTATCAGAGTCTGAATCAGAGGATTTGTTGCAGAATGCCTGTTTGCTTCCTTTTCCCCACAGTAAATGTCAATTAGCTTCCATCCCAAGAGATCCTTCCCCATGGGGTTGCTGGTTGTAATCCTGTAGTCACGAACTGCAGCTATTTTAACTTAATCCAGAGTTCAGGGAAGCAGGAGGACTTCCAGCTTTCCAGGTTCTCCCCTGAAAGGCAGTTCAGGTTAGAGTTCCTTGCATGTGATCAGTGATCTGTTCTCCTTGGCCACTATAAATGTTTTTGCAGTCACTGGGGTTTCCATTCCTGTAGCAGATACCTTCTTCTGCAGCTTGTTTCAGCAGGGATATTGAATAATCCGCCTTAAATAGGAATATGAATGAAAATAAACACGATAAATTATAAATATGTATATGTATACACACCTATACATACACCTTCAGAAAATGTGTCCGTAATGCTGTTCAGTAGTGTCTCTGTTTTCTGTGTGTGACCGAGGTGATAGTTCATACTACTGTATTTTGCTCTTAATTTCTAGAAGTTTCAATTAGATTGTAGGATTCATTATGTTGGTATAAGCACGATACAGTATCAGATAGCCTTCCCTCAAAAGGCTCATAGTCTAGAAGGCAGCTTATAAATGGTTAAAATAGGGAGAGAGTAACAGTGGAGTACAAGTCAAGAGGTGTGGAGGTAAGGGCACACCACAGGGTGCAGCCTGCTTTTGACCTCTCTAGCCTGTGTTGTGGTCCCAGGCGTCCTGCTGGCAATCATGGTCATTCCAGACAGTGATGAGAACAAGGAAGACAGCCCAGCCCTTGTTCCGATGCTGACACGGAGTACAGTGTTTAAGCAGTGAGAAAGGGAAGCAATTTGTTTATATTTTCATGAGGGTGAATCTAGAAGGAAAAAGAGGAAGGAGGGAGGGGGAAGATGGACTGAAATCAGCTGACCCTGCCACTTTGAGTCCTTATGGACTGTGTCTGTTTTGAAGAGTAAGCAAAGACAACCTTTCCAAAACATTCCTGCATTGCTGCTTTGCGAAGTAGCAGTTGTGATTCCTCCGTGTAGGGTGTGGGAGGTGTCTTATAAAACCCTGTTGCAGTTCTTTGGGCTAATGTATATGCTCTCAGACAGAGAAGCAGGGAATGCAAGTTATTTTTATAATACATGACTGTATGAGCTTCCAGCTGAGTAGAAACCAACGTTAATCAATTTGAGATAAACCTAAAAGAAGTCAGGCATCTGTATTGTTGGTGCATATGGAACTGCTTTTTTTCCCTCCACATCCAGGGTTTGGTCTTACCTAATGTATGTTGTTCAAACCTTGTAAAACACTATTAATTTCTCTGTTGTATAATTGTTCAAGAACAGCTTCAGATTTTAAGGTATGCATGCTGGTGCAGTCATCCTCAGTCCACATAAGAATTATTTTGTGCTTTCTCTTAGTATGGGTGACCTGTATTTGCTCCTGACTAACATGTCACACCTCAAGGGTTGAGATGTGCTATCCTGATACCTGATACCTGAACACCACCGTCTTCCCTGTAAGCACAGCTCACTCCTAATTTCTGCTTGTCCCTCCTGCTCCTTTTCTTTCCTGGGCTGAGTAATTGTGTGGAGAGATTTGTTTTAGCATCTCAGTCCTCAGGAACAGCACACTCACTTGTGTGGAAACTTCTGTTCATGCGCAATGTCTCCGGCACGTAGGAGGAATGTTTTAATGAAACAGGCGCAGTACAGGTGGGATCTCTGGGGAAGTTCTGTAACCATGCCTGCCAAGTTTCTGACACAGGCAGATAAAGTAAGGAATAGAAGGTATTGTCAAGGTATTTGAAAGTATTTCACTGTTTTGTTAAGTTTGTGCAGCTGTTTCAGCTTGAATGACTTGCTCCATGCCTCAGGGACAATAACTTTTGGCATTGGTGGAGCTGAGGTGGACAAGTGAGTTCAGAACAAAAGTCAGTCACTGTGGCTGAACATGACAGAATTCATCTGTCGGTTTCCTTAAAGTGGGCTTTCTAGCAAATGCTTTTCTCCTCTGCTGAAAGTCACTTGGTTATTACTTGAATTGTTTTTCTAAGCTGGTTTAAAACAACGGGAAGGCTTTGTCAGTCCAATTTCTGCTAGAACCATGATTTAAAATTACATTTGATTTCTGAAACTCATTTCAAAAAACTCTGGTGGCTTGATTTGGAACAACTGAACAGGTTTTCTGAGCCTAATTGTCTGCTTGGTGGCTTTGTCTGAAGTAGTTCTGCTTAACTCAAGGGCGTTTTAGGCTGTCATTAAATCATGAACTGCAGTGACTTGTGAGACTGGTACATGTTCCTTTTGGTATTTCTCTCCCCAGTATGCAGATAATAACTAGCTTAAGACAAATGTGTTGAGCAACCCAATAAGGTAATCTCTCAAGGAAGTTTTATTTGTGAGGTCTCTCTGGTAGACAAAGGTGTGTGCTTGCAAAAGCACTGGGAATATGGACAAGTCCATAATAGCAGAGAAGTTTTGGAGAATGAGGAGTTACTTGTTTGCAGATGCAGTTGTTTTCTCAGAAAATGGATACAAGGCAGCTGGATGAAAACTTCTGTCTAAAATAGGATCACTGCAGCTTTTCATGGTTTGGTCTTCCCTAGAGTTTTACTGTCAGAGCTGTGGCAGTCAGCAGCATGATCTGTGTCTTAACTTGTATAGCAAAGCCAGGAAGTGATGCTTACAGTTACACCAGAACAATTATTCATTGACTGGTGCAATTTATGCTGTCAGTAGTACTCAGTACAAGTTATTAAACTAGCATAAATTTATCTAAATGAGTCTAGTTATAGCCTTCCTGTAGAATTTGCCAGTGTAACTATCTAAAAGTAAATTCCTTGTTTAAAAAAAAAAATCTTGTCTAATGCTCATCAAAGTGTTTTTCACTGGAGCAACTGCTATTTCTCTGTTGCTCTCAAATACTTTCCTAACTTAAGCAGGCAAGCTGAAGACATCTGTACTGAGTGACTCTTAATCACCTGATGGAAGAACACTTTTATGCTTCATACAGATATTTGAGACTGAAGAATAGCTATTTGCTTGTTTTATGGAAGGTTTTTATTCAAGTTTGTCAATTAAAGTCTTCAGATTAGTTTTTCAACCATGTAAATAAAAATAAGACTGTTTAGAACATTACAATCTTCTAATATATCAAGGTGTGTATGTACAGTATCTAAAATTGCTTTAGATAACTCAATAATCTAAAACACAAAGGGAATTTTCAGAAATTCTCAATCTTCAACCACTTTTCCAAACCTTTGGTTCCTGTTTTACAGAAGCAGACTTACGAAAAGTGCATATGAAAAGATGTTATCCTAGACTATTTTAGTAATCTTGGGATACCTGGAAAGATAAATAGATTCTCCTTACTGAGCTAGTGAGATTCATATCTGTCTGAGCTTTTATCACAGTCATTCTCTTAAAATTCACCCTAACCGTCTCAGAGAAATTTCCTCCCCTGGCTCCCAACAGATACCATTTTACAAGTAAGCTGTTGGTTTTATCATAAGCCTGACCCAAGGATAAATGAGTACATTTTGCAAAGACTCTCTGCTACAGAAGATTCAGGAAAAACTGCAGTTTCTCCTGTGATTCTAACAAACAGAATGTACACTCGAAGAGAGAATTACGACCTTTGCAACATCTGCCCACTAGGACTGGGAACAGAATGTGGCTATTATTGCAAGTACTGTGCTGAAGAAACAATTAGATTTTGTGTCTGTAGTTGCTAGGGTTGTTGTCATCTATTATTTATAGCTTGTGTGCGTACATTTGCATTTTTGTTTGTTTGGTTTTGTTTGGTATCAGCACTTGCCTTAGATCCACCCCTCCCTCAGTGTTTTAGTGACAGAGGCTGTTCATTCCATCAGGTAGCCTTTGCAGTTGTTCTTCCTTGAGTTCATTTTGAGTATTGCTTTACCCCCCTCAGCCTGTACTTAGACTTTCAGCAGTTGTACTTTTTAAGCTGCCTGGGCTAATTTCCTTCCATGTCTGCACTAAGTCATTTCTATCCCAGACTGTTGGATAGTGTTTGAATGGCCCCACAGTGAAGCCAAATAGGGAGCTTGCTCACTGAAAGGATTCATCTTGGCCAGTTTATTTTATTCTGAGTTTGGCCCCTCCGTGTTGTGACTTACTGTTCAGCTGTACCAGAGAATGAGAGGTCAGTAGGAGTGAGTGGGAGTTGCCAGTTAACCTATTATACGAAAAGCTGAGTAAGTACTTGAGCTTATCCTGTCCATTTATCCCAGGCAGAGCTGAAGCTGCTGTCTGTTACTAATTTACAGCTGATTGTTTATTAACCTACAAAGCCAAAAGGGTAACAGTAGTTTTCTTTTTTCTTTCAATTCAGAATGATCTGCATCTTTTGCTTCAGTCTCTCATAGACAAGAAGTGAAGCTTTTGAATTAGCTGGGACAAAGGTGTTGTCTTTCAGGGAAAAAAAAACTGTAATCCCCATCATTTTAGTCTAGATGTGTTGCTCAGTAACATACTGTTATTGCATGCAGCTAGAGATTTCTGAGGGATAGAAGATATCTGAGAAGCAGTATCCTTTTCAAAGTTAACTAATGTTAAATTTGTGATGCATGTTGTATCAGAAAATAGTTAAACATTTTTTAGGGAAACATTTTGCAAAAAGTATTAGAACTGAAGCCAAGGTTTGTGTGGTTGTTTTTTTTTTACAGGGAAATTTTTTTGTTTGAAATTTTTGTGGAAAGACTATAAAAGTAGAAAAAAAAAAGGAAATGGACTAGTAAAGAGATGCTACCAAATAAAAATCAAGGGGGTTTTTTTGTGTGTATTTTTAGGTCAGTGCTTGTGTACTTTATTAAACAGTCAGGCATGTTTTGATTAAACAGTTCTTAATTTCAAAACAAAAATACCAGTCCAGTATCACTGTCAACATCTTTCTTCTCCCATATGGGGTTGTCTGATTGTTTTGTCATCTGGGAGGTACAGCTTTGTAGATACTGGTAAGGGAGAACATCAAGGCAGTGGAGCAAACGAGCATACCAAAGTTTTTGTGCTATGCTGGAAGGATTTCAAATGTTTCAGTCTGAAGAGGGGAAGATCTCAACCACAGGAATTAACTCCTGAGTGAAAAAAATCATTTTGCAAAAGACTGTGTAATTCTTTTGCTTGCATGCAGTACTCTTTCTGGTGTTGAGTTATTCTTAGTACTGAACTCAGCCTTATGACTGGAATAAACTTTCTTCCAAAAAAAAAAAAAAAATCCCTAGGGCCTTGCAAAATGTTAGAAATCCTTAAATGTAACTCATGAAAATGTTACCTCTCTTGAATATTCTGCAGGAAGCAAGTAGTTTATTTTCTTTGCCTCCATTTCCAGACTCATTGAACTTAAGTTTAAAAAACAAAACAAACACAAAGACACACATGCAAAAAAAGAAAGAGAAATCTTAATAAAACCTCAAAACCACCCACCCCTTCTCCCTCCCAACTCCAGTAATGAAACTCAGAGGGGCTTCAGCTGATGGATTTACTTTCACCTCAAGTCTGTGTGTGTTAACATTTGGTAGATTTTCACCAGCTTCCTGAAGTGGAACTCAGGCTTGCAGGTCTCTCTGTGAGTCCGTCTCATTAGAAGGATTGAAGGATAAGAATAAGTTAAGGTTATGAATGAAGACTGACAAACAATGTACATAAATGTCTTGTGTGTACTTTAGTTCATCTTCCTTTAAAGAATTTGTTTCTTCTCAGGTGAGGGTAGCTCAGTTGGATTCAGCAGGCTAAGTCCAAAGGCAGGGTAATGTAATTACCCAGCTGATGAGGCTCTGGATTTTAGCTATGTGCAGAGCACTTAGAGATGTTAAAATTGCAGTGGGGTTAAAGCCCCTCAGAGTTGTTTATAGTGTTCCTGTCATTAGGAATGCAGTAGCTGAACTTGTCCGTATTTGGTCAAAGGATTATGAGTTCTGTGGGTAGCACTGAACGTACAACTATTGAGTTGAAGGCAGTGATACTAGAGAGAGATCTAAGAAATTTATGATCACAAGCTTGGTCTGAGAAGGTAAGTAACAACAGCAACAAAACAGCTTATTAAAATACGTGTGCTCTGTCAGATGCACCAGTTTTGAGTCTGGAGGCAGTGCTGTCTGAAATGAGAATTCTGTAAAGCTCTGCTGTTGCTTTTGTGGAGGAGAGTCAAGCCTTAGAAAAGCATGACAGCTTCTTTGAAGACATCTGCATGTGTGTGACTATTATGTTTCTTGTTGGCACAGTAAAATACTTTCTCAGCTGGGAAAGAGAGGGTGGAGTTCTGTCATTTTTTAATTAGTCTCTACAGAAACAGGGACTAGGTAAGCAGCCTTGCTGAACATATCTACAGGGAGATCAGGAAGGGAAAGATTGAACAGTATTTTTCCTCCTCAGGCAGTGTAGACCTTCACTTGTATGCAATATGAAGAGAAGACAGGTACTTCGACATACTTTGTTTTGATGTGCATATGTGATCATGTACTTGAGGAGGAGAAAGATTAATGAGATAGAAATTAAATGTGGTTTTACAGATAGCTCTAAAAAAGTGTCACCTGCCAAAAAGTCTATGTAACCTTTTTTTATTACCAGGCAAAGAGGTAATAAGACAATTTTTTCAGAGTATTAATTTCAAAGAAAAGTGGTTTGTAGAAGTGCACTAGTTGTTGAAACTAAGGAAGATGGGAAGTGCTGTGTGTCTGGAGTATGTCAGATGGCTTTTAAATAGTAGTCTGTCCCTCCTCTTTCTCTTTTTAAAGTAAAAAATTGTTATTCCTCAGGTTAAAGATTTTCTCTTATTCCTCAGGATACATTACTGGATGGTGTTTTGGTGATAGAAATATCTGTCATGTAGCCCGTGCTGTTTTCTAATTTTAAAAGTGATGCTTTAAAGCAGACTAAACATGACAACATCTACTTTCTTAGCAAATGCAACTTCATCCCGTTTTAGTCTTTTCTTTATAGAATACAGGAGTGCACTATAAATACTTGAAATACAAAAATTCTTCTGTATTTTTCTTATGTTCATGGCCTATCTGTGTCAATCTGTAACATTTTATTTCTGTAGTTTATTCCTTTGCTACAAAATTGGTAATTAAATGATGGGAATGCAAAGTAAGTTTTTTCCCTGCTTTAACAGAGGTGTTTGTGTATTTATGTAACTGAATAATAATATAGGACTTACATAAGCTTACTTTTCCATTTCCTTATCCCGGAGTGTGTGTTGCATATTGACTCTGTTTTGGTTTTGTAAGAGAATGAGATTATGAACTGAGCATCTAAACAGCTGTTTGTACCACCTTGTTTAGCATGGTGCCCCTGGGTCAAATTACTTCTTTTCAAGGCTTCTCTCCACAAAATTCTGCTTTGACTGGAGCATCCTCCATTCAAGGAGCTGTGTAAGTTTTAGTGGCAGAAAGGCCTGTTCTGGGTGTAAACGGTATCTTTTCCTCTTTGTTGTTTTTAGCTGGTCAGATACTCATGAACTTTATGGAAGGACTTGTTCCCTCCACTCTGTCGAAGGAAGTGAAATAGGTGGTTATAATTTCTTGTTTCACTTCTGGCTGCCATTGGCAATTATGGCAGATGGTGTAGGAGATACACATGTGTAAGTGTGTTATGTACAGCACCTCTTCACAGCATCCTTGATCTAAGGCAGTCCAAGTTTGTTAGATATTCCTGTATCACACTGCAGGCACCATATCCAGATTCTGTGGTTGTACACTAAGGATGCACAAAGGCATGTGGGAGATCTTGTTTTCCATAGAGGTATTGAGATCTACTGAGTTTGTCATCAAATTTGTAGTAGTAGTGGACCCTCGTGTTAGCAAACTGCACATGTATACAAACACACCAGACATAATTTCCTTCACTGTAATTAGGAGATCAAAGACTGTAAACTATGAAACGTTTAAGAGTACAGCCACTGAGAATTTGATTTGTCAAGAATTCGTAGCTTTTTTTTAGTTTACCAACTCAGCCTCTTAACTGCCTTTTCCTTATGATTTTATTTGTCCTGTAGATAGTAAAATACGTGTCTTCTCTGCCCAGTGCCTCCATCTCAGCTGTGCTCTGCCGTCTGTCCTGTTGGCCTCAGTCTGAGAGAGAGAGACACTTGTTCCTGAGTAGTTAGTTACTGTAAGAGGTTGTTTTTCCTCTCAAGAAGAAGGAAATGTTCAACTGCAAGGACTGATTGCCTCCTTGCAGTTAACCTCTTTTGTCATGTTATTTTCCTGATGCAATTACTGAACATACTGAAGAATTAAGCAAAGCTTCACCTTGTGCTTGGAGTTCCAGGCTTGTAGTGCAGCCTGGACTTAATGACCTTGTTCTTCGATTGATAGCAAACTTGACTTAATTTCTTTTAAAAAGGGCCTTTCTTGGTAACCTGAGTTTTTCCAAGACAGTAAAATCCAGACACTGTTTTCAGATTGTTTCATTCTTTAGAGTTGTCTCAGTTTCTACCCAAGATTTTAATGAAATTTGCAACAATATACCAGTGTGAAACCAGCAGGTTACGGGTTAGAATTCTTCCTTGATCCTTGTGGTGAGGATTTGGGATGTATTTGTCTGTTACGTGAGAATGTTTCCATCATGAGTGGTCTGAGAAGAAGGTCAGGAAGTTCCAGTCTTGCTCTGACATAAGTTCTTTTCACTGTCTTAGCTTTCTTTGTTGAAGTTCTTGTAGCTTTGAGACTGCAAAATACCTCATGCCTCTTAGCTCCTTGTGAGAATACTGGGAAACACAAGGCTACTATAGGATTGTTATACAAAACATGTTCCCAGTTAAACACAAAAGTAAAAGTGATGAAACCATTAAATTTGTAAAATTGGCAATTGCTTGGATTACTTAGAGTTTTATTTTTTTCTTATTCATGGTGAAATGAGAAGTCTTGCAGTTGTACACATGATGTGCAATTCTGCACAAAAATAAAGCATTTTTGTAAGTTATGTTAAGTGCTTGAAAGTAGGCATGATGAAAGATGCTTATGTCAGTCTTAAAAACTTGATATACCTTCCATACTGTTTTAACAGTATTTTACATTTATTTAGGTTCCTCTAAAGAAGGAGGAGCTGGAGCTGTGGATGAGGATGATTTTATTAAGGCATTTACAGATGTTCCTACTGTACAGGTAAGATGCTGTGTAGATTCATGTTTGTTTTCAGAAATACGCTATTTGCAAAGGTGTGTTTTAGCCTGCTTTTGAAACTTCTGTAATTTTACAGTGTTCTAAGTAAGCGTTATTACTTTTCCTTCTTTCTGAATTTGCTGTCTCTGTGGCAAGCTCTTTCCTTTTTCCTAGTTAGTCACCAGAAAAACCCCACCTTTTCCTTACTGTTCTATAATTATTGTCACACTGTATAAAATCTATTATTGCTTCTCTTAATGTTTTCCAGGGAACTACAGAAAATAATCGTATGTTTTAATACAGAAAATATTTCCATAACATTTGGAAAACTTAGGGCTGCAATTTCAAGGGATAATGAAGTAATAATAATACAGGCAACTAATTTAAAAAGGAAGAATTGTATTTTTAAATGTACCTGAATTATAATGACGTGTGTCTGGTATACATGTCCTCATTCTAGCACTATTTCAAAAAAATTAAAATCTGGTGCCTTATTTTCATACTAATGAACTTGTTGGATTCTGAGTTCTTAGTTCTAAGATCAGATTTTAATTTCCATTCCTTAAGTGTGGGAATTGCACATATTCGGTACTTTCATACAGTAGAGTCATTTACTATCCATGTAGCATCCTAGACGTAGTTTGAATTAGTTTTCCATGAGCAGCTGAGGTGTGGAAGCCAACCAAAAATTTAGTAAGCTGTAGTTGCCAAACAGCAGAAGGATTTTGTGAAACTCCCTTTAGGTGATATGTATTTTTGTTCTGTTTTTATATCCCAAGATGATAGCATAGTTATTTGTTAGATCTTTCTGCAGGCAGAAATACTGTCTGCTTTCATGAATACTGTCTGCTCGATCTCCATGATCCCTGTCACATAAAGGAAGTCTTTGTAAGAGTGTTATGTTTCTTTGCTTCTTCAGACTGTGTCAGGAATTCTTTGGAGGACAAAAATATGCAGCCCTTAATATTATTTTTCCCCATTATGTTGAACAGAGCTATGTTCCACCGCACAGATAATGTGATGCTTGTAGTTCAGTGCCTTAGCAGTATTCTTTAATCACTCACACTGGTTACTAACATTGCAAGAACAAAAGTGGGGTGACCACATGTCACAGACCAACATGTGTGATTTTCTGTCTGACTGCCGGATGGCCTGGGAAGGGAGGTCATTCCCTAAACTGCAAGAGATAGAAGAGAAGGACACACTTGTCTTTCGTAATCTCCCCTGAGTGGAGTAGGAGGCAGAGCAGAAACATGTAACTCACTCCAAAATAATCTGTTTGTTTCACAGATGAGAATGCAAGGGAAAAAAGGGGATCTTTTAGCCTTTTAAATGTCCTTAGGAGTAATGACCTCTTACTGTGCAAATTCTCAGTTCTGGTTGTGGACAGTCACTGATCCTTCAAAAAAGAAAGGCAGATTCCACATTCTGAGACCATGTTAATTACTAAGGAAGAGGGAAATTTCTGTGTTAGAATGTTTATGACCTGTAATTTGCCAGGTTACCCTAAAAGCAAAGGAAACTTTTTAGACAGCACGGGGAGAGGGAGTTCTTTGTATGTTATTGGGCCCATTCCTGCGTACCTTCTGTTTTTGTTACATATATGATTTTCAGTAGTGGCTTCATTGAAAGTAAGAAAGGAGACTGTATTATGGAAAACCAGATTCAACTCTGGATTAAGTGCATCTGGATTAATCAAGTAAATTGAGATTACTTGTGGTGTGTGTATGTTTTGAGTCATTCTTAAAAGCCACTGGCAGATCTGACTTTCCAGTAAGCTGTTCCAGTGGCTGCTGAGCTTTTTTTAGTAATATCGTATTGTTTACTCATACCTAGTTTCTAATCCCCATATTGAAAATACTTCCCTTCTGTGTAGTTATTGCTCTTACTTGTGTTTGATCATATAAGTTTTCTGTCTTTGTTTCATTTAGCTTTAAAGATGTGTCTATGTTGCCCTCTCATGGAGAGCAGCAGCTGTGGTGAAAATGGGTGATTTTCAGATGTAGTCTGGTGGATCTCTGTGCCTGAAAGAGAAGTGCTGTGGTGACAAGATTGTGCCTTCGTACTGAAGGTTACTACCATAATGTTTTTACAACTTTGTGTGCCATTGCTGAAACTGAAGAAAATTCTGTGTTAAAATTATTTAGGTGTAACTCCCATGAAGAGCTAAAATTTGTTGCAAAACGGATTTAGTTGTTTTTACAGAATTCTCATGTGGGAACTTAGGAACAAGAAGTGCATCATGTCATTGGCTGAACACATAATTTCATTCTGACCTTCTCAAAGCATAAATAGTCAAGGGCAGGGATAAAAGAAATTATTAAAATATTGCCTTTTATTCTTCTGAAATTAAAATAGGTATGGACAACCGTGACAATTTGGGATTTTTCAATGGAATTATGGTTTTCATTTAATGACAAGATAAAATTATACCATTTATTAAATTCTTCATTACAATGCCAATTTGAATATGCCTAAGTCCAGTTCTATGTGTGCCAGGTAATTAAAGAAAAAATTAAATTCTTTGCCCAGGAATGCTAATAGGACAGGCGTAAACCCATTGTATAGGTTGCCTGCGTGTTTGTCTGTTGCCTGGCATGTTTTAATCTTGCAGCAGTAACTGTACAACGTGGTCTCACATGACACACAGGCTGACAGCAAAGAAGTCCTATTTTCAGGATTTGCTCAACAAAACGTCTTGCAAAAAGTGTTTGTAGCATGACCAGGGCTTCAGACTAAGTTAGACCTGTTAGATGGCACCAGAAGGTGTGATCCTCCTTCCGTTCTTGTTACACTTCACCATGATAAGTTGACAGAAATGCTGAGTTGCTAGAGAAATTTTGGCCTTTCCATTTGTACGATGAGCTTTTTGTATGTTAAAGCTCTGAATTGAGGAGACAGGTCGAGGTGAGTGATGGTAAAGAGATCCTGAGGAGATTGAATCGTGTCACAAATTTCAGTGGCATGAAATGTCACTGGGATATGAAAGCTGCGTCTTGAGTTAACCAGTGACTAGTCCCTTACACTTTGGAAGAAAAAGTAAAAGTTGTCCTTCATAATGGATTTTTATTTTGATAAAAATGCTTAGACACCCATGATACTTACTTTTAAGAGTACCTATAGAATTAGCATTAGAGTAAGCTGGGATTCTGTAACAACTGTTAATAGGCTACCACTATACACAGATGTATTAAATGGTGGTAGCAAACTCATACTCGATTTTGTCCGCAGTGGAGTAGAAGGTCTTGTCACACTTGGAGCCACAGTTTTCATTAAGTCATTTGCTCATTTTAAATAAGTTACCAAATGTTTAATGACTTCCAAAGAAGAAGAAAACAGTAATCATGAGTAGCTTTCTAGTGTTTATGGATCCAGTCATGTCCCCTGTGTAGAACTGCAGAGCTGCTGCTACAGTGTACCTTGGAAAAGCTCACACAGCTGTGTGGTAGGAAGAGTGTCAGTTTTGCTGGTCAAGTGTGTTCAGAAATTTTCTGTGTGATAGTGAAAGTGGCCTGGGCGTACTGATTCATCTGTTGCTGAAGTGGTTTCTACCCTGTTACCCTATAAACCCACTATGCAGGTGGTTTAGAGTGTGGATGTCTTTCACCTCCTCCATATTCCAGCAGGCAACACAAAGGCCTCCACCGTATTCTGTTAAAGCATTGGAACAAAAGTAGATGCCAATAGAGTCAAGGTCCCATGTATTCTGTAAGTTAAAATACTTTGATATGCTCAGGAAACTTTAAAACTAAACTGTATTGGGGATAACCCTTGTAGTAATTTGAAGTTGCCTGGGAAAATAAGGTCTTTTATACAAAATAATAATTTCACTATAGAACAGAAGAAAGACACTCCCTCTTTTTCACTTTAAAATACAAGATGCATATATGCATGCAGAGCAGTGTGTTCAAGAGACCAGTGTCAAAGCCCTCCAGCAATTCAAGCAAAGCAAGGTGTCATAACCACAGGCCCTTGTTCCTTCTGTGTCTCTTGCACATTCAGAAGTTACATCTGGTACTTCAATAAATAATGAGGGAGCATCAGACCCTGCTGTTTAGGTGCTGTGTAAGTTATCGTGCTACTCTCCAGCTTTCACTGTAGAAAAGCATAAGTTTCCTTGAAGTCCTCATCCACGTGACTGTCTCAGTAAATGTGTCTCAGGTGACCCCAGATGCTTGTGTATGGGCAACTGAGTTGGGACTGTTTAGTTGAAAATACATTTTTTTGAAAAAAAAACCAAACTCCAGCCAGATTAAGTTTCTAGTTAGTAATTTGCATCACATCCTCTTAAACTTGTTCTCAATCTTGGCGAGTGGGGGGGAACTTTCAATTTTGCATGTGTAGTGGAAGCAGGAAAAAACTATCCTGTGACATGTCCAGGAGAGTAGCAGGGAAGTCAGTTTGTTTGACAATAGTGTATTTTCATTACTAGCGTTATTTTTCTTCTCTTCTTTAGAAATCTGCTCTTACACAGTTATCAATAATGCATTAATTCATGTATAACCAAATAGTGACTGTTACATGATCAGATTGTCCAGGTTTTTGATGGTCTTACTGTGTGGTGAGAACTCCGACTAGAGGTGGCTCCTTACATTTATTTACTGACTGTATAAGTTAAGAAATTAGTCTCGAAGTAGTACTACATAAAGAAGCTGAGGAAGCCTTTATTTTTTCAGGCAAAGTTTTGTTTTAGTGTTGACTCGCAGTGCAGTTAGGTCCTCAGAGAGCCATGCACTCTTTTAACTCAGAAGAGAGTCCCTGCCCTAAAAGAGTTGCATTGGGTTAAAATGTTGGTTGTTTCACAATGGTGAAAGGTAAAACCTTGAGGAAAATGTTAGTTTTTCTGCTTTTCTTGTAATGAATATTTACTACTCAGTAATATCATTGCAGTTTTGTCTTTATATGCCCATTTATACCTCTTACAGTTCTCTGGAACTTTTGGGGGGAAGGTTTTCAGAATTAGAATTGCATTTTCAATCTTCACAAGCTATTTTCCTTCATCTGGTTACCTGGGATATTAGCAATATGAATTTTCTGATTTTTTTTTTCTTAATACTTCAGATCTATTCTAGTCGAGAACTTGAAGAAACGTTGAATAAAATCAGGGAAATTCTCTCCGATGACAAACATGATTGGGATCAACGAACTAATGCGGTAAACTTTGTACCTAGCTTCAGGTTTGGGCGGGTGTATTTCACAAAGCACAAAGCAGCCAGACATTTTAAAATATTTTTGTCTTGAAATAATTACTCCAGATAATGGAAGAAATTTTCATTGTCAAACCTTGAATTTCTGTATACCAAGTAAATCTGAGCAAGTATTTTAAAAAGGCCAAAATACATTTTTGTCAACATGTAAGTGGAAGCTTTTCTAAAAACCATCTATTTCAGCTTGGCATATCACATATTCCACAGGCTAACTGCTAGCATTAGTACCTCTTATGTGTGGCTCTAAGTTTCACTTGCAGGATTAAAATGTTTGTGTGTTTGTAGCATTTACACTTTTTTACAAGGTTTATAGCATCTTACTGTTTAGAAACAGATATGTTAACAGAATTGTCTTTCTGTATTTGTAGACTGGGTTCTGAGATTACTTTTTAGCTCTAGAATTTAAGAAATACAAATTTTTTACAGGTTTTTGAATTACTGCCATGTATTTTCAAAATTGTGCTTTAAAGACATGCTGCATACATTTTGGCAGTGAAGCTATTCCTTTTTTTTTTTTTTTTTTTTTTTTCCAATTTTGAAATGCATATGGGTAGTGTCCTAAGCTAAATGCCTCAATCTTTTCAGCTGAAAAAAGTTCGGTCGCTGCTTGTTGCCGGAGCTGCACAGTATGATGGATTTTTCCAGCATTTGCGGTTGTTGGATGGTGCTTTCAAGCTGTCGGCCAAGGATCTCAGATCGCAGGTGGTTAGAGAAGCCTGCATTACTGTAGCGTAAGTATGGCTCGCGTATGGCATCCGTGTGCTTTGCTGCTGGATAGTACTGTGGGTTTCACTCAGAGTGGCAGGAAGGGTTGTCCTGTTGGGCTGCTGCACGCTGTAACTGATACAGAGCCAAGGCAGCTTCTGAAGCTGCAGGGAAAAAGGGTTAAAGGAATTTGTAGCTGATAATCCCATAGCAGATTCTGTGTGAGTAACAAGTCACTGTCCTTACACGGGCACTTAGTGCAAGTTAATACAGACTGCTGTGAGTAATATTTGGGGGCCAGTCGCTTGTGTTTGGGTGATTGGCACAGAACTGGCTTGAATATTTTGTGTTTTGATGAAGTATCTTTCATAGAGTCATAGAATGGTTTGGGTTGGAAGGGACCTTAAGGGTCGTCTAGTTCCAACCACCCTGCTGTGGGCAAGAACACCTCACACTAACCAGAGTTGTTCAAAACCATCCAACCTGGCCTTGAACCGACCACTTCCAGGGCTGGGGTGTCCACAACTTCTCTGGGCAACAGATAGATGTCCATGACAGTTTTAAAAGCCATGGCTAAACTGAAATGTTATCTTCACCCTTAGCACCTTGCACACTCTGTTTAAATTCAAGGGTGGAGGAGAAAGCCATAGTAATCTTTCCCACTTCATGTTTTCTGTGCCTTTTTTTTCCTCTGGAAAGACATTAATGTACCGACTGATTTTCAGTGGCCATCTGAAACAGACACACCCTGGAATCCTATCCTTGTTATTCTGGTCTCCTGATTGAATAAACCAAGGGGAAAGGTTGGAACATACAACAGTTCTTGCCAGGGAAATTGAGGTTTTGAGAAAACAGTGTTAACCTTTCCTAACATGCAGCCAGGAGTAGTGTAAAAGTAGTGTGTAAATGTTCTCATCCAGGCCTAAGAACCTGGAATTTTTCTTGATCCCTAAAACTCTGATATATTTGATATGTCATTTGCTGGCTGCAAATTTTTTTTTTATAATCTCTGCATGAAAGAAGTATTTGTTGTCACCAGTGGACAGTTGAATTACTGTGTTGTCTGTGCTTGTATATTTGTTAGAATTGAGAATGTATCCTTTAATAGTCAAGGGAATCAAATTTTATGGTTGGCTAATTGTGTAGTTTTGCCTGCATTTGAAAGGACAAAACCCCAGTAATTTATGTAAAATTTTAGATTTATATCTTTCAAAGTGTGTTAAAAAGCAGAAATGCAATGATATTTTATGAGGATATGAGAATTTAGACTTTCAAATTTTGATATTTGTTTTTCATTATGAAATCAAGTTACAAATGTTTGGCTTCTTAATGTGTCTGCTAAGTAACAAAAATACTCCACAAATCCTGCATTTCTAATGAGGCAAGGGCTTGGAAACTATGAAATTGATGAATTCTGTTGTTTGGAGCAAGAAATCTTCAAAATCCACAGTGAACTTTGTGATTTTTCAGACTTGGAAATTAATTTCTATTAACAGGTTGCATTTCTTTTCCCTAAACAGCCACCTTTCAACTGTTCTGGGAAACAAGTTTGACCATGGCGCTGAAGCTATTGTGCCTACTCTTTTTAACCTGGTCCCCAACAGCGCCAAAGTGATGGCAACTTCTGGCTGCGCAGCCATTAGGTTCATTATTCGGGTAGGTGTTCCTCTCTCCCTTAGCTGGCTGGGAATATTCAGGTAGTGGCTCTTGGGAGAGATAATCACAGTTCTGATAGTAACAGCAATAGGTTTGTAAGTCGTTCTTCGGTGGAGGAGTATCGTTTCTCGCAGGTGGACAAACGCTATTTATCAATGAAACCAATTAGCAGCATTGTCATATTAAAGGTGGGTGAAGAGGTGTGAAAAGCAAGTCTGTTTTCATGATCTTTTGGACAGTGTCTTAGTTGTAAAATGTCAGGTGTGTTTCAGAAGGTAGCTACTTCTAACTTACTCTTTGGAAAAGACAAAGTTAAGCTAGTAATTAAGAAGATAGTGAGATAAAGAAAACTAAACAACAAAAGAAAGCTGTTTCTTTCTACACACATGCCCCTAAAAAAAAATAATCTGAAACCATGAAGTTACTGGTAGAATGTTGAAGAGGCCAGACAGAGGTGGATCAATTAAAAAAGCACAAGTTAAAGAAAGAAAAATTCAGCAGGTATTTTAATCCTTGAGTTTAGCAACTTTCTAAGCTGAGTGCTTAAAGCTAGAGCATATAAGAAGAGAGGAGTGCTGTATGCTAGCTGGTTTTATTGAATGTTCCTTAAGCATCTTCTGCTGACTGGTGTCTGAGGCAATATATTTAGATTTTTAGGACTTGTATTGGTATTTTTGTGTTTCAGACAGAAGTGGGAAGTTGCCTGTAGGTTTTGCATTAGAAGTTGTGGTGTTCTTAATGCTAGACACTTACTGCTATTCACTATGATCTAATTGTTGGTTTTAATCTTGTAAGCTGTTGTAAACCTAAGTGGTTTCATCACTCACACATTTTATTGCTAGCCCTCGGTATGTTTGGGAATCTGTACTTACTCTGTGTGTCTGTGCCCCTGAGAATGTGCTTTGAGACTTCCTCATTCACGACCTTTGTATCAGCACTTGGCCTAAGATAAGGTCCCATGGCATTTTTTCCTCAGACTCTTACACTGCACTGTGAGGTGGCACAGAGTTGAGAGTGAAGGAAGGAATACACCTTACACAGGATCAGTCAAGTTGTAAGAGGACAATACCGTTTGCTGTAGTCTTAGACAAACTCAGGCACATAAGAAACTAACCTTGTCTTGTTCACCACCAGAAAAGCAGCATGATATAAGTTATATTAGATTGGCTTTATTAGTTTAGTTTGGTTGAAGACAAGATTGCACATGGGCTGCAGTTTCCCTGATGTTGTTTAAATGTCTATTCTTCTTAGCTGTAGTTCAACAGAAAATCCTATCCATAGTTCTCGAATACACAGCCAGTAAACGGTTTATGTGAGTTATTTTGGCACAAAATTCAGGTTTCTGTAGAAAAAGAAATAAATATGAGAGTCAAACAGAAGTGCAGCCCCATGCCTCTTTGAACTAAGTGAGTTTTGGTCAGGGTGTGTGTCATCAGTTGAATATTCAGAGCCCAAACTATTGCAGTTTTTTGAGTCAGTGTTTTGCTCAAAAACTCATACTAGAATACAGGGACAGCCAGTTCAGTTCCTGGTGCTTTAGTGTGTAATTGCTGTGAGAGTGAGTCTACATAAAAAGAGGGATGTTACATTGGTGATCCTAAAGAACTTCATCTCATCTTCGTGCTTTTACTGGATTTCATATTTCTTCTCCAGGTAGTTCTTAATCTGTAAACAGATTAGTCTTTCATGAGTCTCAGTAAATAAGGAAACCAATTTAAAAAAAAAAAGTGGGTGCAGTGGGGAGGGAGTCATGGAGAGGTGGTATGGTGGCAGAAAATCTCCAGAAGGAGGTGGGATTCAGGTTGGTCAGCTGAGCTGCAAGGTGGTTTGGGAGGAAGCATGTAGCATTCCAGCCTCAAAGGAGTAACAGATGAAATGTGAAGTCGTAAAGTTGAATGAAAGCAAGCCTGAAGCTTTGATTGCTTTGCAAAAGGCTTTCTAGAAATTGCAATGCCAGTAGGTCCACAGACTTGAAACATACAGGTTTCTTCATCTGTAAAAACATTTTATTTTTACCCCTGATATTGCCTGCTGTCCCTTTCTGACAGTCATATGCCTCTTCAATTTGAAAACTTTGCAAAACACAAGCAAACCTCCTAAAACCATGTTTAAAAATACATCAGTATGAACAAATGCAACTGTTGAGCTGTTTCAGATTTTTTGATTAATTTCTTTCTAATTCTGAAGTTGACAGTACCCTGCGAGCTGATCATTATCTCTCTGCTTTTTTGGTGATTTGTATGTGTATATCCTGCAGCTATAATCTAAGGACTAAGTATGATACATGAGATAGTAAAAATTCTTCAGTACTGTACTTTTTAAGCTGTTGTGTTTTTTTTTTTTTTTTTTTTTTAAATTAGCCTACAGTTTCACAGTGTATTGGGAACTGTTTTAAAAATTCCCATAGGTATTTAATAAAGAAAGGAGTAAAGAAGTTAACTGAAAATAGATTTTTTGAGCCACCTTGCTCTTCCTTGGAATTAAAATGTTGATACTTTGTGTCTACAGTTAGTTAAGATAAGGTGAAGTAAGACTGCTTTAATTCTGAATTAAGTATTGCATTTGGATTTAATGTAGTTTATCTTATCCACCTTAAGTGGTAGTTCCGTAGTTTTCTTTTCCCATCAGAATGTTAGGTGTTTCTATTTGGATTATATTCATAAGATTGCTTATGTTATGTGTCAGTGCTTTTATTACTTTATTGACATATTTTGCATTAAAGGGCATTTGGTCTTTGTAGCACTAAATGTATTGATCCTTAAAAAAATGCCCATAGTTTCAGATTTATTGATTTATTTTTTGCTCCATAACTCTTTTTAAGACTGCTATTACTTTTTTTTTGTGGCAAAACTAGAACATCAGCTTCCAACTCCTTTGAGACAGCTACGTTTGAACCTTCATATATTACTTCTGACAGCAAAGTATTGCATATCATGATGTGATTGCTGATGACATTAGAAGAGCTTTTTGCTTGACCTTTTGGGAAAAAAATAGCTTTAGTCAATTGTCACGCTATCACCAGTTTCTTGTTTAATAGTACTCTATGATTTAGTTTTTGTAAGCATTTTATTATATTGTTAATTCTGTTGGACTGAATTTGTACAGTACAAGTTCAGAATTCAGGAATGCTTTTGTCGTTAACTACTCTGTCCTTTTTTTTTTTGTTAGCATACTCATGTGCCACGTCTCATACCTTTAATAACAAGCAACTGTACCTCAAAATCAGTTGCAGTTAGAAGGTGAGTACCTTATAAATAGAAAATTACTTTAGCTGTTGCTTTTTAAAATGTGATTATCATATGTTGAAAATTAACCGATTAGGAGATTTGTGGCCATTAACTCTGAATACACAAAACTGTTATCCAGTAAACTGCAAAAATCAAATTCAGCAAAGTGACACTGGATGATACTGAGGAGCAGTACTTTCTGCCTTATTGAGCAGCATACACTGTATCCTTCTACAGAATTTTTTTTTGATTTAAAATGTTCCTAAGATGAGTTGGAAAAATTGCCTTCTGGTTTCAAACCAGAAGAAAATTAAAAGCTTAGTTGAATGTGTGTTCCTCAGTGCAATGAGAATAAAGAACACAGGTAGGGAGATGCCTTGGGAAGGCGTGGAATGGGTGTGTCTTTGCAAAGCAGCAGCCTGAGCCTGTGAGTTGTTTCTGTTGAGGCCAGCCCTGGCAGGGCTGGTGAGGTGATCTCTTGCTGGAGCACTGCTGTACTTGCCGCACTGCATGCAGGGTGTGCCAGCACCTTGCTGTCCTGATGCCAGGAGGACTTGGTAACTTCAGCGCAGTTGGAATGCTTTAGGCTGGGCTGTCTGGACTCACCCTAGCCCAGACTGTGACAGAGCTATGGGCATGCAATAAACAGCTTGAGCATCTGAAGTATTTGCTTTGAGTCTAAGCTGCCTTTGCAACCAGAGCAAGTGTTATCTCAATCCATATTGTACTGACATGTCATGACTTCTTATTTGACTGCAAAACAATTCACAAGGCTTCAGTGCCCTCACTTGCAGCGGCTTCGCTGAAGAACACTAGCCTGTAGGTGGCTTTGATACTATGAGCATCCGTGAGGGCATGGCTTCCATACTGCTTTCATTCCTTTGGAAAGACAACACTAGATTGGTTGTGAGAGTGAGAAGCCTTTCAGAGGTTCTTTCCCTGCCTTGCTGGTCTCAAAAGGGTTTGAGCAGAATAAAAATCAAACCTGTCCTTCCAGAACAGGTCAAAGATGCAACATAACCAGAAAAAGCAATAGTTCCAGACAACTGAGTCCATGATCTGTTTGAAAACTTGTTATATACACCTCCCTAATGATTTTTTTCGCTAAGATGTATCTTCAGACATAGTTTAAAGTATGCCTTTTGCTAATGGCTGTTTGCTAAATTGTCAAGATTTCTGAATTATTAATGTAGAGGTTACATAACATCATTTGTAGTGCCAGCAAATCTTTGGGACCACTTTCTATATGCAAAGCCCTGTACTAATGTTTTCATCTTTTCCTTTATGCTACATACTCAGTAATGACAGATGAAATGATGGGAATAATGTTTGGGACAGAAATACATTGCCATAAAAATATCACATTCTGTCTTTAAGTATGGTTTAATGTGAAGATTTTATACTCTACAGTTTTTTCAACTTGGTTAATTTTTGTCTGTTATTTTGGGGCTAATACAGTTAACGTAGCATATGTGTAATAACATGACTTGAGCAGCACATGGTTAATTGAACTGCATCTATTGTTTTGAAGTTTTAAGATTAGTTAGCCTGCATGTTTGCTTTTTATACAGAATATTTTAACTTTACAATAAGGTGACCAATGCCTTTACTTGTCAGATAATTGTACTTTTACTTCATTTATTTCCCTCAGGAGGAAAGAATAAGGTTAGTGTTAATTCCACAGTCACATTAGAGAAGTGAGTATTAATTATAACTTCTGTTGTGTCTTTTTAGGCGCTCCTTTGAATTTTTAGACCTGTTGTTACAAGAGTGGCAAACACATTCATTGGAAAGGTATGAGCCAGTATACTTTTTTTCCCAAGAAAATTCTGCTAATGTAATTTAAGACAAAAATACTGTCATTGAATCCTTGAATTGGATTATGTTGTTCAATGCTGGCCAGCTTTTCTAGCGTAGACAGCCTTTCTAGCACAGCAGGTCATGTGGCTCATTCAAGTGCCAGGAGGAAGGAGAGCTGTGTGCTCCAGCCTTGGCTTCCTGTTGCCTCCTCTCCTTACCCTCTGTCTCTTCTCCTATACTTAATGTGAGCAATGCATACAGAGGTAAGCATCTGTTTTTTCTCCTGGAAGGAGGAAATCTGTGTGTTTGCCATAAAACAGGGCAAGTGGGATGAGGCTGGAGGATTTTTTCTGGTAATGAGTGAGAGCACACTGTACGTTCTCCAGATAGATGGATGCAGGATGGTCATTGTAAACAGAAAGAGCAAAGAGATTAAAGGGCATCCAGAGAAGGCTCTGAAGAGTCCATCTATCTCTGTAGTCTTATTCATATCCCTCAAGGTGCTGCTGAGGGAGCAGTGGGGAGTTCACTTGGCTTATGCCAAAGTGTCTAAAAAGTAAAAAACACCATCACCTTCCCCACAAAAACCCTTAAAATAACTAAATTCCCACCCAAAGCTTGAAATAAAATTTGTTTATCATCACAATTTTGGGTTGTTCCGATGCGTGCTTTGCTGTTCTTTGAGCATGTATTCTAGTTTAGAACTCATATGCCAACAGCTTTCAGAGCCAGCTTTCCAGCAAGAAAGCTTGCTGATCTTAACTCTTCCCTTTGTCATATTATTAATATAGTAGTGGAAATAGTTTTTCCATTTCAGGAAAGCAAGTGTCTTAAAAAACCTATTTTTGAGTAACTTTTAAAGTGTGATATTTTACGTGTGATAGGTGGATATATGTCAGAAAAGTAGATCACGATCCTTTCAGGTTCAAGGAGGAAGCTGACCTAAACCTTTACAGAGGGTGCAGTTATGTCATCAGTGTGCTTAAGTGTTTGTTTACTGCATATGTTGGAAAGAACTATCACAGCTTGTTTTTACTTGGCATACTGTTAATTAAAGTAACTACCACTTAAAATAGAATTTGCAGTAGCATGAATAATGTCTTTCTTCTAGGCATGCGGCTGTTTTGGTTGAAACAATCAAGAAGGGCATTCATGATGCTGATGCAGAAGCAAGAGTGGAGGCAAGAAAGTGAGTCTTGACTACATTTTGCTCTGAACAATTGCATATGTTATATGAGTGGTAGAAGGGTCTAATCCAAGGTGAGCTGCTGACTTTGGCTGAAGAGGAGGACACAAGTTTGGTTGAAAATTGGTGTTTCTGTTCTTGAATTACTCCACACTTTAAAGAAAATATAGAGCATTTGCATGTGCTTATTCTCTTTTGCAGGGCTTATATCGGTCTTAGAAATCACTTTCCTGGTGAAGCTGAGACTCTGTACAATTCTCTGGAGCCGCCCTATCAAAGAAGCCTTCAGACCTACTTGAAGAATTCTGGCAGTATAGCATCTCTCCCTCAGTCAGACAGGTCATCCTCCAGCTCACAGGAGAGCCTCAAGTAAGGGACACCTGTTTCTGAACCAATAAACAAATGCAAACTGTTTCTCAAGAGAAAACGAGCCAGTTCCTGTTACATACAGAAAAGCTGCAGGTTTATTTTGTCACTTCTTATATTTTTTAGTAAAACTTTTTATTGTGTTTTGCTGTATGACAGTATCAACCCAGCAAGGTGAAAAATCAGGGCAGTCATTAACTGGATTTTAGCAGGTTGTTCTTACTCATATATTTATTCCTTAACAGCCTCTGTCAACACGAGAATAGTTTCAAGGTTGACATATTCATGTCCAGCATTCTGGTGCAATGAATAAATCTAGGAAAGGTGTAATGGTGCTCCTCCTGTGTGTGTGTGTGTGTGTGTGTGTGTGTGTGTATATCCTATGTATATATCCTAAAGGGATAACCTTTTCACTGGGAATCATGAGGGAGGGACATGAACAGTGAGATTCATACAGATTGGACGTAGTTGTTTTTCCTTGTCCTCACAGTTCTGAATATGTGTTGGCAGTATTTTGCAGCTGTGCTGGATATTAGAGGGTGGGTCTGTGCTGCAGTCAGTGGTGTATTAAAATGCGTAGCCAGTTTTGAGCTGAATCAATTAAAGTTTGCTTGGGTACCAACAGCAAAAGGAATCTACTGGCTTTTTAGTAGAACTGTGAATAGTAGTAGTATGTGGTGGTTTTTTCCTATAAGTTCTAGAAAGCTTCCTCAAAGCATTAAAACCTCTTCAGTTTTCAATTCAGATACTTCATTACCAAAGCCTGAGAACTTGTCTTGGAACAAAACTGCTTCTAGCATATTAAAGTTAATTTTTTTATCTCCTTTTTTTTTTTTTTTTTTTTGGCTGCTACCCTAAATACCAGAGGTTTAACTTCTCTTTCCTATGACACTTTTAATTATAAAAGACATTTTAAAAAATAACAGTCTGTGATGTAAGCTACAGCTGGCGCTTCATTTTCCAGACAAATGTTACAAAGATTAAATATTCTTGTTTAAATTAATCTGTATTCCCCATCTGAAAATCAAAGTGCTGTTAGTGAGTGACTAGTAATAAACTGTTAAAAACTAAATTACAAGAAAATTAGAATCTTAAAATACTCTTAAATCTTCAAGGGTTACTTGTGTTATTGCAAGTGTTACTGCAAGATATGCAGTACAGTACAGAAAGTGAGGAGTAAAATAAGAAATGAACAAAAGAGATGATGATATTGAAAATAATTTAAATTGATTTTACACAAATTTTGCATTCAGATGGATATTATTTTTACTGTGTTACCCCAAATTCTATTTCTGGTTTTCAATATAGATGCTGAATTCCCCCTGTGTAGACTAACTTAGGAAATACAGCAATGATTTTCCTGAAAGTCTGTTCCTGTGTGATTTTTGAACCTCTGAACTTAGAGCTCTTGAAGGTTGTTGATGCAAAATGATTTTAAAGAGGATGGTGTAATGAGAGGATTATGGTGACTTGTGCCTACCTATATGAAACCGCTTAAATAAAATGTGGTTTGCAATAGATGATGGCAGTTGTCTGGGACTTCTGTTGGGAGCACGTTGTAAGATCAGGATGCACCCAGCAGCTCTGGCTTGGCCTCCTCAGCTTGCTTGTGTCAAAATAGCTTGAAAACACTAGTTGTTAATGTAAAAAAGGCAGATTTATTCATAATCAGCTGCAAATAGATGAACTTCGGTGAGGAGTTAGGTCATGGTGCTGACCTCTATGTTGTCCTTGAGCACCTGAGCTAGTAACTGGGATAACTATACAGTATGAGGCATCTCTTTTCTCTCTGCCTTTAGGTTTAAAATTAGAGATGGATTGTTTTTACTAAAACTGTGACTCTGACTCAGTTTGTAATTTGATTATTGATGAAGTATTTAACTGTTTCAGCAAATACAAACCTCCCCTGTCAGATATTCAGCCAGTGAACAAACTGTTGTTTGTTCTTCTACTAGTCTTCTGTTTATCCCTTTGGCTGCGTTTTACCCTCCCAAAATGGGCTGAAGGATGGGCTCAGAGTTAAACCTGAGTAGACAAAAAGATTTTGCTTCAGCAGCTACCTGTTTTTTGCAGTAAAAAGGAAATGGAGAGAAAACATAGAGGAAAAGATGTGGAACTTTCCTCCTTTTATAAATCGTAGGAGCCTGTAACATTCAAAGAGGGGAAATGGCATCTAGCTTCTTGGAAGTTTCAACTTTTCCCTTGTTAATTTGTGACTCGATTCTTGCGACATACAGGACTGAAGGAGGCTTATGAGTTGTACAGCTTCTTTTTTCTTGTTACTGCAGACACCGCTTAACATGATTTCTTATGTAAATAAAGTTTTTTGGGTAGCTTCCACTATTTTTGTTTGACAGCTGCTTTATAAGATCAGCCCTGTGCTTAAAACCACCTTAAATATTTCTGTGACCAAGTCTGTAATGCCTGAACTTTGTTAGCAAAGTGTGCCTGTGGGCAACCTAAGGATTAATGCTTTATAGTAAAGATGTAGTTTTATAAAATATAAGGGATGATTCTGGGTTTTTTTATCATTCTGTATTTAAAATGTTTATCTAAAGTTTTCTGAGAAAGTTGAAGGGGAAAAAAGAACAGAAAACTCTTTTTTTTTTTTCCTCTCTTATTGTTGACTTTTGGATCTGATATGTGAAACTTACTGGCTTTATTGACTTTTTTCAGTCGGCCTCTATCTTCTAAATGGTCTGCAGCCAGCCCAGCAAGTCTTGCAGGCAGAGGTAAGGTGGTAGTAATATAGTAGAGTGTACAGTAACTGTTCTTCGTGCTCTTTGAATTTAAAGTTGTAAATGCAGCTTACCATTTTCCTGTCTCAGCATTTACCCTGTTTCCAGGTTGAAATAATGGTATGTGTCGCTACAAACTGTACCTGGAGCTAAGACTGCCCTCCCACTCGCTTCATGTTTTACGTAGTTGCAGTGGTTGCAAGTATGAGACAAGATTTGTTATTAATTGATCACCTCTCCTGGAGTTTTGTCGTGGAACAGTCACTCTCAAAGAAACAAAACATTATTCTTTGGTCTGTTCATGATGTTAGGCTTACATCAGTGGGAAATGAAAGACTCAGTGTCCCTTTCATCTGTTCCCATGTGGCTGTTGCTCTTTAGAAAAAAAACTACAAAAACTAAGCCCAAACCCAAACCACATATTTGTAATTCAAAGAGTTTAATTTTGAGTTTTCATAATTTAATAACTTAAGTCTCTTTTCACATAATGTCTTAGTAACTCCTTGAGGAGTAAATCATTGAGCTGCTTTTTACAAATGGCCTGTAATTGAGAGTGCTCGTTTTCTGGAAACTGAAACTGTTAAGGGGAGTCAAGTTTTGAAGACCTAAAAACAATGATGGAAATTAACTGAAGTGAATAGTTAAAATTCAGTAAATAATAGGAGGTGAATGCAAAAGTACAGAAGATCAGACCCTAAAGCATTTTGGAGTATGCATTCAGCTTGCCTGTGGCCTTATCCGAGCTGAAGAGGGGGAAGGGAGGCTGTCAATTTCCTTTTCTTGGTGAAGCATTCACTAATGTAATAAATAACATAATCGTTCAGAATTGTGTCATTTGCACTAGAGTGGGAACGCATAGTTGCTTTAAATAATACTAAAATTTTGTGCTGAATGAAGATAAATACTACTGTAAAACAAACTGTCCTTTATATGCATTTCATGGCAACATCAGTTTTCGTTTTCCTTTTTACTCTGTGTAATTACTAGGTTTCCTGCTAACTTGACTTAACCATTTTCCATAGTTTTCTCCGCCTGCTGTCAGTATGTTGCAGTAGTGGAAAACGTTAGCCTTTTAAATATAATTCTTCTGTTTGGTGGGTTTTCTTTTGCCAGTTCCAGGCAGCAGCAAGGGTGTTCCAAGCCCGGGCACCCTGCAGAGGTCTCGCAGTGACATCGATGTGAACGCTGCGGCGGGAGCCAAGGCTCGGCACGCTGCCGGCCAGGCGGCTGGCGCCGGGCGCTTGTCAGCAGCGGGTCTGCCCCCCGGCTCCTACGCCTCCCTAGGTAAGGGGGACATCTCTGTGCTGCTGTGGGGTGGGTTTGTGAGGGTTTGGGTCAGAAAGTTACAGCACAGGACTTAATAAATTTCACAAATCGTCATTGTTTGTAGTAGTGTTGGAGTATGGTGAAAGCAAAGGTGTTCTGAAGTAAGTTACCAGCTTTGCTAGGTGTTTGTGTTTCTTGTGCTGGAAGAACGCCAATGCAAAGAGTGTATCTGTACTATGCTCTTTAAAATGTCTTAATCTGGAATTAATAGTGAGTATTGGAAGGAGCAGTAGCTTTACTTAACAGCATATGGTGATCGTGATTTTTTTGTTTCTAAAAGTAAGAGGGAGATGAGTGTCAGGGCTCTTGATTTTCCTTTTTTTCTTAGCTCTTCAGCTGAGTATTTTACAACAATACTAAAGAGACATCCTGGCAGAAGTGGTGGCTTCTTCACCTAGTACAGAAGTGTTTTACATAATAATACACAACACTGAGTTCATAGCTTTCTTCCTAAGGATGTTGATGGAACTATGTGTATATATTTTTATGTAGGTGATAGTCTCCATTGGTAGGAATGCTTACTACTAGACCTGGCAAGTGCTACAAGTGATAATGCAGAAAAGTGTTTGACAGTGTTGGTGGTGTAGATGCTAGAATCTACATGAAGTGGGGATAGAAAAGGAATATGGGCATGTTTTTGTTCTTTTTAGGTTATCCATTCTGTATGGATAGTAATGAGGCAAGCGAGGTTCAGTGTTCACAAACAGAACTTAACTTTTTTTTCTTCTCAACTTATGTGCCAGCTAGATCACCAAGGATACATGTTCTAATGTCTGTATGGCCATAGATGATCACAAGAGACAAACTATAGTTCTGATTTACCTTGTGTTTGGGGAGATGTTAGCACACATGTAGGCTATGGTTTTCAAAGGTTTTGGTTGTGCTTTCTAAAATTTAATTTAAAGACTACTGAACATGAGTTTATTCTTTTCATCAGAGCCTACTGAAATGGTTTGAACAGTACTGGTTTTAGTGTTTAAGTTTATGAGCGTGAGCAATCCTGCCTTAAAGTAGTAAGTAGTACATGTGCTACTTGGAATAGCAGTTCTGGGTGTGGGCTCCCTCTGGTGCCCACAGAGGGGGCAGTAGAACCTGCTGGGCAGCAGCGTTAGGCTGCTTGATGGAGGGGATAGGAGTGTGGGTTCCCCTGAGGAGCTGTGGCTGCCCCATCCCTGGCCAGATTGGGTGGGGCTTGGATTAAACTGCTCATGGCAGAGGGGTTGGAATTAGATGATCTTTAAGGTCTCTTCCAAGCCAAACCATTCTATGATTCTGGAACTCTCAGTTCCTCCTAACATAGTGCCTAAAAGCCTGATTTGTGGGATGATTATTTTCTGAGTTCAGAATATTGCCTGGTCTATGTTCATGTTCAAAAGGATGTATTTTGAACCTCAGACACAGCTGGAGTTGAGCTGTTGTGCAAAGTAGAAGTGGCACAGAGCATGGTGGCAGAAGGAAAAAACCCTAATTGAATGGAATTCTTGCTTTGTTAATCTTCATGCTGCTGAAATGAAGGGACTACTTTGGGTCTAAGAGTTTCACAGAAAATTAGCTGTTGATTAAAGTACTGGTTTGCTTTTAGAACATTTTCAACGGTATGTGATTCGTGCCCCCAGTTATGTAAGCAAGGGTTAGAAGGGCACAGAGGTTTTCAGTGAAGTGAACAGTGGTGATTTGATGCAGGAAAATAAAAGAAATTAAGAAATAGCTTGTTATCTTTGTAGTTCATAGATTTGGTGAGTGAGGGCGGGGAAGACAAATTATAAGCAGTAAGCCCAGGTCATAATCTTTTGAAGGATTTGGGTTGCTGGAAAGCTTTACATTGCCAGCAGATGCAATCACTCGTGGAGAATAGTATAATGGTAATTTGAAATGGCAATTTATAGTGAAGTCAAATCCTGGTGCAGACAGTGGTAGCCAAGGAGACCAAGGTTCACAGTCACTACTGCTTCTTTGATCTTGACTCAGTCTCCTAACAATTCCTTAATTGTGGTAAGGTAATTTAAATGACACATACTTGTCCCCCCTTACCCACATAAAGTGTGACTGTTGTTTGGCTGTGGATTGACCATGGAATCCACCTCAAAATATAGTTTACTCTTAGTCTTCAAAAGATAACCTTAAAGTGAATCCAAGTTAAGTGCCATGTTTCAGAAAATGGACTAATTGTAAACTTCTCTCTGTTCAGGTTAAGGGAACTTGTTTATACTAGCCCAAATATGTGAAGCTAAATGACAGAATTTTCAAGATAATGCTGAAAAAAAGCCTGCAAAATATTACTGTATTTCCATAATGCTTTCCACATGTGTCAGGTTTTGCAATTAGTACCAAAATAAATAACATTGTCTCCTAGAGCTTGAATTATTTTCAATTTTATTAATTTGAATTTTATTGCAGAGAAACATCCACCTTTTGCCTAAACAGCTCCCAAATTTAAAGCCTCAGAGAGCCACAAGTTTGAGCACAGTGATCTATAGTTGTCTCCAACTGTCTCTTCCTTTTATTATTAATAGAAGAACTCTTGCTTATTTATAATTTTTTAAAAGACTATTCTATAAGCAGGAGGACATTCTCTAGTTAAATTTGCTTATCTCTGACATACTTAACTATTAATGTCCTTGTTGAGGAGGCTTGAGCTGTAATTATAAATGTCTCAAGCGAAATATTTTAATTTTGATTGTTACTGTGAGAATATTTATGCATTACCTTACAACTGAACTGGTAAATATTTAATGCTTTTAAACCAGAGTGAAACTTTCTCCCATTTGTCCTCCCATCTTAATTGTGGTATTTTTTTCCCTCCTGTCCCTTACCCCAGTTGGGACTTCATGCTCAGTAGCAAATTTCATAAGAAATATAAATATTGTCATTCAGTAATTATATAAGTATGTACTGATGCATCAGTAACTGTGTACACCAGGCATGAAACTATTTCTAAATGTTTTACTGTAAGGATTTTCTCAAATCTGGGTAATACAGAGAGGGTCAGTATCCCTGTCCAGGGTCCTTGTACCCTGTTTTGTAATTTTGTACCTCAGACTGAGAGAAATCAACTTTACTTTAGTTAGCTTATACATGCATGAATTAGATAAACACGTCTGCTGCATTTAATATTAATGTATTTTCCTTAATTAATGTTTTATGACTCTGCTGTGAACACCTTTATTCTAACACACTAAGTTTTCCATGTTTCTTTGCCTGCTTTTTCAACAAAGAGGATACTTCTGACAAGATGGATGGTAAGAAATTGTTTCGTCTGTCCCCTAATTCTATTAAACATTTAATAAAGTGTCTTTTATGTAATAAAAGTATTAATGTTTAATATATTTGCTGTTCACTAACAAATTACTGTGCTATTTTCATTAACCCCTATGTAATCTTGGTATCTTAATGTATGTGTTGTGTCATTGCTGTATTTGTCAGTGTTGTGAATTTTTGGTCTGTATCAGCAACAGAAACTTTATCAAATATTGAGCATTACTCCTGTTTTTTGAAAGAAGCTCAATTAATTACAGAGCAATACTGTAATCAATTCTGTAATCAATTCTGTAATCTGGTGCTTTTTAACTAATCTAGTTCCATCATGTTTCATAGCTTAACATGTAAAGTCTTTTTTTTTTACTTCTCAGAAGAGCACTGAGAGAGGATGCTTGACCACATAATTAAAGATTTTTAAAAAACACAAACCCCAAAAAACTTCTCTATCAAAATCTAGTCTAGCTGCCTAATTTTTAAGTGCTTGTAAATGTGTAATATGATGTAATTCAGTTAAAGAATTGTTTGTGAAGACCTACCTGTTTAAGTAGATTACCAAGGCTTCCACCTAAGTTTTAGTGCATACTTTTTCTTAATTCACCCTATTATAAACACATGGAGATACTGCAAAGCAGTTGAGCATCAGGTTTCTCATAGCAGTTGTCTGTTTCAAGTGTGAGCAAATACGGCTTCACATACAACGCTTTACATAAAATGCTTCACCAGCTTCTGAGTCCCAGCTGGATGCCCAAAGATTGTAGGTCTGATTTATTGCTTGGGAACACTTAATGAACACTTGAAAAGTTTCTGCAAACAGTACTTTGCTGCCTACTTTGTAATTCATGTTTATTAACAGTATTAACAGTGCGTGTTTTGAAAAATGAGTAGTTTACTGGAAGCAAAGCAGGCAATGTGTCATAGAAAAGAAAACAGTATGAAGACAGATCTCTATAGCCCAGAATCCTGAGTCATTTTAAAGCACAGCTACTTTTTAGAAAATTTGAGCTGGGTTTGAGGGTTCAAGATAGCAAGCCTACTTTAATAAAATGTGGAGGGTTTTACAAGAGAATAGTATCTCTATCACTTAATTCCTCATCATATTTCCTTATGTTGCATGTTAATAGGATTTATTTATAACTGTGCTAAACACTTAATCCTGAGCTTTTGCACATTGTCACCAGCACCTTAGGGCCATATGTGTAGGCTTTTTCTTTTGTTCAGACCAGTAGTCACAGCTAATGGTGTTGCACATAGCCTGCTTATTAAAAGTAGTAGAAATGCAACATAATAAATCAGAGTAACAGGGGTTTTTGTTTTCTAAAGGGTGTCTGTAGGTACGATGTGCAAGATGGAATGAATACCGCTTTGCTTTCCAGCTGTAGTTGTGTGATAGAGCTGCCATGATCTAGCCACCACCAGGAGGAACTAATCATTTCTCCTTTTCCCACTAACCTTGTCCACATGTATTTTTTGCTTCTGTCATTAGTGCCTTGTAATATTCCATTATTGGTCACTGTAGGTGAACAAACTCCATAAAAATGATTCCATACAAGTGTATAGTGTTCTGTTATTTAGCTTTTGAAGCTACCAGTAAGCCTTTAGCCACCTTTGTGTGGTAGCACGAGGGTCGTGAGGAAGGAGAAACAGAACCACCTCTTTCAGGAACAGCTGTTAGCCTGGCTTAAGTGTTACATTAGATCTGCCTTTCAAGATCCAGCTCTGGAAGCATGTTGGATTTGGAGGGGTAGTTCAGGATTTGGGGTTTTGGCTGTGGAGGCTTTTTTGCTTTTTATTTTTTAACAGAGAGGCAAATTTGATGTGGAAAACTTGGAGGCAGTCCTACATATATATTACTCTAACTGTTTTTTGCAAAGAAGCACTGAAATTTACACTGAACTAATTTTTTAGAGGGATTTTTTTAAAAACAGTGCCTTGAAGAGAAAGCCATAGCCAGATATGCTGAGAAAGTTAAGTTTAGGCTAGCCAGGCACTATCAGGTGTTTTCATCACTGTAGTTCTCTTGCAAGGCAGAAATGGCAGAGAGTAAAAACAAAAAAATGAAGTACTCTTTAATTTTTTTTGTGGGGCATTTAACATTTTTATCACTAGTGTATATTTTACGAGATTGTGTGAAAGGAACTTAGAGAAAGGAAGGATTGCCAGTTGGGCAGTTTCCCATCAATTCCTAGGTACTGATGTCAGGAAAAAGACTTGTCTGACACTCACTTGGTCAAAATAAAGCCTTGTTAAGCTCAGCATGTTTGTTCAAGTGTGTTCTGATTTCAGCAAGCTCGTATTTCTTCCAACTCTGTGAGCAAAACTTGACCTTGTGTATGAAGATCTTCAGAATAATTACAGGCTTAATTCAGAGAAATCCTCCTGGCTGGCAGTTCCTGTCGAATTATCACTGTCCAGTGTGGGAAACACTGTCTTTGTGGTTTTTCTCTGAAGTTATGTATAATTGTATGTTTTATATTTTTGGAAGAGCTTGCACTACAATATTTTAATGTCTGTTTTGATCTGCTGTACATGTCACTTTGTTGACTTATAGAAGTAATTTTTTGAATTGTGTGTGGGGTTTTTGTTCTTGTTTTTTTTGGTTTTTTGTGGTTTTGTAAAAGTTTGAAAGGCAGTGCTGTGCGTTGTGTTCTTGTAAATCCCTAACAGTGTAGTATGGATATTTCTTGATAATTTTGCTTCAGTTCAATTGTGAAGTTGCAACACAAAAGCTTTAGTTCTCTTGACTTGATTCAAATTTGTCAAGATTCCTAAGATTGATCTCAAAAAGGAATTTGAGAGACACAGTATTGTTTGGAATATCATATATTTTATTATTTTTTCTGTTTAGGAACAGCTTCTGAAGATGGTAAGAAAATATTTTGTTAGACCAGCTAATATTTTCACATTTTCATTGATACAAATTAAGCTTTTAAAGTAGAATACAGTCTTTCTGGGGCTTTGTGGAGATTAATAACAGATAGCTTATGCATCTAATACTTGGTTGTCATGTAGTATTTTTAAAATTCTTTTGCTTTTATTTTAATTCTCCAGCAATTCTCATCTGCAGTCTTAAGTGTCATTGCTTAACATTTCTGGTGTCAAAGTGTTGGGGCTTTGTAATTTTGCATTTGTTTTTTAAAGCAAATCTTGTCACAGACTATTTCATCAGATGTGCTCATGCTCTGGGAAGCAGGTGCTACTATTCCTCATCTCTCTGAGACTTGGGAGCTAATTTTCAGTATGCAATTAACATTTAAACCTGTCGTTAGTGAATGGAATGTAGAGACTCCAAATGAGTTAACAGTTCATTTGCCTCACAGATACACAAACTGGCTTACTGTACGTTGATGAAATTGAACTAGGTTCCAAGTAATAATTAAACATAGTATTGAAATAGTGGCACTCTGTATTCCTGTGTTTTGGGGCCAAATTCTCAATGCAGTTACATGCCTTGCAGTGTCACAGCACTCAGTGGGAAAACATGGCCATTGCACGGGGATAACTAGTAGAGTTTGGACTAGTCAATCTAACCATTCTTGCTGTCTAACTATTTTTCTAATAGCTTGGTGAATAACACATTTATCCTGATTCCCTTCTTATAGACTCTCATCTATGGCTATTCCCTCTACTTGGATGAATAATATTAACTTGGTTGGTCTCCAAATTCTGCTGTGGAAGGCCTAAAGAGGCTAGAAATAAATAACAGTCTGTGTACCTAATTCTTACGGCTCTAATATTGACTCTTACAGGTCTAGAAAATACTTCAATTTTGCTGGGTTTGAAAGTGGATTACTTGTTGAGCTAGATACATACACCCTGTACAGACTTGTTGAGTTTTGTTCTTGCAACTTAGAAGAATTACAGTTACCATGGGTTTGGTTTTGATTTCTTTTTTCTGTTGTTGGAGAGATTGGCTTAGGAAAAGTAGTACACAACTGCAATATTTTCTTTTATGAATGATCTTTCCGTTATCTATAATTCATTCAACTGGGGTCTTCCTTTCTTTTTTAATTCCATGATATATGCCAGATGTTTCGAGGAATGTGACTAACAATGCAGAAAGGTTTAACCTAAACCCAAGAGGGATTTGGCGCTCAAGAGAGAAGTGAATATTTTTATTTCTAGATACTCAGTTTAACGTGTCACTTCCTTGGTTCTTTTATCTATTGAGGAGAGCTAGTATTTCTTTATATCATGTTGTCACTGAGAAGTACTTAAGTGCACTTAGTCTTTGCAAAATGCTCTGAAAGGTTTGGGAAATCCTGTAGGAGTCTGATTGACAGTGGCCAGGAAAACAATACAGTCTTCAGTAACAGAAAAGCTAGTATTCAGATTTCTAAAAAGAGGAGTGACGTTAGGAAGAAATTTCAGAATTCTTTTAAAAAAGCATCAACATAATTTCTGTAGGTTTATGACAGCAAAAGTAGAATTACAACCACAGGTAATCATGAGAAGACTGTATCTGATACAGCAACATTAGTGTTTGCATTGCCTTACTGTACTTAATAAACTTCCCCTTTTTGAAAGTAATCAACCTATTTATGTAGGAAGGAAGAACTAGCTAGCTAGATCTGAGTGTTGAAGGGATAATGTGCAAACTGGTTACTGAAACCCAAAGCATCAGAGGAGAAGTGTTTTGATTCCTCAACTATTAAATTCTTGAAGGTGTTCAAATTTCTACTAATTATCCCAAGCAAATTTTCACCAATTGAGTTACATTGCACTTCTTTTATCTGCAGAAACTTAATTAAAATACTAGTCAGTGCTTCTGATGCTTTCTTCCTACATGACTATGAAAACCTGATTTAATACCATTTTTCTTTTATAGGCCGTATACGAACAAAGCTTTCAACCCCTTCTGTTGGTATTGGAAATTCTAAAGTAGATTCCAGAGGACGGAGTAGAACCAAAGTGGTGTCTCAATCTCAGCGTATGTATTTTCTGTTTGTCAGTTCTACCTGATAAAGAGGCCAAATGCTTAAGCATAAATTCATTGACCAATGGCTACAGTCAAAGTTAATTTTAAAAAAAAAAAGCTACATACTGAGTTGTTGTTCTGTGCCTTAGGTTCATCATCGCCAGACCAAAATGAAGGTATTTTTTTCAGTGTTTTGGGTCAGTGGTATTTGCATGCTTTTCTAATTCATGTTGTTTTTCTCTGGACATAATACTAGGTTGGGTCTTAGTTTGCCAATTAAATTAGATAATGTAACAGGAACTGGTATCTACCCTTAAATTCTGTCTTCAATTATAACTTCTCAACATTCTTTTCCCCCCCTTTCTGACCTCCCCAATACAAAAGACCAGTAAACTTACATATGATACATGCACAAGTAATACAGAAGCAAGTGTAGGCTGAAGGGTGTCTTCAATGTCACCTGCACAACCTTAATTTTTCATTTTTAAAAAGTCTTTATTTTATCCAGTTTTAAAAAGTCTTTATTTTACCCAGAAATACCTATTTTTCACTTGAAGCGAGGCACAGCTCTAGTGCTTCTTGTTCTATATCACAGCTATTACCTTTACTCCTCTTCAGAGTAAAAATACTGACCCTTTATTTTACAATCAGTTACTTAGCTTATATTGAGTTAAAGGGTTAAAACAAGCAATTTAATGCATGTCAGCTAATCCACAGTAGTTTTCTGTCTGTGTTTAGTAACCAAAGCAGGTGCTACATGTTGCATCGAGCCAAGCACTCTGTCAGTAATTAAAGTACCTGATTGCCTCACCGTGCTGTGGCACTGGTTGACCTGCAGCAATTTGTCCACAGATCTGGTGTCTCCAACAGACATTTTCTGGCTAAGCTCTGTAGCATTTTCAGGTTCTTATCTTTGTCTAATTAAGTGAAATGCTATGAAATTAACAAAAGGAAGACAAATTAACAATAAAATGAAGATAAACTTTCCAGTCTTGTAATTTGTCAAGTGTAATGTTCTAAACCCAATAAAGTAAACTGGGTTTGAAATTTCCAATACAATTATTTTGCTATCACTAACCAGATCCACTTTCTTTTGGTGGAACCTCTTAATAAAGTGTTTAATGGCAGAAACATTTGTCCTTCTATCAGTGACTGCATTTATCAGAAATAGAGTGACTTTAGAAGTTAAAAAAGCAGGTAGAAAAGTCTGAGGTTTTTTTCCTGTTAGAGTGCTTACCATCTAGTTTTGCATTACTTTATTTTCCAGCAAATACAGTTGGATCAAATCCAATCCAGAGCTTGCAGGTTTTGGGGGGGGGGAGGAGTTCAAAAAATGTAAGCAGATAAATATAATAAAATAGTGTTAGGAAAGTTCTGAATTAACCTTTTTGAAAATACCTCCATACTTTGAACAGATTTTGTAAATTCTTAAAAAGTGAAGGTGTTTGATAAATGTCTGGGAGGGTTTTAAATTTAGGTACCAATATAAGACTTGAGTGATGATCATTGTCATATAATATTAAGTAAATTGTAAATTAGGAGAAACAAAAGGAGGCCTCTTCAGCTTTTTTACTAATAATGACCAAGTTTTTTTTTCCCCAAGAGAATTTATTTTTATGAAGTGTTAATGTCTAAAGACATAACTTAGATTGATACTGAGATAACTAGATCTGACTGTGTGTGATTATGTGTGAAAATTAAGTGGATGAATGCATCTTTAC
>JAWWEU010000081.1:55300258-55348199 GCA_035583155.1 Acropternis orthonyx | reverse complement strand
GTGAGCCCTGCTCAGCAATAGCAAAAACATCACTGCATTATCAACCCTGTGTTCAGCACAAATCCAGAACAAAGCCACATACCAGCCACTGGGAAGAAAATTAACTCTACCCCAGCCAAAACCAGCACAACAGGCAGCATGTCATAAGATGAATTTTTGTTTTCTTTTGTTTTCAAAATGTTACACTGAAGTTAAAACTGGTCATTCCGTTCTCTTTCTTAACCATTACTGTTCTTTAAAAGGGTGGGTTTGGCTCCTCTACCTCCCTGCCTCATTTAGTCAAACTGAACATATCATGTGTTTTGCTGTTCTGACATTTCCATCAGCAAGCTGAAATGTTCAGTTAATTTAAAATACTGATGCAATGAATCTGATACATTTTTATCAGGTATTGTATACTATTTTCATATCATTAAATACTCATAAGTACCTGTTTTCTAGTTATCAGAATGCTTTAAGGAAGTTGTTATTGCTCTGTTTTAAGAAAAAAAAAAGTTTGGAACATTAATTAATATTTTTTTCTTGATACCTGAGTTTAAAATTCGTGTGTGTTCACTGGCACAGAGACCAGGGTGTCTCTGACATCTTGCCTAAGACGTCATGGTGAAATAGAGTGGCTTTTCCCCTTTCTGATACTATAAACTTTAAAAAGTTTTCAGCATTGGTAGGAATACTGGTTAGTAAGCTGGTAGTCTTTTGGAATAGGGAACAGTCAAAAACAGCCCATGGAACATGAAAATTTTCTGACTATAATCTGAAAGCCTGTGCTGTAGATTTCTCCACACTGATGCTTCATGGAGGGTCTCTTTAGTCCTGCTGGCAGCCTCCTACCTTAGTTAAATTTAGCTGGGCAAAGTACGTAGTAAGAAAGAAGTTGAGGAGAAAGGCATATTTCCAATGACTGCTCTTGAGGCTTGCATGTCCTGCTTTGTTGAAGCAAAAGTTTGTTCATAGAAATTAATTTGTGTTATCCGGCTCCAAAATACCATGGTCCTTCTAGAAATGTTAGAGGAAAATTAGTTTGTGTATTTTAGGTAGAATCTGATATAATAAAGAAGGATGAAGAACCGTAACATTTTATTATTGTAGTATTTGCATTACTGGTTCCTTGCCACGCTCTAAATGTGCAGGTTGTCCTGTACAAATGGCTCCATTTAGATGGAAATGTAATTATAAACACAGGTGTAATTTTATGATGGACTGAAGACTCACCTTCATAGTGGTGTTTTTAAAAGGTACAGAGTAGAGTCCCAACAGATGTCATGTAAAAATAAAAAGCATTCCAGATTGTGTTGCCATTTTTATGATATGGAGAACACTCGGCCAGGTTCAATACTGCTTAAGCCAGTGGGGTGTCACCGTTCTGGTATGAAATGCAGCAATAATGGTGATCTTTACATAGTTTTGTCTTTTACTTCAGTGCAGTCCTTGGCATTTAAAATTAATTTCTTTAAAAAACAATTTTTTTCCTTATGCTGTTTTCAAAACGTGTCTTTGTGGCTTTTCCCTTCCTTTATTCTCTTACACATGTATGTGTGCTCATTCTGCTGACAATAAGCCTGCTTTTGCTGTCTGATGTATTGACTACTTTGTATTGTGATATCCCTTAAGTTATTCCATGGTTGAAAATGAGAACCCTGTGCAAACGTCAGGGGTTATTAAGGGGAAAACAATCACTTACACTACTGCTTCTTTGAGTATGTAACAAAACTGAATTTTTAACTGCTAGCTTCAGCTCCAAAACTGGAATGGCAAGAACTGTTTTGCAGACCTGTGTGTTTTTCCTTTTATGATAAATAGCTTTTTTATTTTCCTCTGGCCATTGGCATGTTATGTTTTGTTTTGTTGCCTTGTTCTTGGTTTTAAGGGATTTGGGATTTTGCGTTATGTAATTAAGTTTTTGTAGAACATTGCTGTAGTAATTGTTGCACTGACAAAATTTACCTACTGAAGTTAGAGAAGTTGATGAGAAAATGAAGTTTAAATGAAGGTTTCGTACTTTGATAACAATTGACTGCATGTGTTAACTCTTCACGCTCAAATATCTCTGACACAAATACTTTGACAGAAGTCTTTGTGACCAACCAGCATATTATGTATAATGTTTCTGTAGAAGAAAGTAGCAAACTACTTCTTGTAAATGTGTGGTATGCTGATTAGACACAGGGAGCTAAGAACAGAATTTTGCAGTAAGTCTGTATGTTGTCCAGTGGCAGGGAGTTTACTAGTCACAATGCTGCTGTGCCTTACCTTCGTGTTCTCAATTTCTGTTTCTTTTCAATAATTTACTGCTAACAGCTCTTAGGAGACATACGGACTAAGGTAGAGAAACTGTTTTTCTTCTTCAGTAGTTTAATATTTTGCTATTAACATGTTTGATACAAAGTAAGTTAAAATGACAGAATATGTGGATTTAGACCTGATTCTTGTAATGCGTAGCTTATATAAAGTGAAATAACTAACAGAGTCTTTATGTCACCCTATCCTGCAATTTTATGGGTTTTTGCAAGTAAACCTGAAGTTAAACGTTTTGTCAAACGTATGTCTTCTCTGCATTTGCTTTGCTTTTATATTTGGAATACTATGCAAGCCATACTTTAAAATACTTTCATTAACATGGTTTGACCTGCTGGAATAGTTGCCAGTTGTTCACTGCAGGGAGTGCAGGGGTCACCCCAGTTGTTTGAACTGTTGGCCTTTCTGTGGGTGACGGGTGTGTTGTCCTGTCACTGCCAACGCCAGCGCTAATGTGTGCTCTTCCTGTGCAATAGAA
This sequence comes from Acropternis orthonyx, assembly GCA_035583155.1. Taxonomy (NCBI): domain Eukaryota; kingdom Metazoa; phylum Chordata; class Aves; order Passeriformes; family Rhinocryptidae; genus Acropternis; species Acropternis orthonyx. Next base: position 55,345,426 of record JAWWEU010000081.1, on the reverse strand, counting down.
GAAGCCTGTGCGAAGAAGATATGAGTCCTATGGGATGTACTCAGATGATGATGCCAACAGTGATGCTTCAAGTGCCTGTTCAGAAAGGTCCTACAGCTCTAGGAACGGAAGCATACCGACGTACATGAGACAGACAGAGGACGTGGCTGAAGTCCTGAACCGCTGCGCCAGCACCAACTGGTCAGAGAGAAAAGAAGGCCTTCTGGGCCTGCAAAACTTACTAAAGAACCAGAGAACTTTAAGGTAAGGAGACACATTAACAGAGAAAACATTTTATTTCAAAGTTGTTGAGAGGCAAGGAGAGAGGGAAAGCACGATGTGTACCTGTGAGAGGAAGATGGGGGAAGGACGGAGAAAGCTTTTCTCACTTCTGGCTAATAGTGTATATTTACATACTAACATGTGTAGTGACTTTAAAATGAAGAGAGTTCTTGCAATACAGAAGGTTCCTAAAGGGCATGCATCTAGTATTGATGGAAGCCCTTTATTTTATTTGTTCATCGTGTAATTTTTGTTCTGTTGTTATTATAATTGGAGGATTATTTATTCAGAAGAAACTGTTTGCTACTCACTACTGAGAATACCCATTTCATTACCTGCTCAATTAAAATAGTTGGGAGTAGTATAATGTATGAGGCAGTTTATAGAGATGCTTTTAGGTTAAAAGCCATTTTAGACAAAAATCTATTACGTATTTATACATGTCTTACAAGGCTTTTCTCTACTTAATTTGCTAGATTATTTGATTTGATATTTACAGTTGATTTTGCTGATTGCTCTGCATTAGTGTACTACTAGCAAGGGAATTGACTAATGTGTTGTTGTCACTTTGACAGTCGTGTTGAGTTGAAAAGGTTGTGTGAAATCTTCACAAGAATGTTTGCTGATCCTCACAGTAAGGTATGTTTAGGTTTTTCCTGTTTTCAATAAATGTTTGAAAATACGTATTAATACAAAGGCAGTCACGGTAAATTATGTTCATGATATTTGCACATGTAGAATTTGACAAGCCTAAATAGTTAATTCATTTAATTTGAAATTTTGAACAAGATAATTTTTCACCTTTTTCTGCAGGATCATTGAAATAAAGTAAATGTTAGTGTCAAATAAAATGGGTTGAAGTAGTTCAGCGGGTCGTGCTCAGAATTTGCATTTTTAAGTCATGTTGTTTACCCAGGCCCCTTCAACATGAGTGAATGTTACTCTCAATTAGAAACCAAAGGCTCTGCAATAATTTAAATTATAAAGTAAGTGGTCTGAATAAATCATACATAGTCTGATGAACTATGCTAAATGTGCACTTATTTTCCAGGGGTTTTTTTGCATTATCATATCATGTTGTCTTCCTTAAATTTCATAGATAGTACTGGTAGTTGAGACTGGTGAATATTTTTACATCATTGTTAGTATTCAATAAGGAGACTATACTTTGGTATAAAAGAAAATGCAATGTTTTATTCGTTTTACCTAGGTAAAGACTCGGTATGGTTGATAAAAAAAGGGGAATAATCTTTCTGTTTTCTAAGACCATTAAAATCTTTTTAACGGAGTTACTTCACTTGACAGTACTTTTACCATTTTTGTGGGGAGTGGGTTACTAGTACAGCTTTGATGTTTGTTGCAATTTCTCATGGCAGAAGGACTGCAGCTAAGTAAGGAACCTAATAAATGGTAGCATATAAAAAAACCCCAAGAAACCAAAACCAACCAAGCAAACAAAAAAACCCAAACCACCACAGAAAACCCAAAAGAAACACCTCATGTCATATTTTAATAGAATTATAGACTTGTTTGGAAGAAACCTTGAGTATAGCATGTTCCATTTTGTATCCATATCTCAGATTTGATAAAATGATAACTAAGATAAATTCAGAGCAAAGTATTATTTCAAAAGTAATGGCTTTCCCCACCAGAATTCTGAAAAATTACTTTGATTATGCAATACATTTTATATATTTTTAAGTCTTCCTTATTGCTTCTATGGAAAACAAAATTCACAGTGATGAGAAGTCTTGTCAGGTTAACTTAGTGTTTATCTGTCCTTATTTTTCCTGCTGGAAAAAGTGACTTAGCTGCTATCTCTGACACCATGTATTTTGGAACAAACTTGCATTGCAGACAGCAGTATTGATATTAAAGTTACATATTGCAGAAGTCCAGAAGAAAAGGCTAAACCAAGCAGTTAAAAGAGAAGAAAACGTTCCAAAAAAGGAAAGTTGAAAAAGAGGGCAGAGAAAACTAAATGTTGAAATATGACTGATTTTTAAATGAAGTAATGACAACATTGTGATTGTCAGCTTGGTTTATTTTTGCTTGTTCGGTGTTAATTAATTAGTATTGCAGCAGTGCATGTATCAGAGCTGCCCTGGAGATTCCTGTAGTGGGGAGGCCGGGGAAGGGTAATGGAAGTGTTCCAAAACTCAGTTGTATGTGTCAGAAGAACATTTTACCTTTTCGTTAAGCCTCTAGGAATGTTACATTGAATTTTCTAGTTGATTGTTTTGTTGTGTTTACTGGGCATTCTGACATCATAGCTAGACATAACTTGGAGTTTGAAGATTGGGCCTGTGTTATAATACACGTGGTGTTCTTGTTCCAGTCATTGAAACCTTACCTGCTTTTTGGTGTTGCAAAACTGTTAATAGTTATCAATATATTATCAGGATGATCCTTTAAGTATTAAGAGTTCATGAGCTGTGATTTTTTTGCCTCACACACATAAATTTCATCTTAGACTCAGGTGTCTATAGGAATTATTCTGTCATCACTTTTGTGTTGTTTCAGTTATTTTAAGGTTTTCTTTAACATGACAGCTGGATGTGTAGGGAGTTACATAGAAAAAGAGATTAAAAAGATTTGGAGGAGAAAATGGGAGAATGGTTTGAAGGACATGCAAAGTGCTTATTTTAAGAAATACACTGGGTATCCCAATAAAATTACTAAATTTATCATAAAAGTTTTGAAATACCTTTTTTGTTTTATTTTGTTTTATATTCCATACAGGAACTTTGTATTGATGGCCACTAATTTGTGTGTTTTTATCTTTTTTCCCTTTTTTGTTGTTTTTTGTTTTGTTTTGTTTTTGTTTCGTTTTGCATGCTGTTCCCTGTGTTGGAACTCTCTTTAGAGAGTAAGTTGGTTCAATATTTGTTGGAAGCCTAACCTTACTTGCATGAATGTGCAATTAACCCTTTTTCTCTATTTTTCTTCCCCAAAGAGTTCATGCAGTGTCAAGCCTTTTGCAATCATAAAATGCTATATACAATTAATAAACTGTGTGCTAAATTTTCGAGATGTGCTTTATCTACTAATTAACTGACATTGTTTGGTTCTGCATTCCTGCTTTATATTGTGGTGGTTGGCACATCTGAAATAATTCACTTCAAAGGTAGATCACTTATAATTGTTTTCATATCTGTTTATGTTTTCCACTATCAAATTATTCAAAACTTCAGCTGATTTCAGAATTTTAATTTATGTCATAAAAATGGGAACTGCAGTTTTTGCAGTATCCACATACATTGTTCAACATATAGGTGGTTGAGTTCCATTTTCCATTCCAAATTCATCCTTTACCTTTAATGCTCTTTCAGCCTTCTGAAATTGTTGGTGCTTTGGTATAAGACAAAATGGTACTAGTTTGGGTTAGTTTTTTTTAATAAAACAAAATGACTCAATTTATTTGAGTTTTCTGCAGACATTCACTGTGGTAAACCTAAAAACAAAGCTTGAAAATAAAGCTGAGTCCTCAGTTAGGTGTCTTTTTAAACATTAGCACAGGATCTTTAGAGTACTTCTGCCATAGTGATAGTTCACTTCATAATGATTTCAAATTAAACCACTTTACATGTTTGAAGTGTTACATTACTCCACCAAATAAGAAGTTGTAACCAGTTTGTTCGGCCTGCATGTTTTAATGGAGAAGACATGTGTGTCAGTGTCTGCAAACTCAAAGAAACAGGTACAGGTTTAAATTCTGCTGAGCTGTCTAGTTTCATTTGAAGGGTTTTGAATACCCTTAAAAGATCCCCCAGTGTAATTCTTATGGCACCAGATATTTTTTGTTGTTCTTGCCTGCCAAAGTGCAGTGTATTTTCCCCTTTAGGGCTGTGAACTCCAAACACTGTCATATTACAATACAGAAAGTACTTACTGCTTTGGTTTACCTCTGCCTTACAGTTGTGCCTGCTACTTTGTGCATCCACAGAGTGATGTCTTGTTTCAGTTTAGCCTAATACAGAAGGTGTCTCCAATCCCAAGTGTAAACAGTTAGTCCCACTATGGGCAAGGTAATTTTTAATGCTCAGACCTGAATACAGATTTACACAGATAGCACAGGAGTTGACAATTTTTTTTTATATGTATGTAATTTTGAATGTAGTCTGCCCCTAAGGAGAGGTTAATTAAAGTAGCTAATCCTGATGGGCTTTATATTGAGTAGGATTTGTATTGTTTTGTTTCTAACATGGATTTTCAATATTTAAGGATTCTCCCTAGTCTTTAGTAGATCCTCAGAGAATCACAGAATACCTGATTAGAAGGGAACCTCAAGGATTATCTGGTCTAACTTTTCTTGACAAAAAGAATGTGAATTTATTTTTTATTTCTAGTGTCAATTTTGAGGCACTTCTTTAAAAGATACTTATAGGGATATTTTTCAACTTTATGGTGTGAATTTGCATACCCTGACTTGATTACCAGCATGAAAAGAGATCATCCAGTTTCCTCAGCAAAGCAGGCTTGCAGCAGCAGGTACCAGCTCCTCCACACTTGGGTCAGTGCTGTGGGAGGGAGAAAGTTCACTTCATAGACTCATTTCTGCAGCCACGTGGGGTGCGATCACAATTTGGGATCACCCTCCCTCACAGACAGCAGCAGAATGACAAGCCATATGACAAGCCAGGTCAGCTGCAGGAGGGTGTGGGGTTCCAGCCCTTCCTCTGCAGCAGCCCTTCCTGACCCTCTTCCGATGTCACAAATACTCAGGAGGCAACATCACCCTGACCCACTTTGCACCACAGCAGTACTTCTGCTTTGGTACCCAACTCTGTGCTGGAGATGGAGCGTGTATCAGCTGTGAAGGTAGCATTTTCAGCCCAAACACCTATTTTTCTTGTTAGAGAAACAGGAAGCCTATGGGCCACATTTGTATAAAGCATATACATCCTGATTTCACTTGTAAGTCCTGGAAAAAAAAACTTGAAATTAGTGAGATATACTAAGAAAGCTGTTTAAACAAAGTTACCTCTTTGTCCTGCCCTCCTTTACCCCTTCCCTCCAAAAAGTCCTTCTTCCTGGTGTGAATGCTGAGGTTACTGTAAATACAAAAATATATAGTTATTTTTGTTGGTTTTTTTTTTTTAACTAATGCAATCTTTTAAACATGATTTGTTGAAAAGAACACAACGGATATCATGTTTTTGAAAAGACAAAAGTACTTCTGTGTTTTAAACACCTGCCAATCTGAAATGTATTGTGGCTTTTTTCCCTGCTGTGGTGAATAATTTTCTGTTGGGATACCTGCAATAGTAGAAGAATCCTGTTCTGCTCCACAAATACTTTATGAAAAGGAATTGGCCAGCTTTGATGATTTTGCTGTATTTAGTAATGCAGGTATTTGCAATTAATATTCTGCTAAAGAATTGTAGCAGCGTTTTTGGTTTTAAAGAGAAAGTATTTTTGTAGTCTTTGAGGAATATGTCAAATCAACATAATGATAAAGGTTGAAAGGATAAAAAGAGAAGTTTTACTGCAAAAATTGAGGTTGCGCCAGCCATCACAGTAAGCATTTCTTTTCTTGATGAAACTGCATGGAATACCTAATTGTCAAACTTCTACAGAAGTCGGCTAATACTTTGAATATACTCTTGTATCAAAATCCAGTGAAAAAGCAAGGCAGATTTCTTTTCTTTTCCTTTATTTTTTTGTTTTCCTGCTTGGCTGCAAAACACTGCCTTTCTCTGCCTTTGATTCCCTTACTGCTTTCTTCTTTGTTTGTAAGTGCGGCATACGTCAGTGTCATTTCCTCTTTTGCCCCATCCTACCCTCTTTCGATCTTCTTCTGCCTTTTAGGTGTTCAGTATGTTTTTGGAGACACTGGTCGACTTCATCCAGGTGCATAAAGAAGATCTGCAGGACTGGCTGTTCGTGCTGCTGACACAGCTGTTGAAAAAAATGGGTGCTGATTTGCTTGGATCTGTACAAGCAAAAGTTCAGAAGGCACTTGATGTCACAAGGTAAGGAGTTCTTAAAAAGTAACAATGATATAGTTGTAAATAATGGAAGAAACTAATTTTTAGTAGTAAAAGAAAGTTGTTAAAGGAAAAAAATTCCCAACCGTTATGCTACTTCCAGGTTTTTGGTCTTTCTGGGTTTTTTTACGGTGTGTTGTATGATTCTTGGAAAAATGCAGAGCTCATAACAGATCATGGAACTTCAGCCTCAGTGCTTAAGCATCATTTCCTAAATGATCCTCAGCTGAAAGGGTCTGAATCCTTAATGCTGAACAATTGATATGATACTACTGATCTGGTTCTGAAATGTGTATCTGAGCCACGTATGACTGTTGTCTTGCCCTGTGTTCGGTGATGTGGAAACTGTATTTAAAACTTCTTTATTTTGTTGTAACAATCTGATTGGAATATTCATCTGTATCAGCATAACATGTAAGGAGTTAGGCAATAATGAATTTGCTTACTGTCCTCCCTCCCATTCTCCCCAGACTTCACTAAGAGCCTGATTCCAAAATGACCTTTGTGCTTTTGAGGACCATCAGAGATGCCCATCCCTGGCTAGTTTTAGTTCCAAATGAAAGCTGGGTTGGAAGGGCTCTGGGGCCTATTGTCAAGCTCCGTTCTCTGAAGTACAGGACAGTCTAAGCAGTCCAAGGTCTCTGCTGATGAACCTGTTCACGTGCCAGATGGGCTGGGAAATCTGGGGAAGGGTGCAGTGTGTTTTTGCAGGGAGACAGGGAATATTTCTGAAAGGTCAGATACAGTATCAGCAAACCCGGTGCTAAAGCTTTCCTTCACTGCAGAGAGTGAGGGCTTTCTAAGGTGCTTCTCAAAGATTTCACGGGACTTAACATTATTTTGTTTGTTTGCAGGGAATCTTTTCCAAATGACCTCCAGTTCAGTATTTTAATGAGATTTACTGTTGACCAGACCCAAACACCTAGCCTGAAGGTAAGACCTTGCAGGCTTGCTTTGCAGTCAGAAATCTTCATTGGTAGACGTTTGCTTGTCTTAATATTTGAGATTGGATTGTTATTTTTGTTTTGTTTAAAAGCAAAGAAGAAAAAAAAAAAAGGTTTTCAATTAGCGGATTTTGTTTTTGTAAACTTTCAGACAGTCAAGCCAGCACTGCAGGACCAGCTTCGCTCTTTTTGGAGCTCAAAGGTTTTTGTCTGAATTATTGTCTTTATTCTTAACCATATGTGAAACTCTTACCGTGTTTCCAATAATTTTTTTTGAATGCATTCACATGCTGCTACTAACCTTTGCAAGAAACTTTAAGCATGCAGATGTTCAGTTTTAAACGTGACAATAGTATGAAGCTGTTTGCTGCAAAAGAGATCTAATAAAACCACAGTACAGTAAAAATGAGCAACACAAATGTGGCTGCCTAACATCAAGCTGGTTATGCAAACTCACTCTATCAAGTCTTCTCTAATTTTATGTTTGTGATTTCCCAGTCTTTTTTCCCCGGTTCATATATGTATTTATTTTCCTGTGTTTGGCCTGAAAGGTCTTGAAATACCTTATTCTAATATTAATATGAATTTGAGTTACTATATTAAAAATCAGCTCCCTCTCTGGTACACTTGGCTTTTCTGAAAGCAGTGTGTAGCTTTGTAATTACACACACTTTTACATACGAATCCATAGTCCACAGATCTGCCAGCATAACTGAAAAGTAAAAGGTGTGTTCTGTAATACGTTTGCAGTTCCAAAGAGAGTTGATTTTAGTATAAATGCATCAAATCCTAAGAAGATTTATAAGTGATGTGAAAGGGGAAATAACAAGCATATGATAACTGGTATTTTCTGCTCTATCCTGCACGAAATATTTTTACACAGTTTGATACTGCACAAGAATATGACTTTTCCCAAGTTATGTTGAACCTGAAGTCACATGAATATGCCTTTTTTGTCTACAATACAGTAAAACTTACTTTTTTAAGCTTTTGAGGACAGTTGATACGTTGACCACTGTTGCTTCGTAGAGCTGTGTTAAAAAGGGACTGCTGTCATTTATTGAAGACAGCAAATGAGGTAGTAAAAATCAGTTTGTTGTTTAAATGAATCCTTGGAAAAAATTGAGCTTGGTTTTATTTCACTTGGTTTTCCTCCCCAGGAAGGTGGATTTGATGGTTGAGATACTCTGGTTTTTACCATACAGTAGTATAGCTTAGTAAAGGTGTATCAAGCATGTCTCAAAGTTGGGAGTGTAGATGTGGAATGAGACACGGGCTCCTACTAGGCTGAACTGGGGATAAGTTCAAGATTATTCACTATGTGGCCTAGAAGGAATTAAGGAATATGAAACGCTTACGGGAAGACATTCTGAAAATAATCTCCAGTATTTGAGAGAAACTTCTGAAATCAAGATGTTGGTAAAAGTGACCTCCATAGAAGAACATTTCTTAGTTTGAAATGAAATCAAGAGTATTTAAAATGAATTTTTGGGACAGTAAAGTGTATTTAAGAGAGAAGGTAAGGTAAGGTTTTTTCCAGAAGGAAGTGGCATCTACTCCCTACTTCCATCTTTATGTGGTAACTACAACTTCAGGATCCAGACAGTGAAGTTACTGAGTACAAATTGCAGGAGTATCTATTTAATATCCACATTCCTGAATTTGTTTGCTAAATTCCCTCTTCAGTGCACCCAGATGTCTAAAAGATTAATTGATAATCCTAGGGCACTACTCCAATTCTTGAAGTATTCAGCTTTTGTTCTTCGATAAATTATTTTGTTTCACAGTGTGCCTTTGGGCTAGGAATACTGAGAAACAGCATTCACTGGGACAGGAAAAAGCCAGAGAGAGGATTTTCAGCATCCTTAAAGATGGTCATATATAAGAAAGAATAATAAGTCAGAAATTAGTGCCATGGAATGATTCCCTTCTACAAATTACTTTTTCCTCTGGTTTTCACGTGGTAGTAGTAAATAATCATGATCCTTTGGAGTAAACTGTCCTTGTCCTTCTTACTCTTAGAAACACAGCTAAGTCTCAGGCAACAAACCTTGAGCTTTTCTGGTGGCCACAGAGGTGGATTTGGATAGCCAGGCAGTAAGAGGACAAGCCATAAGAAGATAGAATTCTCCTGACCGAATCTGGAGGATCCAGCACAGTGTGTTGTGCTGTGTTACTGCTGTGGTCATTCTACATGTGGATGTGGGAACTGCTGAAACTCAGCTTAGAGGTGCCACATGCACGTGTCTGTTGTGGTCACGTGTGGGATGGCATAGGAGCCAAATGTTCTAGATGGGGTAGAATCTTATTAAGCTTAGTTTTGCAGGTTCAAAACATACGGTTTCTAAGGGATGGATGTTGTCCTGAAATACACTTCCAATCGTTTTTCTTAGGTTGAATATCAAGTGGCTCAGACTCAGTGAGGAATTGATTTATGCATTGTGACCAGAGTTTGTTTCTTCTTTCATTTGAAAATACTGATTTGTTGATACGGGGTTTTACCACAGTTGAGCAGAAGATTTTTTTTTTTTTTCCTAAGTCAGTATTAACATTTTTGGATTAAAAGAAAAACAACCAACCAACCAGCGACACAGATTTGCAGCAGTGAGAGAGCCCTTCAAAATTCATCTTCAGTGTGTATTTTAGCAGTTTTGTGACAGAGGCAGTCACCCCTAAGTATCCAGTAGCTTAGAGACAGACACCTGGGATGTAGCAGACTTTCTGCTTTTTTTTTCTGTTACATGGAATGTCTCTGTTCTCTTACCCTGATGCCAGCAAAAGAAATCCTGTATATCTCAAATTTTGCACAGAACTGGAAAGCAATTTACACTTCGTCACTGACTGTGTAGCACCCTTACAGTAGCTTCTTAATCTCTGGAGGTAGTTGCACGTATTTTTGTGCCAGAATGTGTAATTTCATTGTATGTGAAAGATGTTTATGAAGCACTTTAGTTCCATTTGTGTTTATTTTTTTGTGAGTCATAGTGCCAATTGTGCTTTGATCTCTATTTCAGCTCACTTACCACAGCAGTGCTGTTCTTAAACAAAATGCCTGTCTGTGTTAAATGCTGTACAGCAAAAATGCCTCAGTGTTTCTAGTCCAGCAAAAGTGCAATAAACTCAACCTAGAAGAGTACAAAGAATGTCAAGACAGTATTAAGCAACTTCACAGAGAGTGGTGTCAGATTAATGGCAAATATTAATTGTAAGAATTCTGGAGATGCTTTTGCTGCAGTTAAAAAATTTTTATCTCTTCTTTCAGAAAGATTAAATGGATTGTGGAAGAGAACTGTGCTAGACTTTTTATTCCTGAATTCCAGCTCTGTGCATCTTACTGTAATAAGCAAAATATTGGTAATATTGGAAATACTGGCAAAAATACATCTAAAGTAGATTTGCAGCTATTACGGAGTTTACTTCAGGGTGAAGTTTTTTATCTGTAATAATACTGTCTGTGAGCATAGAAAGGTGTAGCCCTTCCAGAATTCCTTCTCTCAAAAGCAAGTAGTAAAAAACACTCTTCTTCAAAGTAGCTTTCAGGTTTAGCTTTGGGAATCTGCCTCACTGTGAAAAGCTTTATTAGTGTGAACTGTCTCCATTCATCTTCTCTTCTGTGTTCTTCTGTTTCCTGAGAGCTTCCGTCTTTCCAGAAGTCTCTCCAGGTTCCCCAGGGAGTAGTTCAAACACTAAATAATGCTCCTCTCTCAGATACAGTACTCCAGAGTTTTTTCATTGGGAGAAATGCCTCTAAGTGCTTATACGTGTTACAGCTCTTAGCAGCAGTTTTTTGAAAGTGTTATATTAATTGAATTTATATCCTGAGCAGTGAAACACAGTGGTGTTGTAATGTTCCACTTGGTAATCCAGAAATCTTAACTATTACTTCATACCTGGAAAGCCATGTGGACTAAGGTCTTTCGCTGCAGAGATGTCCGTGGCTTATTTTTACCTTGGAAAGAATTTAGCAAATAGTGTGGATTGTACTGCATTTGCTGATACAGATGTGTGTAAGATGAAAGCCTCCAGCTGTTGCCTGCTGTGTAACTTCAGAGAAGTTGAGCTTTGAAAATGAAGTATTCATTATTAATCCTCATGTATGTGGCAGTGTATCTTGAGTTTTTAATGGCTTGCAAGTTTTTTTCTAAATAGCTTTGCTCAAAACAGTTTTACTACAGTCAAAGATGCCCCCAGAACTCTTTTTGTCTCTGATTATTTAGGACATAGGTGTCTTCTTCCTGGTAGGTATTTCTGGTTCACTGTGATTATTGCTGGAAATAGCAGCAGCCAAGTCAAGTAGGTGGCCTCAATAAATGTTCACCACTCTTGTTGGCAGGGTGGGTTCCAAACCTCTGGGGCAGCACGAGTTGAGGAGACAAATATTACCCAGGCACAGCAGCCCTTTGCACAGAGCTGTGCAGTTGTGCAGTATTGGAGAAACCAGAGAGGCTGCAGTCTGGGATGTACAAACCAGGGATTCTGCCTAAGGAGTAGAGCAAGTTAGTGGAGTAGATATGATAAAGCTTAGGTAAATGAGGGAGTGCAGCAGCTTTTCTCTCCTCCTGGTAAATCCGTGTCTCTGTGTTCTAAATATCTTCAAACAAAGTGAGCATGTGACTAGAAATTCCATTCCCTACCTTTTTAGTATTTAATGGGAAGATTCCTGTGGCTTATTCCCAAGGATAGTGACTGCTCAACTCTGATGTCTTATAAAACAGTGCTGAATGTTAACTACCTAACTACTAGTAGGAACTGGTAAGAACTGATTATTGGTTCATCAAATGATACTCATTTTTCATTTTAATGCTTGAAAAAAGTTCTTAATAATGCTGAATTGATCTTTTCTTTATTTCTCTTTTTTAAATATAAGCTTCTTCATATGCAATGATTTACGTGTCTTTTAGTTGCTAGCAGTGAAATGTGAGCTTCTATGAATATTTGAATGTCTGTAGAGTAATTTCCTTCTTCAAATCTTATATCCCTTTGTAAGTTGTTTTGTTGTAAGATGTTTTATATCAATGCTGAAAACATCTAGAGTTTAATATTTGTTTTAGGGAATGAGCACTCTGTGAGCACACTTGTTCCTGTAGCACACCATTTTTATTGTCCACCTGACTCTGTTTCTCTTTGCAGGTCAAAGTTGCAATTCTAAAATACATAGAAACTCTTGCACAACAGATGGATCCAGGAGATTTTGTTAACTCAAGTGAAACGAGGTTAGCAGTGTCTCGAATCATCACCTGGACCACCGAACCTAAGAGCTCAGATGTTAGGAAGGTATGTTTGTTAATGCCTCCTTAGCACTGCAGTACATTCCAAGTGTCCTGGCAAATTAGAGATGATATTTCTTGCCTAAACAAATAAAAATTTCTTTAAAAGCAAACTTACTCTTTCACAGAGAAAGGATACTTTCATATCCTTTTCACTAAAGACACTTAATTTTTCTGCATAAAGTATCAAAAGTGAAAAAGTAAATATTTGTCAAAAATTAAGAGTATATAAGTAAAAATTTTAAATTAACCCACCTTGAAATTATCCATTGGGGTTGCATTTTCATGTGTGTTAATACATTGAGATTATGTTTCGTAATACAAGGAATAACTTTCTTTTAAGTATTAAAATCTCTTTAGTGGCCATTTTCTGTACAGTTTTAATATTACTTGAGAGGCCACCCTCTGTGATGCTGATTGCACTAACCAGAAGAGTGAGGGGTAACAAGCCTGGTCTAATCTCAGCTGGATTTTCTCAAGTCCCCTACGTTTAACAAAAGTTAGGTAAATAGCTGTTGAACCTTGGACAGAAGGAACTTTGGGCTTTAATAAGGTGGTGTCATAGATTTGTTCTTGTAATGCTGCAGTTCCAGTGCAAAGCTCCCTTTTCCACATAATGTTGTGAAGTGAAAATTAATATTTATGAGCTACATAGATCTAACTGTGCTAGTAATGCAGGCTTTGGAAAGTGTTTCTAAATGGTACTTCAACTTACAGAAAGCAAAACTCTTCAATTTTTTTTTTGCAATTTAGTGGAATTGAGTTTTGTTCTGATAATCACCAGCCATTCTTTTGTACCTGCCATTGCCCTCATGTGAACACTTTTTGAATGCTAAATAACCATACTACCTGTCTGACTCATCAGTGCAAGTGTCTCTGACACAGAGAACTGAAAAAAAACTTCCATGACTTCTTGGTATCTAGAATGTTTGGAATACTTAATAAAAAAGACCACTTGAGTTTATATTGGAGATAATGTTTTAGCCTTTCACTTCTTGTGTAACTTTGTGAGTATGAGAAAGCAGTAATAAATTACATCCAATGGACTTTTCTTGCCTGGCATCATGTTCTAGTGGCATATAAAAGACCATGAAGCAGGAGTAGAATTGAAGCAGCACTATCTTCTAAATCAGTGAGGTTTAGTACCAAGACACGTGGCAAGCTGTCTTATCTGATGGTGCATATCTCTAATAAGCATTTTTATGTCAATAAGTAACTGAATCATGGAAAGAATTGCCAGTGAGTTTAATCATTTGGAACACTTTAATTATATAAGTTCTCTCATTTTAGTTTTTCTTTCCATAGCACAACTGTTAGAGGCAACTAACTGCCAAAAGCCTTTAATAACTCTTGAAAATAAGATTGTACCAATAAGAAGTCAAAAGAGTTATTCTGGTGATTCAAAATGTTTCATTCTCTTAATAGGCTTCTCAACCTGCTTTTTAATTTTACTTGAAGAGGTTTTATAGTATTTAGTATGATTGCTTGAAATTGAAAGTTTTTTTCCAAGTACTTCTGTGTAATTCATGGGTTTGGCTTTTTTCTTAGTAAAAATATTTCCAGTGCCAAGTATTATGAAAAACCTTAGTTTATTAGTCTGAAGTTGGGCATTCCTGGTTTAGTTCAATGACACTTCTTGCTGGAAGATAAAAATGTGTTTCAGAACTTAGAAGAAATCTAAGATTAGAATGCTACTAGAAAGAGTTAGATTCTTCTTGGACTTCTTCTAAGAAGAAAACAAAACCAAAGAAATACTTCTATTCCTTATTGAAGTCTTTTAAAGATGATACCTGTATGACTGAACTTAAATCTCAAGAGCTTATGCTGAGAAGAAAAACTTCCCAATACTCTAAAATGCAGGGTTTCTTTGTCAAGGAAGAAAGAGAGGAAATTAGGTAATTGCATAGGTGAAAACCTTGTGTGAGTCAATACCAATTTTGATACTTTGGACAGAGCTTCATTTGGGCAGACTTCAGAATATCAGTTCCTGTCTTTGTGTGACCCTGGACTGTCCATCCTGTTCTTCTATTAGCAGCTTAGACAGACACAGTGTTGTGGAATGGAGACTGGATAACAGGACAGAAAAAGGGAAGTGGTAATTCCCAAACCTTTGCTCAGTTGCTAAATTTATTTTGATTTTGTCAATTTTGATTAAAAGACTAACCATAAGAAATAACAAGGACAGGTGAAACACCAAAGACAGATTGCAGAGGGCATTCAGAGTGATCACTTGAAGGGAAAGCTGTCAGATGGAGAAGGAAATAAAAGTTAAAGAAAACAGCCAGTCACGAGTATGCAAAGATAACTTGTGGCAATCTGACATGCTCAGGTTTTTGTCATTAAACTTAATACTGAGATGTGTGCAGGTATGTGTGCTTTCCACTTTTAATTAAAAAATGCCACAGTTCATTGGTCTGGAAGAAAAAGGAGGGAAAAAAACGTCTAAAAGAATTTTCTAAACTACTTGCTTGGAGTGGATTGCTGCTTAAGGAGGCTGCCTGTCGTCGTGTCTCGCATGAGGCACTGGTTCTCTCCAGTGCATGGCAGACCTTGATGGCGAGCTGTGTAAACCACAAGGAGTTGGTTAATCTTACGGTCAGAGTTTCTTAACACAAAGAAGCTGTTCATTCTGGAGAACTTTCGCTTAGCTTAGTTACAATGTTGACAGGTTTGGTACACTATCCAGTGGTCTTCATCAAACTGTAAATACTAAGTCATGCAGTCCAACATTCCTTCACTAAAAGTAATACAACCACTGTGTAATTTACTGTGTTGCTTTGTTAGTAAAGAGCAATTTTATTTTTTTTTAGGGAAAAAAACCCCTGTATGTAGTAAAACTTGCTGCAGAAGGAAGATGGTGTTAAAGATGAATAGATAAAATTGAGGATGTGTCAGGTGACATCCAGTAGACTACAAACTCCAATACTTCAGTTCCCATCTTCAGAACATGTAGTCAGCTAAATGTTTCCCTCTCTTTTAAAAACGTGAAAGGAAGCAGAGGGGGGAAAAGTGGAAGCAAGGTTAACTAACTAGCTTGGCTGTAGGATAAGTTATAAAAAATATCAAGTGCCGTGATCACTGCTGTCTCCTTCCAAATTAGGGTGTTTTGTTTGTGTGTAGATTTTTAATTTCTAAAGTGGTAACTGTTCCTTTTCAAGCTAGTGTGTCGATAATCTGTCATCTGTAATTACCACTTTCAGAACTCAGAAGAAGGGATCACAGGCTTGTTCCTGCCTAATGTGTTCCATTTCTCCCTTTAAATTTGGTAGACTTTCCAAACCCTTTAAAAGCCATTTTGAAAATTCCCTTTTTTTTTTTTTTTTTTTTTAACTGAGTAGAGATCTGGGTTAGGGGAATTGAAAACCACGTTTCTGAAACACTGTTTGTTAAAATGATCATTGTGTTCTTTGCTTCATCAAAATCAGAACTTTCAGCTTACCAGTAAATATGAATTGCTTTTGCTCACATCTGTTAACATCTTTATTCAGGCTTGATTGAGACTTGCATCTTCTTTTGTGATTACCACTCATTAAACATTTCTTGCTGGTAAATTACTTTGAAACTCTAATTAATGTCTTCAGTTTGTATTTTCTTCTTGTAGGCTGCACAGTCAGTGCTGATTTCCCTTTTTGAACTCAACACTCCAGAGTTTACAATGCTGTTGGGTGCTTTACCAAAAACATTTCAGGATGGAGCCACAAAGCTGCTCCATAATCATCTCCGGAATACAGGCAACAGTGGTCAGGTACTTACACCTCTATTACTGTTCTTTCTGAAGGTATTGTTGTTTTGAACATAAGCCATTTCAGTAGAGTTACTCGTGAGAGCAAGAAGGTTGGTAAAGGAGGAAAGGTAACCCAGATCTATGCAGAAGCCCATCTTAATAGCTGATACCACTGTTAATGGGATGCTTTTTCTTACTCCTGTAGAATTAGAGTATCAAAATCTTTGTTGCTTCCAAGTGACTTAATAACTTCGCTTGTGCTTTTTAAGAGTAGCTCACCTTTTACTTTTTAATTTCGAAGTTATAAAGGATTGAAGCTACTAGTAATCGGTTAGCTAATCGAAGAAATTAAATAGAAACTCTTTAAATTTTAGTGTCTGAGCACTAGAAAATAAATACAATAATAAATAAAAAGGGAACTTAAGTCCTACTGGAGTATCTCTTCTCACCTCTCCTCCTCCTCCTCCAGGGATCAATGGGAAGTCCTTTAACAAGACCTACTCCACGCTCCCCAGCAAGTTGGTCAAGTCCTCTCACTTCACCAACCAATACATCACAGAACACTTTGTCGCCAAGGTAATGTAGGCTGGTGGTGTTACAATTCTGCATGTAAGGCTTGAGGTTATCCAGAGTAGTAACCCCAAAGCATGGAGAAAACTTTGCACAGAATGACAGATGCTCAAAAGTAATCACCCATCCTCCATAGAATGCCAGCACCAATGAACTGATAGTAGACTGACAAGTGCCAGAGCTGGCCTGAGGTGGGATGATAGGGCTGTATGTTTCAGAATACAGATGGATTAGCAAGAGAAGGAATGGAAGTGTTCATCTCTGACAAGTGTTAGAATGTGTCAGCTGAGTGTCATGGTTAAACTCCAGTTGACCACTGGGCACCTCACAGCTACTCCCTCCCCCTGTGGCAGGACAGGTGAGACAATCTGAATATGAAAGTGAGAAAACTCAGACAATTTAACAGGTGAAGCAAAAGCTGGTTGTGCAGGCACAGCCTAACAGGGAATTCATTCATCACTTCCCATGGTGGGCAGTGTTCAGCTGTCCCCAGGAAAGCAGGATCCTGTCACTCACAGTCATGACTTGGGAAGACAAGTGCCATCACTCTAAACATCCCTCCCTTCCTCCTTCCTCCTTCTTCCCTCTGCTCTATATGCTGAGCATGACTCCACATGGTATGGAATATCCCTTTGGCCAGCTGGGGTCAGCTGCCCTGGCTGTGTCCCCTCCCAGCTTTCTGTGTACCCCTGGCCCACTCACTGGCAGGGCTGTGTGAGGAGCAGTAAAGGCCTTGGCTCTGTGTAAGCACTAACTAAAACATCCTGAATTATTAGCCCTGTTTCCAGCCCAAATCCAAGCATAGCCCCTTACCAGCTACTGTGAAGAAAATTAAGTCTTGTCTCAGCCAAAACCAGCACACTGAGTCATCAAACCAGACTTAACATTGTGGAAAATAAAGAAATAATAGTTGGTAAATATTTTTTGTGGTACCGGTGTTGCCAGTGAATTGGACTTCGTAATTTTGCTTCTATCAGTCAACTTCTTGTTGAGTTTTATCAGTCCTCCTTACAATAGGACTTCTTTCAGAAGGAGGATGGTGTAAAAATTCTGCTTGTTTCGTATTCAGCAGAGTAAAACAGAGCAAAAGAAATTTGCTTCTTCAGGCAGATGCTGCTTTGTAATGTAGCCTTTCCTGTGGCTGCTTCCTCTTGGTGCTTTCTGTGTCAGTGGCAGTGCGCCTGCCAAGTCGTACCATAAAACAGTTTTGTACTGTCGAGAGCCAGATTACTTTCTTAATGTGTTTCAAGAAAAATAATAATTTAATTAATATTTCTTGAGTCTCTGTAGTTGCCTGCTAATGTGATTTAAAAATACGTGGTCACAAAATACATCTCTCTTAATTCGTATGTCCTTCTCCGTGGCCCACAGTGCATTTGACTATGACACTGAAAATATGAATTCTGAAGATATTTACAGCTCTCTTCGTGGAGTCACTGAAGCCATTCAGAATTTCAGTTTCCGTAGTCAGGAAGATATGAATGAGCCTGTAAAACGAGATGCTAAGAAAGATGACGGCGATTCGGTGAGTGTTTAAACTCGTGCATTTGGCATCAGCAAACACAGCCAGTGTCTGTTTGACCGCAGGTGATAAAGCATCTGTTTGAGGAGGTTTGTATGTTCTGACTTCTGAAATTGGATGTTTCTCCTGAATGGAACTTTAGAGCTTTAGAAGAATACATTCCTAGTCTTGAACCACAGTTTGAAAACCTAAGTGCTAATTCGAAGTAGCACTGCTTGTTTGTTTATTTATTTTAAAAAGTTAACAGATTAAAAATGGATTATCTTGCAAAACAGCTGGAGTTCAGTTTTTGAGAAGCTTGCACCCTAATACATGTTTTTCTGAAGGTTTTATTTTATACAAAACCTGTGGGTTTTTCAGTGCTACATGCAGTATTTAAAAATTCTGCTTCTATGGAAAACCTTGGCTTTTAGATTTGTTGAGCTTGCCACATACCTGTATATGCTTAAACACATTTTTGATTACTTAGCAGCAAACTCGTGAGATAAAATACTGACAGCTGTTTCTAGTCCACGTAAAAGTTTAGGGAACTTCTTGTTTGGAGCCTGGTTTGAAATTCGCAAACATTTTGAAATTTGTAAGCTATGGCTACGGAAGTGAATTAGCAACGCGGTCAGTTGAAAGGTGTAAGCGTGCGCCTCATACGTTCCTGCTTCTCGTCCTGCAGATCTGCAGCGGCTCTGGGATAGCAGATCTGCGCGCAGGAGGCGGTGTGAGCGACACGGGTCGAACGGCCCTCGATAACAAGACCTCCTTGCTGAACACGATGCCACCCCACTCCTCCCCGCGGGCACGGGACTACAACCCCTACAGTTACGCCGATGGCATCGGTCCGTTTAATAAATCTGCTTTGAAAGAAGCCATGTTTGACGACGATGCAGAGCAATTTCCTGATGGTAAGCTGCTGGAAGAAACATGGTGAGGTTTTTCCATCTTTGGTTCAGTTTCTGAATTTATTATTAGCAGTATATGTATCACCGGTGCCACTTCTTTGAGAGGTTTTCACAAATACTGTGTTTTGAATTAGTTTATTTGTTAGTAGTCCATTTGAGTTACGTTGTTGGATTTCCTGGTATTTGGAGAGATTAAGGGTAAAAATGAGGTAAATACTGAACTGTATTGTATACTTCTGGTAGCACATCCTGTAGCAATATTGTCATTATAAATTTACTTCTCAGATTGCTCTATGATTGAGATTTAAAATAGTTACAGCAAAGAAGTAAAACTGGATCAAGCCAGTTTGGGAATTAGGTGAAAGGTTCAGTATTTTCTTAGTAATATATTTGTATTTGAAACATGACATTGGCATTTTCTATTGACTAAACATTCTCACAAAACAAACCAGCTTTTTACCAGGACGGTGGTTCATTTAGCCCATATAAATCCAGGAACTTGGGCTGCTGTTTTATAAGCTTGCAGAGCTTTATAATATTTCTCAGTATATCTCTGGGTAAGTTTTTGTATCTAAATGTTGGCAAGGTTCCAAAGTAACACTACTATAATTATTCTCATCATCTCGTATTCATTTTTGTTGATATTTCATATTCAACTATAGATTAAGTAAAAATAGTTCTTAGTAGTGAGGGACAAAATTAAATTTCCCCTTTCTCCCTGTTTTGCTTTTGTCATCTGGCTGAGATGTGTTACAGAAATTGTTGAAAAACAAAGTTGTTTTCTGACATGGTGTTTTATTCAGTGTTCTATAAATTGGTTTTAAGTTTGCATGAATTAAAAGCAAATCGGAGTAAGGTAAGGTGCATTCCTCTTTGTGTTCTCTTCTGTTTCATGAAGAGGCATATAGTATAGCCAATTATTTTCTGAAAAGATGGAGTGCAAAGCAAATTTGGACATATTGATAATTAAATAGCTCTGCTATGCAAATACAGAGCCAGTTCATGATTGAGATTCTGTATTATAAAGGTCCTGTTTTATGTGAGAGAAGCTTCTTTATACCTTGTGACAACTTACTTCTGGGTATTGCATTAAACCAAATGCAGTCATGTGTGCACCAGCATTACCTGGTTTTGTAGGAACTCATGACTGGCTGGAATGAAGCATTCCCATCCAGTATTAGTTTGTCCTGGCTGGAAGAGTACTGCAGTGCATTATTTGGGTCTGCTTTTTAATGGACCTTAATAAAGTAGTTGCTTTTATTCCTGTGTTCACCCTTCGTATTCAGTTATATCATGTGCATTCTGTCATCTGTGTGTTACTTTTAGAATTTCACCGAAGGCAACTTAGAAAAAGTCTGCATGAAAAAAAGACATACTTGGCAAAATACTTTGTGCCTGCAGTTCCTCAGTTAGGAGTTAACATGCTTTTCCCATAAACCTGAAGCCTCACTGAACGTCAGATTTCGGTTTTCAGAAACTCCACACAATTGCCGCCTGTTCATGACACAAAATTATGTTAGTACTGGGCTCCCAACTCTACTGTCATGTTATTACTGGGAGATGTGGAAATGCAGGGCTAGATGGGGAGACCTTAGCTGCTGGTACAGTCCTGGCAACAGGACTGGGATTTGAATGGGTGTTCTGCAGATGGTTTGTCTAGAAGCTGAAAATCTCCAGTGGAGGAGATGCCACAGTAAAATGTCACATTGCCATTTGAGTGTTTTGCCTCTCCTACAGTAAAAAGGGTTTCAGGATAACAGCCCAAAGCTTCCAACCATTTGCACTTTGGTTTTTTCCCCAGGGGAAATGCTCTTTATCTGAAGCATAGGGAAACCTGGCTTTCAAAGTCACATCCAGACTCCTTAAAAGCAGTTTAGAGTGTCTGTTTGAAAAACTGTTCTTCTCCAAAGAAGCTGTTCATTTTAACTTGTTTCCATGGACTGTGTTTTCCAAACATCCTTCTTTTTACCTGCCACTTTGTACAGGGGCTTAAGGTTCCTGTTTCTGTGTCTTGCCTTACACTGAACATCATCTTTTCTTTCAGACCATTTATCTGATTTATCATCATAATTTTCAATTTTTATCTTGTTCTCCAGAATGTTTGCAATTGCTCTTAAATTAATGTCATCTGTGTATTTTATATTCATTCTGTAACATTAACAAAAGCACCAAACAGAACCAGGCCCTGCACAGACCTGAGCAAGGACATCACTGGCAGCCCCCTGGGTTAATAGAAAGCCATTTATAGTCCAGTCACCCTGCAAGTGATTCATCACGTTTTGCACCAGCTTCGTTTGCTTTTTTGGATACCATGTTTCCATAGCTTTTGTATTAAGATGCTGTGAGTGACAGGAGGAAAATCTTGCCTAAATTCAGGACATACCTATAATGTTCCCTTTTAACCCCTACACTGTTTATCCTATTAAAAGGATATTATTTCATTGGTTTGAGAAGAGCTCTTCTTCATCAATTATTTAGCTCTCTGATGCATATTTTAATTAATTCAAATGGAGGAATTGCATCTGCTCCTCTTCATTTGTGTTTTGTTTTCTTTCTGGAAAAGACATTTTGATAGTAGACTTTGAACATGACTTCTTTCATGCTTCTCCATTCTTATCTGGAGAATGTTTTGAAATTAAACACTGGGTGTGAAGTCGTAAAAAGGGAGTGGAAAATACAGGCTGTGAAGGCATCTCCCTCTTAATTATCTTCATGTTTTTCAGGAATTCCAGTTATTTCCTCCACTAATAATGTGTCTTTCCTCCCCGTATTCCTGCATGGGCATGGCTGCTGCCCTCCCCTCTATTTACCCTTCCCTCCATACATTCAGGGTGACACCACAGTGAAATACTTTATTTGAACAGATATAGGTAGTTTTGCTATTTAAGTGCTAATATGCATTCCCTAAAATAGGATTTGCTATAGCTGTAATCCTCACAGTTGGTAGAACAAGCATAACAGTTCTGGCAATAGAAGTAATGATCTTGCTTCTGTTAAAGTGATTGTCCGTTCTGCTCATCTCTGCTAATTAATAGCTCACCTAATGCAATTTCAGTCTGTCCTTTAGTCAAACATTAATCACCCATTAATATAGAGGCAGCAGAAGTGCTTGCAGTGTGCTTTCAGCTGTTTGTGGTGCTCTTTATTCATGCAAAACAGAATGCAAACAGGAATGGGGGGGGGTTCAGAAACAGCATGATTTTTATGGTAACTGACATAGCTACTTGATTCTATGGTGTTCAGCTTTTTTCTTCCCACAAGTGCTTTGTAGAGCATCTATAAGTTACAGTGTTGAACCCAGTCATACAAGATGCCCAAGGGTTGTGGTTTCTCAGTATATGATCTAATTTGTTATGGAGAATCTATTCTGTGTGTTAATAAGTGGAATCATTTCAGAAAAGATGCAGTGCAGGAACGTGCGCATTTTTATGCCAGAACTTTCAGGCTTTTTCCAGAAAAAAAAGTGTTTATCCATAAAAGTACTTCATCCAAAAGTCTCAGTGCAAAGCTATATTCTTTTCTTTCTTACCGGTTAAATGGGTCTCAGTTATGGAAATAAAGGCAACAACTTGGTGCTTAATTTTCATTAAGACTGTTTTTAAATTTCTTGACTGTTTGCAGATATCTCTGTCTGCAGTCCAGTGTTTATAAATATGGCATGTGTCACCAATGTGTTTCTCCATCATCATAGAATCTTCTCTAATCAAAACTAAAATCCAGAGCCATCTTGTAATTACTTGCTATTGGGAATCTCTGTGGGACTAATGGCCTGCTTTGCTTTTATTCCAAGAACCATTGTTGTGCATTTTTTCCCCTGTTTGTGGTGGCAGCCTAGCTGTTGCTGTGGAATCATGGCTTAAAAAAGTCTAAGCAATTCTGTAATACTAACGGAGAAAAGACAGATTTCTCCTCTTGAATGGAAGGGTCATGTGGGAAAGGTGGCACTTTGTGTGTTCATCAGATTTAAAAGGATGCAGAGTACTTACCACTTTGGGTACTGCAAGCATAAAAACTCCAGCAGTAAACGAGCCTGCAGGGGGGTTTTTTTGGCAGTATCATTGTAGGGGCTTTTTGGTGATTGTAATTTTGTTCAGCAGTGTTTTTCAATGCAATTTTTGCAGACAAATTTTGGAGAAAAAATAAAAGCATGCTAGAAAGCCAGCTAGCCACCCTAGAAAATATCCTCCATTTGTACAATGGGCACTAATATTTATTTGCAATGATCCAAGAACTGTGTCTGTGTATTCCTTTTTGACAGAGCCTCCCATGGACCATTCCGATCTGGTGGCAGAGTTACTGAAAGAGTTATCAAACCATAATGAGAGAGTTGAGGAACGAAAGGCTGCCCTGTATGAGCTCATGAAGTTAACTCAGGAAGAGTCTTTTGGTGTTTGGGATGAGCACTTCAAAACAATACTACTTTTGCTGCTTGAAACTCTTGGAGATAAAGAGGTACGTTCAGATGAACCCAGTTAAGAATGTTGACAAAGTACATGGTTTACTGTCAGCATCTTTGAAATTTGTGTGAGTTGTAGAAAGGGCATAAATTGCAGTTAGTGTTGGAAAACAGAAGAACTGGAAATACAGAAATGTCATGAAGTCTGAGTGATCTGATGGTGAAAAGGGCATCAGTAATACTTGCCTTCTCTGGTATTCCTATTTGTTGATTCTGACACAGTAGCTTGAATGAAATGTTTTTCTGCTGGGATTCAAAGCTTACATGTTATTAACAGCCCCTCAAGGAATCTAGAATATCAAAACATCATGTGTGGCAAACCATTTAAGAATGTATTTCTAAAATACAGTGATATTTACTGTGAAGAGACTGAGTTTGCAACTTAACTTCTGGGTACCACAGGTAATTCAAGCTGGTTTAGCAGTGTGTTTATGATATGCCACCTGAATTTTCTGCAAAAAGAGAGATGGAGAAGATTTTTTTTCTAGCTTTGTTAACACTAAGTTCAGACTGCATGTATGTGCAGAGCATAATCTGATATTTTTCTATTATTAAAGACTTTCTCAGCAGCTGAACAAATGTTAAAGCATATGTCTGTTTAAAGGTACATAACTCGTTTATCTTCATATTGAATCTTTAGCATGCAATTAGAGCTTTGGCACTGAAAGTTCTAAGAGAAATTTTAAGAAACCAGCCAGCAAGGTTTAAGAATTATGCAGAGCTCACAATCATGAAGACATTAGAAGCGCATAAGGATCCTCATAAGGAGGTTAGTAATCAATTATTTCATTTGTCTAAAGTTATGACAAATTATTACAAGATGAAACAGCTGTCCAGAAAATGTTAAATTAATCAGCCATTACTGAGAAAATAATTTATTTTAAAACAAGCATATATATGTTTAATAACAATGTTGTTGGTTGACATGGGTATGCATGACAAGGAATTATCAACCCTTTCCATTTTCAGGCAGCTCTGCACCATTTGAGAGCGTTGCTTTGAAAGGTGTTAGGGGTGTAAACTCACAGCAGCATATCCAAGGGGGGGAGTTGGTTGTGGTCAGGAACGATGAGGGCATTCAGAAGGAGAAGGGTAGCTTTTAACCCTTGCTCAGAAGTATTTGTGATGCCTGCCTATGCAGTAAAGGATAATGCATGTAAATGTAAGACACACAAGTACAGTAACCAACCCCAGTATTAAGCAGCTGACATCAGTGTCACTGATGCATGGTTTTTACTATTAAATGAGCACATCCTCCCCCAGCAAGGGCACTTACTCTGTGGAACTTACTGTGGAGTTTCAGGTTTTGTAGCTGACTGTGATTCCTCCCATGCCAATGACTTTATCACTCACCTGATACGTGTTTCTCTTTTCCCTGCACTCTCTTGATTTGTTTCATTTACGGTATTTTTTTACAGTGTCATGTCCCCATCATTCATCTTCTGTTGTTGTGCTTTTTTTCTCTCTCATGGTTTCTTGTGTTATGAGAGACTAAAGGGCACAAGGATGGGAAGAAACAGTTCTGAAGGGTTTTGTACATCATTGGTTGGTGTCATTTTGTACAGTGGTTTCTGTATAGCAGGTGCCACTGCAGCACTAATATGAAATCAGATGTTAATTTTCTCTCTTGTGCCCATGTTGTGTCTTGAGCTTCTGTACCTGTTGACTTCCTTCCTAATTGTGCTTGTGCTGCATATTCTTCAGCATTACTTTCTTTCAAAATTAGGGGAATAAAACCAGCTAGATTGACTTCTAGAAGTAGCAATCCAGGCATGTCATTAAACATGCTTTTGAAACAAATGTGAAATCATGTTTTATCAATGATCACTGACCTAACAAGAAATAAAAAGTGACAGCATAAGAAATTACAGGTTTACAAAGATAATATTGGGAAGAGTCATGTTTTGAAGAAATTATGCCCAGCAGTTGGAGCCAGTGAACTCTTCACTTATTTCTACAGTATTGTAGAGCTCTTGGTAGGAAATGTTTATGCTCAAGACCATTACTGCCAGACAATAGTCCACAGTGTAATAGTCTCTTACAAATTACGTCTTATTCTTTCAATAGGTGGTGAGATCTGCTGAAGAAGCTGCTTCCATGCTGGCCACTTCCATTAGCCCAGATCAGTGCATCAAAGTTCTCTGTCCAATTATCCAAACTGCTGATTACCCCATTAATCTGGCTGCAATCAAAATGCAGACAAAGGTTATAGAAAGAGTATCTAAAGAAACCCTTACTCAGCTTTTACCAGAGATTGTGCCAGGTCTAATACAGGTAAGGAGAGAAGAGAGAAGAAAAGAGAGGTGGGAAAAAGAAACAAACAACCAAAAAACTTAGTTCTCATGAAGCATTTTATTTGTCTGGTAGTTAGATGGCTGTCTTGACCCAAAATAACTTGGATTAGTGGGAACAAACTCTTTGATTAGCAGGTAGCTAAATTATAACTCAAAGGAAATCCTATTAGGATGTAAAGTGCTGGTTATAGTTAAGCTTGGTAGATCCTTTTAGTTACAAAATAATTTTTGTTGTTTGTACTTTTTTCCAAGTTATTTAATTTGGTCTGAAAATTGTCCACGTTGTGTTTGTGTGTAATTATAGGGTTTTATCACTTGGGGTTTGGGGAGGCAAGATGAAAGAAGCAGTTGTTCAGGGAAAGTTCAATAAAATGAGAAGGGTAACAGAGGTTTCTCTTCCTTTGTCTTTATAAATAAATTATTTTCCACCTTATCAAGAGCCAAAATACATTAATTCCCATCAGATGGATAGAGACTTTCCAGAGTTGACAGCTGCATTCTGCAGATGTCTGTCTTTAATGGGTGTGATCCAGTCATATACATCTATCTGCAGGAAGGTAGAGGCAGAGAAGAGACCCTCTGAAAAGGGAGTGTGAGTGAAACAGCCATGCATGGGGTGCTAGCAAAGTGGCAAAAGAAACCAAAATCATTAAAGAAAGAGATGAGTGTTAACAAAACAATCTTTAGCTGTTAAGAGAGTTCTTTCAGAGTCAAGAAGCTCTAAACTCTGAGAGGTCTTTTGCTTTAAGTGAACAGTTCTCTTAATATGCTTCCCTGTTGCATGACAGCAGCTCTGTTTTCAGTGTAACTTATGAACAGGATTGTGCGGGGTTTAAATTCAGCCTGGAAAATGATTATCAGTGGTGATTAATAAGAACCTGCATTTTAACTGCATGCTCTGTATTTGTGTGTTTGTTTTTTTGTTGGAATGCTTCATTGGGCTACACCAGCATTAATTTACTGTAGACTTCAACGTATTTATTTTAGTAAATAAGTAAATAGCTTTGTGAGGCTTTTAATCATTAACTGATAGGGTATTAATGTTAATTTTATTGCTTTCTAGGGTTATGATAATTCAGAGAGCAGTGTTCGTAAGGCATGTGTTTTCTGCCTTGTAGCCATTCATGCAGTAATTGGTGATGAACTAAAACCACATCTCAGTCAACTCACTGGCAGTAAAGTAAGTAAAAGATACCATTTAAAGAAATCTTGGTTCATAATTGCATGTATGCATTTGCATTTTGGTTGCCATTGCCAGAAAGTTTCGATAAATTATGTACTTGAATGAGAATATCAGGGCTGCTGAAACCCTCTGAGGACTGATACAACTTCACCATAAAATATTCCAAACAAAAAACCCATAGGTCTTCATGTAAGTGTACAAACTTTAGCATTAAGATAATTACTAAGCTATGTTTCTTATATTGCTTTTTAATCCATTTATTTACTTGTATGCTGGTAGTAGGGATAATGGCTTTTCCTGTCGGTGTTTCTTGTCTTGTTTTTCATGTAGGTTCTGATTAGAAATCAAGGAATGTAATATGTAGATGTTACCTATAGCAGTTTTAGTTATCCTTTCTCCTTGTTATTTTACTTTCATCAGTCCTTCCAGAACCTCTCATTTGAAATAGTAGTATTCAGTGTGTGGTCCTTTTTGTTTCACGATATCTGTGATTTTATTGATATATCTCTTACATGCAGGTTTTTTTCATGTAGACTGTACATTAAGTCTGAATCTCTTTGTTCTTGGGAATAAAGCAGGACAATTAATTTTGTGTATCTATGAAGACAGTTCTATCTTAAAAATACTCATGGGCAACAGTTGTATTTAAAGTGATTCTAGACAATACTGGAAGTTTTAGTAAGTACCAGCATAAATAACTCTGACTAGAGGCTTAAACCTCCACTTAAAAAAACAAAACACCACCATATTTAAGACAGTATTGTAATTTGAGGAAAAGGTTCCATCTATCTTAACCTGACTATCTTAGTTCATACTCTTCTTTACATCACTTGACAAATTTTGCTTGTGCTTGATGCTTTCATTGGCAAGTATGTTCCTTTTGAATCAGCTCTGTAAAATACAGTTTTCGTCTTGGGGAAAAAGAAAGGGATTAATGTCTCCTTTGTTGTACCATTCCTGTAGTCAGTCTGTACAGTTCGCAAATACTAAACAAAGTCAATTTCTGTCTTAAATCTGCAGATGAAATTATTGAACCTTTACATCAAACGTGCACAGACAGGCTCTGGAGCAGGGGATACAGCAGCAGATATGTCTGGACAAAGCTAATGAAGCTGACAGCAGTTACCCAGCTCTCCTAAAGCCAGGGCAAGGCTCTCTTCAGTGAAAGGAAAATCCTTACATACAACTTCTGGAACTTTTTTCTTGGTTTTTTTTTTTTCCCCCCTTTTGTTATTATTTTTTTGTCTGGGATTTTGTTTGGTTTTTTTTTCCTTTAACCAATGGCTGTCCTCAGCCTGCATGTGACTGTTGCAATAGAATAATTCCAAATCCAAGGAAAAACAGTATTAACATCAGTTGATCAAAGCAGAATAAAATTTTAAAATAATCTTCTCCATCAGTTACCCTGTTCATAATCCTCTATGTCTTCCCATTAACTTTTGCCAGTGTTACTGTATTAAAAACAAGATTATTTTTTTTAATGCTAATTAAAAAGGTATGCTTTAAGCTTCAGAAGTTAAAATACAAGTTCTGTTGCTTTTATTCAGCTGCAGATAACATTACTTTTTTATTGCTGTTTTGTTTGAGTATCATGTCCTTCACTAGAAACAAGAAGTGATGTGAAACAAGGCTGAACTAGTCTGAACTGCAGTGAGACTTGTTCACTGTGCTGGTGGTTCATCATCTTATTTACAGCTTGTTTGGGATATTCTGGAGATTGAGAAATATGCCTATAAAAAGAAAGCTGGACTGATCCAGTTCTGTACAAGTGATATTGTTCATTGGTTGTATGTTTGTTGCATAAATAAGAATTCAGTGTGTGCAGCAGAGGACTGGTACAACCAGTACCTCTTAATGTGGAAGACAGCCCTGCCAGGGTAGCAGTGCCGACCTGGGGGCAGTGTGGCAGTCTGCTGTCGAGCAGCAGAGTTCATGGTCACTTGATGGACGTGAACCATCCTTGTCACCTTCCGTTCTTCAAGCAGGATGCTTCAGAATGGAGTGCTCTGCCCAAGCATGCTCAGTATGTATTTATCTTTATCACTAGAATGTTTCCTCTCAACCTAATTGCTGGAACAAGTAGTCTTGTATTGTAACTCACATGGGATTTTATGACAACAGTGCAGAAAACTATTTATTCCTTGCCTTCCTAAAAGCACCGAGATTTTCTGCACTGAATTTAAATGGGGGGAGGGTGGGAATAGTCACAAATGCTATGGATCTTGCCACCTTTTAATTTAAAGAAGAATATATATTTTGGATGAGTAGGAAAAGCTGCACCAAATTATTTGCATGGTTTTCTTGAATAGCATCCTCAAGACCCATCTGGATTAAGGTGTGGAAATGTTTCAAGGGTTTGTTTTTCCATTTTTGAAAAAGAGTTAGTATATTGTGAATAATGGTTCTTTGTATTTATGAAGTCGATAATGGAAAGAGAACAAAGATAAGTGACTGTGTCCTTAAATGTCGTCTTTTTCTTTTTTCTTGGGTTTTTTTTTCCCTTTTTTTTTTTTGTTATAAGCAGCAAGCTAATTAACTGAGAAATGGGATGAAACAGTGCCCTTCCCAGGAATGGTGGAACTTTTTTTCCCTGACTTTTTCCCTTTGACTGTGATGTTGTCTGATTGTAGGAGATGTATCCTGATAAGAGAGAAAATAGTGGTGCCAAGGATGATGATCTATGCTAGGCTAAAATTCTCTCTACCTCTTCAGGGTGACTTAATTTTTGACTGAGTTGCTGCATATAGCACCCGGTAGAACTATCTACAGAAAAAAATGTTATTTTTTTTTTTCCAAATTATCACATAATGTGTATTCAGAACTCTGTTCTTCAACATTGCAGCCAAATATCATAAGACTTTACTTGCTAGGAACCCTGAAAACAAAACTGAATAAAAAAATTAAGTCAGATGCTTGTAGTTACATGAAAGGTTGTTCTTACTTTAGTTTGAAGTGAATGCAATAGAAAGAGCTAAGATGTGGTTATTAAAGAAGCAATGCCATTGCAGAGATTTATTTGGAGGAAAAGTTGTAGAAATATATGTAAAGATTAAAACCAACACTGTCATAACTTCTTGCTAGCCCTTTTTAGCAGCTACATCAAGAAAATAGTATCTCCTTTCTTTCCTTTGTTACGTGTAACATCCTTGTTGTTTTCTACTGTTTAATTACATTGTGTATTTATAGTTCTATGCTTACCATTGTGCATATACTGGCAATAAAATGTACATAACATTACTTAAAAAATTAGCAATGTATACATTCTGGTTTTCTGCTGCATTTGATCACATGCTATAAGAAAAATTATAAATGTGATTGATAGAACATTGGCTTAAAAAAAACTATCTGAATGTTTGTGTGTCCAAATGATGTTTCTTTATATACTCTTGTTACTAAATCTGACTTGGCATTTGAGAACATGCTATGAATATAGGTATGCTAGGCAATTTTTTTTTTAAAGTGAATATTCTTTTTGAACACAGTTTCCTTCATCTGGGCAGGTTTCTTGTTTATGATTTCATTTATTTGTACATTACACATAATTTGCATTTTATTTTTTTAATATTTAAAAATATTTTTCAGCCTACAGTCTTGTAGGTTTTGCATTTTGATTATGTGAAAGGTCACTTAAAAAAATTGCATAAATTCTAAGCTTGCTAGTCCTGTATGTTATTCCTGCATTTTCTATAGGTAATATTTATTTTCAGAGGATCATTGCAAGATGACTGTTATTTGTCATCTTTTTGAAGATGCTATTTCATACTGAAAATATAAGTTATTGAAACATATACAGTATTCTGGATGGAACCTAGTTTTTTTAATGTGTAAACAAAAGTTGCTATGAAAGAAATGGTTTTTATCCCCTGCATGACTGAAAAAATTTGCTCCAGGTAGGGGGGAGGTACTTACACAAAAGTTTGTTCATCAGTTTTGTTTTTAAGCCATCTTTAAATGTTTTAAGTGAAGATATACCCCATGTAGTAAAAATCTGAATGCAGTATATTTAAATTAATATTTTACTTATGACTAATTCTGTTTCCAACAACGATGGGGTTGCTATCTTTGTACACAGGTAGAATATGTTTGTGTTACATGAAGCCATCAGAATGTAAGAATTTGGAAAGAAAATTATTTCCACAGCAGCCAGATTCACTGCATTGCTTTTTGCCTTCATTTCCTGTATTATACATAGACATTAGCTCACTTAAATTCAAGCAATGATTAGTCATGCCTTATGTTCCTGCTGAAGGTGGTTTCTCTAATGGATTAGCATAAAGATTTTGGAAAAACTAGGAGGGTTATAAGTTGCTGTTCTTTCAGAAAGGGTTTCTGTATGTTCTTGCTAATATCCTGTGAAGACAGGTCATTGCAGTCATTTGAATACTGATATGTAATTCTTAAAGGTTGAGTTTAGGCTTAAAAAAAGGAGGAGAAGGAAAGCTACATGCAGAAATCAGGATAAGAAATGCGTATCTTGGATGTCATTTGCTTTAAAGAATTTTGAGTAACACATTATGTTCAGCTGAAGCAAGGAAGTTGGGATAATAAATGTAAATCAAAAGGAGAGCTGATCATGTAAATTTTCCTGAGTTGGCTTGCTTGTTTGTTTTTGAAGATAAAGGTTGGAACAGATTGAGTTGTGTATTATTATTTGCGGTCTGAGTCCCAGAGCAAAAAGAACAAACATTATCCTTACATATTCTTAGTAACTTCTGTGATACTTAAGCATTTAAGTAAATCCACAAACATACCCATGTGAACTGCTCACAGTTTTAATTTTCAGTGGAGGAATTCATATTCTGCATATGACATTATCCCTTTGCAAACAATCATGAAAGAGAAAATAATCTTGAGGAATAAATGTGTTGAATTACTCTAGAGTTACTCCCTATGGTAGCTAGTGAGAATGGTTCTGCTGGCCATGGTGACTTTCACTGTGTCAGGCTGGGACTTGGCAAACACAGAACACAATAAACGTAATTATGATGAGGATGAATAGGCAATTCGGGAACTGGAGAATTATCTGGAGAACAAAAACTGGTCCTTTCTCCCAGTTAAAACAGTAAACAGATTTGCAATTCCAGTCCACTTCCAGGTAAGATGAATGTCAGTATTGATACTACATTCACTAAAGAAAACATCTTACATTTTCCTCCCTACATTTTGTAATTAAGTTTTCCAGCTCATTGAAAGCACATACTTTCAAGATTTGCTTTGAAATTTATATATGTTCTCTTCCTTCTTTTTGTTAAAACAAGGAAGATTTTTCAGTAGTATGGGGAGTTTGAGGAACTAACTACGCTAGTTAGGCAAGTGAAAAAAATCAAACTTCATTTACTGTTTTTCTGTATTGCATATATGTTTGTATGCTTAAGTAGGTTTTAAGACCTCAGGGTTCCAAGTTCTGCAGCTTGGATTATCCCAGCTAAAGAAGTGCCTTCATTTGCTGATAGGATGGTATATGACAATATAATATTTGACAGTAATATTTGACAGAAGTTCCCTACAGATGGGACAAAGTTGAAACCTGTAAATTAACAGTAACTCTTGAAAACTCGGGAAATGGTGTTTTGAATATGATTTCTGCAAAATATAAAAATTCTGTAACTCTTTATGTATTTTAGGTAGATATAAGTGATCCTTATCCCCTTTGAGGGAATAAGATTGGAAAAAATTATGGACAGTGAAACATGGAACATGTTTCTTCAGTGGAAAAAGGGACATACCTGCATGTAACTGTTAGACATGCAGTTATATGGATATCAGACAACAGGTAGAAAGGTAACTAAACTTGATTTTGGGCATCAGCATTTTAGAAGTTTTCTTTTTCAGTGTCTTTTCTTTCCTAGGACATGATATTGTCCATCAGTGCTCATCTTTGCACCTCTGCAAACTCGTAGTACAACCACTATTGGAGATGGGTCTGTTAACTATATGATATGTCAGGCTAGATTCAGAAGTAGTGCCTGTCTGTCCAGGGAAGATCTATAGCAGTAAAAACAACCATGTAGATTTAAGTTATGCAGTAGACAGACATTCTCAAAAGTCAGCTAGACTGGTTTAGGTATTCCCTCACCATCTGTTCATCTCTGCCCATGGCAGAGCCAACAGAGTACCTTGTGGGAACTCCCCATCTCTATTCCAGGCAAATCACATTGGGGAACAGTCTCAGACTGGTCCTCCAGCAGCACCCTGGGCTCACGAACTTCTGTCAGAGATGCTGGCAAAATGAACATCTGTCTCAGGCTTTTGAGGGTCTGCCTGTATTGGGGGAGGGGGGAAGGAGGGGAATACAAAAAAAAAAAAAACCTGTTTCTTACCACAGTTTGTTTAGCCTCAGCAGATGCAGCTCATGTCAAAATATCAGGGAAGACAAGGAAATACTTGGTTTCAACTTGGATAAATGGCTGAAGTGCAAGCCTGTAGGGGAACTGGATGTGTGTTTCGTTTAAAATTACTGATTAGCATGTTTTAAAATGCTTAATTGTATATTAGTCCGAAATAATACAATTGAGATGTAATGGTAGGCAACTGCAAAAAGCCTTTTATCTGGAAAAATAGTAGCTTCTGGCCTATTACTTTGTGTCCTTTCAGCACAACTTAAAGTGATGCAGATAAAACACACCATAGTAAATGCCGTTATAGTTGGCTAGATCTGTTGTAGAGAATTTCTGAGCTGTTTGATATGATCTCTGATCTTTCAGATTACAGCTGTGGCCATGTTGGCCAACTAATCAATTGAATTATTTTACCAAGACAAAATTATCTGGTTTCTCTATGGAGTTTACATGCGTCACTACTTATAGCCTATATAGGAGGGGAAATCTAAATCAGTTTAGATCTAAATCTGATAGCTCAGAAATTGTCAGCTTAAACTTTCTAAAACCTTACTTGGAGTAAGAGCTGGTATCATCAGAGGCTGCCTTTTCTCAGAAGTCTGTTAATGAGCCACTGCTGCTTGAGCCATTTAAGAAGATTTTTGCCCTGTTACAAAGTGGAAAATACAGGGTTGTTAGAAAATAGGAGGAGAAAGACATGGTATAATACACTCCTGTAAGTTGCAGCTATTTTTCTTAAAAACCTTAAAACCCCTGTATGGTTTGTAATGTTTTTAGGAAGGGGATTTTCTTGCAGTACACAATATCTGGCTTTCTGCAATGGGAATTATGAGGAAAATACTGATGTAGGAGGATTTTGTCCACAAAGCCAAGACATCCCATTGCTAGAAAATGTTAGACCTGGCAGGGTACCGAAGCTGCCTCAGAGCGAGCCTCTGGTAAAAGGGTCTCAGTCCATTAGGAATGAAAGGTAACTGAGCACTCTTTCCTGTGTCACAACGTGCAGGAAGCCTATATGGCTGCAGCAGTTTGGGAGTACAAATACTGGTTTTTTTAAGCTACCAAGTTGGTGCACAGAAAGCACTAAATACCAGAAAAGCAGCTACTTGAACTTGTCCACCTCTACAGACTTCTGTGTAGTCTAAAAATGCAAACAAACCAGAGACTCCACCCTTTGCCACAGCCCTAAACACCTGATAACTTAAGTTTTGATTTGGGTATGTGTTAAATCAAAATTTTCTCTTGTCAGTGATGATGTTTAAGTCTGTGCCTACAAATGATCTCCATATAATGGGTGTCTTTGGAAGCCTTAGTCTTCCCAAAAGGCAGCAGAAGAAACAGAAGAAAGCAAAGGTAATACTTACCATGCTCCGTCTTGTAAGATGTGAAGTCAGTAAGACATTATTCCTCAGTTCATACCTCAGCACCTTACTGTATCCTGAGGTTCAGAAGGAGGTGGTGTGAGGAAAGTGATTATGGAGGAATAAACTACAGACTAGGAACACCCTGCAATGGAGACTTCTTTAAAAGGGGACAGACCCCATGAGGAAAGGAACACACTCTGCCTTCCTCAGAAAAAGCGAAACCCATATGTATTTTGTAATCTGACACAAGCATTGGAAGGAGTCCATATTTCTCCTTTACATAAAGAGTTACTTCTTTGAGTGCCTCATATCTTGGAGACACTGAAGCAAATCCAAGGGTTTGTTATGTATCTGTTCCGTCAAAGTGATCAGAGTGCCATTGAAGCATTTAGTGTGCTCAGTCAGCACTGTAACACATCAAGCAGAGTGCCATTCTGGTCAGATACCCTGTGATGTCGGTGTCCCAAGATTTCCACTGGAATTTAAGAGGTCTCCTAAAAATGTCTTCTGGGTGTTTCCATTTTCCCTCTCTTTTTGTTGGCAGGTCTGCTTCTTTCTGCATCACAAAGGAAGCACTGGTAAATGATCAGTCTTACAGTGCTGCAGTGTTCAGCAGGCCCAGATATTACCATGTCTAAAACCATCCAACAATCCAGATTAAAGGTGGCAGGTGGGCCTGGAGAACATGCAAGTATTGCTGCTTATCCTTCACTGCACTATACAGACACAGTGGATTGTTCACGGGCTGGCTGTCAGCACTGACCGTGTACTTCTGCCACCATCAGATGACCAGACATAGCAAAAGAACTAGCTGGATCAGCTCTTACCATGACAGATGAGTGGAGAACTGCAAGTCAGTGCAGCAATGGAATGCAGAAGTTACTCTTGTGCTTGATCCCTGTCAGTGTTGAGGTTGACTAACTATAACACAGTAGTGAATACAGTCCCACTAACAAGGTATACAGGAGAGACAGAGAGGTTATATATTCAAAGATAGAAAGAAGGGCTGGAAATGTGTGTCAGCACCTTTCCCATTGATGTACGATGGCTTCACAGCCCATGCAAGCAGGGAGTATCATCTAGGCCTGAATGCCTCACTGTTGCGTGGTGGTCTGGGTGAGTAGGGTCACCAGTGTATGGTTTGACAGCTCTTTTCATTCCCAAGCTACCCTGCACTGGGCAGCAACTGTTAACCAAAAAGAGTCCAAAGACTAAATAGAGTGCACCAAAATAACAGTACTTTATTTTCTGTGATGTGTTTTGGAAATGAAGTACATAGGGATTGCTTCAGCATAAATACAAAACTTTCTTTTGATTTTAAACTGAGCTAGTATTTTAAGCACAACTAAAAATGATCACTGGACAGCAAAAACTTCCTTTAGGTAAAATTTTCAGAATATGTATACTGAAGTCACAGTGTCTTACATTGTATCTGATTGAGTTTTTCCATGTGTTGTCTGTAGAACAATTTTTACTTGTTTAAAGAACAAAGATGACGTTCTGTATATATACCACTAGTTGAGGTCATTTGTTGTACTTCTCAGAAGGGCAATCAGAAGAACTTTATGACTCTGATCACTATAAACAAGATTAGCAAGTTGACCGATGCCTTAGGAGACTTCATTATTTTGGAAGTGGCTCATGGAAAAAAATTCCCATCAAGTTTTCACGATTTTTACCATGTGCTACAGTACTTCTACCCAGTAGGCAAAACATGAGCCTCCCCACCTTAAATTTCAGGTTGGACTTTGCATGCCATACACAAGCCTTAGAGCAAGAAATGTTTAAATAAATAATGTCTTGTTGTTTGTGTATACAGTGCGCCTTTGCTGAGATCTGTGTACTTACTGGGTGGATCATAAAGCAAGAAAAAAAACCCCTTAACAATAAACTGTACAAGGTAAAAAACTCACCTTATTTGTCCCCAAACTTGAAGGACCGTGTAACCACATACCTTTATGTCTAGAGGTTAGTCAAGGGCAGCAGGTGTGGGTGTGGGGAATATACCATGTTTCACAAGGCAAAATACAAGGATTAAATATAACCTGGAAAGTATCCTGATTTTAAAAACTAAGTTATACTGTACTTGAAGTTTTATCCGTATACCATTTACAACAAAGTTCAGTCCAAAACACAAGACTGAAGAGGAGAAAGAAAAGAAACACGGAATTTTGATTTTTTTGTAGTATTTCATTTCAGATTGAATAATAGCATATTCTGTCTCCTATTTTCCATACAAGGAACTCAAAGCAGCTATGAGTGATAAGCATCTTGTCAGCCCTTGGAGGAAGAAAAAGACAGGCAAAATTTCCTCTTTCACAGTGCTTCTGCATGGAAATCCATGAGATTTGGTTGGGCTTTGCTTCTCTTACACCATCAGGAGCAGCGGTCACAGTGGGATAGGATGGTTTGTAGGGACAGCTTTAGTGGTCAGGGTCTCTAAAGTAGGAAATAGTTTGCATACCATGAGAAGCACCTGTAACACAGGCCTTGGAACTTCTGCCCTTTATAAGAAGCAGGTACTTAGAAACTGAGATCAGAACAGCCACCATCACTTCACCCTCCCCTACTGAAAAACACTCCATCTCCTCCAGGCAGTAGTTTTCTGGATATTATCAATGACTTGCTTGTCCACGTAAGTGGAATATTTGAAAAACCAAATGAAGGTAAGAGACTGGGCATGGTTGTTGTGATGCTCCTGTATTTTGTTATGGCCTACTGCTGTGGTTGGTAGTGTCAGAGAACAAAAAACCCAGACTGATTAAAACTGCAGTGTTCCCATTTGCATTTTGACAAACCTGTATCTGTCCAAAGCAACAGGCTACCTCCAGGGGTGAAGAAGTGCCAGATGATTTAAAGCCATATGAGCTGTGTGGGATAGGCACAGACAGGTGGGAGCCATTCTGTGGTAGAGACTGAAAGCTCTTCAAGTGGAGGGGAATCTGTGGTACTACTCTTTCAAGTTAATAGAAATACAAGTCACAGAAGAAGACAGATGCCTGACCTCTATGTGGGAAGCTCATGTCAGCCCCAAGGGAGGACTGTGAAAGTGATTTGTGAGGTGTGTAGTCCTTTCCATGAGAATAATCAGTGCAGAGGGTCTTCCACATAAAACATGCTATACATTTAACTCCTTTGCCTAAATCTAGGGCTGAAGACAGTGATTTTATTTTATGATTTGCCAGTAAATGGAGCAAACCCAATAGCAGGATATATATTCTTTTCCTACTGTCACTGAAATAAAAAATTGTTAAGAAAATAAAGTAGTGGCCTCTGGGACACAGAGCTCTTCACACCTGCTAGGAGGGTGCTTATGAATATGCACATAGACACTTAAGTGGAAAAACTAGCCTTGAAAAGACTCATTGAGCTCTCATCCTTGCTGGAGCAAAGATCAATTTGTGTACATGAGTGGGTATGTGTTATAAAAACCCTCCTTGAGGTGCCTACATACTTCTTGGAAGAAAATAATCTCTTAGAATCACTAAGGCAGAAATCCTAATTCTTGTTTGCTTTTATGGACAGCATCACAAATAATGTTTATTTGAAGTTTTTTTGACTGCTGCATGTTACTATCAGTCTAATATGAAATAATTCCTTTTTGTTTCCCAGAACCTTGCTCTTTGATATTCTGATTTTCATAGCCTGGGTGTTGTTGCAATATTGTAATACCTTTTAAAAGTATCTTTTTACAGAATGAACTGGTATTTAAAATTTAAACAAAAATAACAAAGCCACCAGTGAACTACTACTATTTGTCAGTAGTCCTTCCTATTTCAAGCAGAAGGTGCCCTCTGCAGGTAACTATTTTCAGATGAGGATTCTGGATGTGTGGCCCCTTTTATTTCTGAGTGTCAAGGTCTTTGCAGGATCAACCGGTGCTATTTTGTGTGTTTTAAAACTGATACTGCAATCTTGGCTGCAAAACCCAGCAAACAAATGGCACTAAGATATAAGTGTGCCAAGCAGCTGGTTTGCATCTGAAAATGATTTTTCCCTGAAGTGTGGGTGGGAGGGGTAGTGTTGGGTAGGTGTCGCAGCAAATATTTTTTCTGCAATTTGACAGTGTTTTCATTATTGATTTTTTTTTTTTTTTTTAATTCATTGTTCATGGCAAGAAGTAGCTATAAAGTTGTATGCTGTAGCAGCGTGCCATTTGAATTGAATGGACAGGCAAAAAGGGTACAGTCTAAACACTGCTGAGAAGGCATCTTGCTCACCTTAAAGACCATTGTGTGTTCCACCTTTTTTTCTTTTTCTCTGCAGTCAGTCGTGCCTAAGTGGGTTATAGTGTTCAAGTTCTCTGAGTGGACTTTGTGAAAAGGGAGCTCTGTGCCCCTCTGAGGCAGAAGTGCTATAACTCACTCTTTCTCCTGGCTCCATCACACAGTTTGCTCAGGGACACGCAGACGGCATGGAGGGAGGGGAGGAGAGAAATGGGGATGATGGTGATGTCTGAGCTGTACTTGATGTCACATCGGACAGTAATGAAGCCTTGTAGCTGGGCAGCAGCTAGCAGTGCAGCAAGTTTGAGAGCAACAGGGTATGTGGGGACCAGCCAAGACATCACCTACTGCCTCTTCTGGAGAGAGGGACACCAGCAAACTTGCTGGCAGCAGCTAAATACAAAGGTCTGAGAGGAACCCAACTGCAACTTTAATCTTAACGTGTGCATTTGTTTTTCTTTCCTCTCTCCCATCGCTGCAGTGACCATCTCCTGGCGGAGCACAACGTTTCCTCTCATCCCAAAATGCTCTTCTGGCACAGTCAGCCTGAACATTATCACCATCACCAGTATCCCACCAGTAACAACAGCTACCTGCGGTAAGGGAAGAATTGGAGTGACTTTAAATTGTAGTAATAATTATAATGCTGTAACACACAGGAATGCAGACTGTATAGCCTTTGCTAATTCACAAATTCAAGCATTCAAACAGAGCTGGTGATTTGAAAATAATTTGAGCAGTACAGTCAACACAGCAGAGATTTACTTTCCTACAGCTCTACAATTTTCACAAGCCATGACACTGTATGTGTGTGCTACTAACAGTGATAGGAATGTTTTACTGTTTAATATGATATCACAGATGTGTCATTTTCTTGTTTCTTTTTCTAATTACATTTGCAGTCTGTAGATAAAATCTGCTTATCTGAAGTAATACAGACTTAGAAATACCTTGACGTTTCACATCTACTCTGATTATTTGCTGACACTCAACTGATCTGCAGGACCAGGACTACAGGCTGCTTGTCATATCAGCCCAGGCACACTGCCTAAATGCTTTCAATTGAAATTCTGATGCAATATACAGCTTATTGCATCAGCATATTCCTGTGAGCTATGAACCTCCCTTACCTCTTCATGACTAAAATATTATTTCTTTACAGTATTCAAATTTTTCTTATAATTAAAAATGATTATGCTCTGACAAGAGCCAGGCTCACAGATTCCTGATAATCTTGATGTTAATTGGGTTTCAATTTATAGCATGGTTTGCTCTTTGTATTAACCTTTAGCTTATTACTTTTTGGCTAAATACAATGTATGGAAACATGACAGTGTTTAATCTATGGCTCTTTCTGTGTTGGTAGTCTCACATTTATTGCTGCATCACAGCACTACTTCTGCTCTTGTAAAATTGTTGACTAGCATGTTTTTATTAGAAATGTGTGAAGTTTTAGAGTTTAAAACAAACGAACAAAGAAAACCCAAAGGAATTGAGGCTATATTTGGGTTCCAAAGTGTGAAACTAATGAAACTGCAGTGGAGTTTTATAAAATCAATCCATCTCAGGACTAAGGTCAGAGTGAGTTGAAATTTAGGTAGGCTAACACAAATACGTAGCAAACACAATACTGTTTCTATTGACTCAAGCAATAAACCAGAAATGGAGGTGCTCAAGTTCCCTGATGCAATCCTGTTTACAAGTGACACACACAGTTCCCAGTGCAAAAAGAACCAAACCATATGGGAAAGTGAGGATGTTAACCCACACCTCCAGTCCTCCCTTCTTCGGCCTCTGTTCCACCTCAGGGAGGTGTGTCCCTTCCTGGCTTTTCTCAGGGCCTTGCTCTCATTCTGGGCCCATTTTTGCCACGTCCTTGTCTGTCTTCATCACTTCTGTTTTCCCAGCCTTATCTAAAAATCTGCCACTTGAGTCCCTCTGAAGTTGCTCTTCCCACGCACTTTTGAGCAGCTGCCTTCAGGTTTGGAGGCAGCCTGCATCTGTGTTTTGGTATTGAAATACAGCATAGGAGGGACATTTTCATCAATTAAGGGCTGTGTACAGGAGCTCAGACTGCCCCTTGAGGCTGACTGCTTGGAGCAGGTAGAACACAAACCAGTTCAGGCCGGAGGCTTCAGTCTGCCTATAATCATCAAGTTGCTTGGCTCTGTCCTTAGTGCTTCACCCTTGGCAAAGCACCACCCTTCAGTCCTGCATCCTGGCTTATAGAGAAAAGCCATCGACCTCAGGGGAGAATGTCAGCCAGTGTTAGGGATGAGCAGATGGAGCGAGGAGTGTCTTGGGATCCTCACACTTTGATGCAGATATGTTTGCAAAATCAGGCTCCCACTGCCTGCACTTGCTCTCTGTTATATCGTGTCTCCAATTCCCATTAGTGGATCTGCAGAAATGGAACAGCAGGGCCACAGGGAATGTCATCTCTGACAGTTTATGCTTGTGGATTTGGCCTGCTCAGAGGGTTAGAGAAGAAATTGGAAATCTCAAAATGCTTAACTCCTGTTTTTAGACAATTCCACCAGGCACATAGCAAGCTTTGAATGTTTCTCATGTCACCAAAGCTTGGGAGGGAGCCAGGAGGAAAGCTGGATCATTCTGTAAGTATATGGAGTCTTCTCTGTCCCATAGCCTGTGATCTCAGCCATACCAATAAGTAAATATTTAACAATTTAGGCAAAAAATCTGCAATCTCATCCTCAAAACTAGTGCATGTGCCTAACTTGTGGGACTCTGCATGGGGCTTATATTGTCTATGTTGCAGAATATCAATTTTATTAGGAAAAAAGACATAAAAAATGTACTATATGTGCATACTATGTGGATTTTCAATGGTTTGTATTTGATTAAACCCACTCTAGTGTTCCATGGAATACAGAGAGCATCAAAAGTATGACAGATTTTCCAGTCAAGACTGCATCACAATTACAAAAACTAGACATTTGAGTACTTGAGCTGATTGGCACTGGAGTCACAACTCCATATGCTGGCTGTATCCGGCTGGAAAATGGTGTTTGTGTGCATTGCTGATCCTCAGCAGAAGATCCGAGAATGGGACTGATCAGGGAACCTGCCCCAAAGAAAGAAACACATCACACACCTGTACTTTGAAAACAGCATAAAACAAACAAACACCATACACCTCTACAGAAAACATGTAAATTAGACAAGGATACAAATAATGCTAAAGAAAAAAATGTCTTCACTTTAATATTCATATTTTAACATAAAAAGGACACTTTGTGTCCTAAAAATACCTAAAGATAACGTATTCAGGAATGCTAAGTCAGTTTGTTTATCATGAACAAACTACACCCAACTTTTTAAGACTGAAGTGCAAGAGGATGGGTCTCACTGTATCTATTTAAGATACCCTTAGAAGAGGTTGGAATTTATGGCAGAAAAAAGCCCAATTCCCAGTATAAAAATCACCAGTTTATGATCTTGTAACTGCTACGTAGCTATGTTAATGCAAGCCTAATAAGCAGATAAACCAGTCTTGCTCTGCATAAATCAATCTGTATGTGGCTTCTCTGGGCTTGGATCCTGTCTTAACTTATCTGAGTGTCAGAAGTAGAAAGTGCACTACTTTTGGTTTCCCACAAACCACCACCTTCTTTTGTACAACTTAAAAAGGTGGGTTGTAGTGTTATTTCTGCTACCTTATTATGAAGTCCACTTCAGGTCTACACACAAGGTCTGAGCTCTCAACTAAAACTGTAATCCTTCAATGATAGGAGTTCTAGCTAATGACATCATTTGGCTTGTTGCTGTCTTCAGAAGTGCTCCCATCATAATAGTAAATTAATGAATTCAGGATATTGTTGTCATTTTGT
Organism: Acropternis orthonyx; assembly: GCA_035583155.1. Lineage (NCBI taxonomy): Eukaryota > Metazoa > Chordata > Aves > Passeriformes > Rhinocryptidae > Acropternis > Acropternis orthonyx. Next base: position 55,302,543 of record JAWWEU010000081.1, on the reverse strand, counting down.
CAGGCTTAAAAGAAGTTTTGCCTCTTAATTTTAGCTCTTCTCACTAAAAGCTGTAACCTGGTAGCCAGTACTTGTCCACTTGTCCATGAGCTCATGCCCTCTTCATAAATTTCCCTTTTTTTAAGCTTGCCCTTGTATGCAGATGAACTGTTCATCTGTCCCCAGACAGGCAGAGAAGTCATCAGCAATCACACAGCAGCAAAAATACTGGCACCTTTCTGTGGAGAAACCGGCAGTCTTATTTTAACTTACTAATTGCCTTTAAAGATCATAAATCATGGTGTATGTGATTCTCCTTATCTTTGAGGATGTCATATGCACATTTTGAACAACATTTTGTTAATCATTAGTGAATTTAGGGCCTTTCTAACTTCATCTTTTGCAAAACTTGTGCAATTGTACTTAAAGCATGTAACTACATGATCAAAATATGTTTTACAGTCTCAGTACTTTTCTGTAGTTTGCACTCTGGATACATAATTTTAATGAAAGATCTCATAAAAATTATTTATCCTCTGAATTATTAACACGAGGGTTTTTTTTGAGAACCCTTATTTACATCAAGTCATGGGTTACTTACTCTGTTTGATGATGAGAGGGAATGGGATTAGGATTATAATTTAAATTATTGGCAGTTCCAGCTTTTCCTTGCATCTCTCCTAGTCTTTTTCAACTGCCAGGCCATTATAATCAACAAGAATCATTCATTAAAAGCTTAGCTGTCTCTTGGGACCTTTCCTTGGAGAAATATAAAACAATCCATTTTAATAACAGGATAAAATCAATCAACTTTAGTAATTTTTACAATTTATAAATTCACAGCGCAGAAAAGAGAAATTTGACGCTACTCGAATGTACCTGGGCCGAGCTCGGTTTGGCCTGTTAAATGCCAGCCTTAACACAGCCACAAACCTACAGCCATGGAGCTCCCGGAGCGGGTCCGGCGGAGGGCAACAAAGCTGATGAAGGACCTGGAGCATCTCTCTTATGAGGAAGGCTGAGAGAGACGGGCCTGCTCGGCCTCGAGAGGCGATGACTGAGGCGCCCTCATCAATACGGATCTGAAGGGAGGGCCAAGAGGGCAGACCCAGGCTCCTCTTGGCGGGGCCGAGCACTAGGACAGGAGTCCCTGGGCAGGAATTGATGCGCAGGGTAACTCGCACCCGCCTCTGAGGGAGAGGCTCTTCCCTGTGGCAGTGACCGGGCACTGACGGGCTCCCCGCGGAGCTCGGGGGGCGGGCCGATCGCCCGGTGACGTCACCCGGCGCGCCCCCCTCATTGGCCGGGCTCCCCCCTCTCTCCCCCTCCGCGCTCGCCTCTGAGTGGTCGCCGCGGCGGGCGCGCGCGGGGGCGGGCGCCGCCGCCATGTTGTGCCGAGCGGCGGTGGCGGCGGCGCTCTGAGGGACGGGGCGGGCGCGGCCCCCGGACCGGGACCGGGACTGGCACCGGCAACGGCACCGGCGGCTCCTCCTGCCCGCGGTGCTGCCGCCGCAGCCTACCCCCTGCGAACGATGCGGCGGGAGGCGCCGCTGGGCTGGGTCGGAGCTCGGGCGGCGGCCGCTCTGGGCAGTGTCCGGCCGGAGGCGGAGGAGGAGGCCGCCCGGTCCGCAGCGCCCTCGGGATGCTGAGCGCGGCCCCGCGGCCTGGTGGCGCCGCGAGCAGAGCGCCCCGCCGGGGCTGAGCGCGGACCCGGACCCGTCCCCCGCCCCGCACACGCTCTACCCCCTTCCCCCCCTCCCCTTCCCCCCTTAGCCCCTCGCCCTCCCGGCGCCGCCCCCCCCGGCCCGGCGGCTCCGCGTGCCCGGCCCGCCACCTGCGGGCGGCGCCGCACAAAGGGCCGAGCGGGGCCGCGAACCGGGGCGGGCCCGCGGCTGCTGCACCTGCCGCGGCACGGGCCGGGGGGAGCCGGCACCCACTGCCCGGCCCCTGCCGCGCTTCGTGGCCCCCGGCGGAGGGCACCGCGGGCACGTAACAGGTTCGGGTGCCGCCGGGCCGCGGCTGTGGCACTGCCGCGGCGCGGGGTTGTTCGGCTGTCGGGGCTGCCGGGCTCGGCCGGGCGCCGACGGCCCGTCCGCGATTCCTCCCGCTCGGTTAGACCCGCCGCTGGGCAGGCGCTGCCGCCGCTGGGCAGAGCTCCCTCGACGGGCAGCCCCGGTCCCCTCGGCGTGCCGCCCCGGTCCCCGCTCGCAGCTGGCGGGCGGCGCTGCCGGTGCCGGTGCCGGTGCGGGGGGCGGCACACAAAGGCCGCGCGTGCCGGGCGGGCGGCGCGGGGCGGGGGCGGGGCC
>JAWWEU010000081.1:55256619-55300158 GCA_035583155.1 Acropternis orthonyx | reverse complement strand
ACACCCCCCCCCCCCCCCCCCGCCCCGGAGCTGCCCCCGGGCGGCGGGGCCGCGTTCCCCCCGGCCCGCTCGGGCCTGCCCCAGCCCCTGCCGCGCCGGAAGGAGCCGCGGCTCCGCACGCCTCTCCCCTCTCCCTTTTCATTCCCGCGGCTCCCGCAGGCCTTTCCCGAGCAGCGGGCCCGTGTCGGAGGGGCTGCCGCCCTGCCCTGCGCCGCCGCTGGCAGGTGGGCGGGCGGGCAGGGCCTGGCGTGGGGGGCTCGTCTCTTTTTATGTGTGATCTCTGCCCGAAAGCGACGTTTCGCTGCATCTGGGGTCGTCTAATCGCACCCCGCGTCCTGGAAGATGATAATTTTGTACTGGATAAATGTAATTCGTTTTCATAACGCACACTCATCGTTGTCTCCGCCGTTTAAAAATGTTTTTTTCTCGAGCAGGTAAACGTAGTTAATGGGGTAGTAGTATGGTTGTATTTTCCCAGTTTGTTTATTCTTCTATATTTCTGTGTAGTGTTGTTTTTCTTCTCTTTTTTTCTTGCCATGTAGCTCTTTCTGTCCTTAATCAGTTTGGTGCTTTCCTTACCTTTTTGTTGTTTTGCAGGTTTTACAGAGTTAAAGTGTTTAAGTAGCGTTTGGCTGTGCTTTTTCGAAGCAGAGATAAAATTCTACTTGCATGAAATGAGTAAATTTTATCTCTCTGATGGGCAGAATGTGGTGGATTCCTCAGTGACGACTTAGCATGGGAAAGAAAAACTGTTTTGGAGACACTGGGAGACATTTTAGTCTAAGGTTTTCGACAGGGTTAGTCAGTATTTGGAGAGTCTGGAGAAGCAAAGCAGTTGCACTTGGTAGTTTTGGTGGCCTAGCCTGTATGGAAGGCACATTGTCTCTCAGGTGACCACGAGTTCCAACTATTATATGTATTTTAAGGCAGTACTACCCACGTGAAGTGTTGAAAGTGCATTTCCTGGAAGTTACAAATAATGGCTACTGCTGAATAGAAATGAGGACCCTTCTGCTAGTATTTGGGGTTGTGAACTTAGCAGGTTCATGGTCGGATACATATTTGGTGGGGGTTTTGTTCTCTGTGGGGTTTGTGGTGTTTTTTTTGGGTTTTTTTGTTTTTTTTTTTTAATTAAAAAAAAGTTTGAGGATTTGCCAGTTCAGAGAACAAAGTGATTGATCTCTCTTGATGAAAATACTCCTGATGTTATATTCACCTTGTCTGGATTTTATGCCACTTCTGTCCCATTTCTTCCTTAGCAAATGTTCATCCCATGAAGTGTAGTGCCAGTTTTTGCGGGCAGCTGTATGGTGGATGCCTGGGTGGCTTCTCAGTATGCAAACTGCTCCTGCTCTCCCCTTCTCTATCACAATTCAGTTCTTTCTAGGATTTCTTATGATTAAAAATACTGAGTTTTGACTGGATTTTTAAAAAATATTTTCCTTTCTTTTCACAGACTTCATTCCTCCTCCCAGTAATGCTCACTGTTCAGTTTTTTGGAACTATAAAAGTTGTAACGTTTGTTGTTGTTGGATAGATTGTTTTTTCTGCTCCTGTCATCCTGTTATGGTGGGTAGCAATCCTAAGTAGTTTTTAGTTACAAATACCTGCCTTTTAAGACATTCTGAATCATCACAAAAACAGTTGTAGCCATTAAAAACACTTAAAAAGTAACATTGCACAAGTTAAGCTATAGATTGGTTTTGAATTTTGTTGCATACTTTGGAATGTATTTTTGGAAAACACATGACAGTTGTATTATTTGTAACTTCAATCTCTGACCACATAGTTAAAAGGTTCACCTAGTTGCAATTAGTGTTTGTGGGACTCAGAGTGATGTCAGCAAGCATGTGAATTATTTTATGCATTGCTTAGTTTTCTACTTTAGGGAAATTACAGCCTGTTAAATGATGTGAGAGGGGGAGACTAAGAGAAGTGGCATAGCATGAAGAGCGAGAGGTATTGTTCTATGCCAGTAGAAGCTAATTACTTGTCACTTTCTTAAAAGAAAATTAAAATACAGAAGTAAAAGAAATAACTGCCTAGAGGGGAGCGTTTGGATTGCTCCCTAAGTAATATTGCCCAAGTATTTTGTTAGCAAGGCCTGCATGTAACTCTTTTACCTGCTAGGGTTGTATATAGGGTAGTTGATACATCCAGAAGGTGATGATGAGTCAGTGCCCTGAAGTAGAATATATGGCATTACTCCCGTGTTTATTCTTATTAAGAAAGCCGCTGATGTCTGTTGATCAGTGACTAAATTTTTTTTAAGAAGGCAGCTAAATGCCTCCTAAATTTCTCTGCAGATTCATGTGGTTTTAAATAGGTTTCAAAATTCTGTTATAAAATCCCGAAAGCCTGTTTTTTTTGATTGCTGTTCTAATGCCTCACCCAATAAGAAACTGCCTATAAACACAAAATGCAATTTGGGTGTTAATAACAGTTGTAACAGTTGTCAGATGTGTCAAGTAACCCCACCAAAGCCTAGATAAAAACACTGTACCTTTAGTGATAGTGAGTTTTGAGTATTGCTGTTATATTCAGTTAGTAATGACACCCATCATGTTTTCTTACAAATCCATCCATTGTAACACAACAGGAATTGTGTGCTTTTGGGTACTGATCGTTGCTATGAACTGTTAAAAAAATGGAGGCTGTTTAATTGGAAAGATAAGTTTCAAAGAATTACCTGTCATTTCTAGCAGAATTCCATTTTTCATCTAATGAATTATTTGATTAATAAATCAGTTTAAGTTAAATGAGCATTAGTAGACAGACAAGTGCCTTAATGACTGAATTTTTATGTGTAAATTGGAAGCTTAATCTATGGATTTATTTAAATGCATGCATTTCCAGTGGTGTTTTTAGTGCTAAAATTCACGCCTATCATGGGGGACTTGGTGATTGTTTCAGGACTAGCTGTTTTGGTATGTATTTGTAATTTAAAATCTGAGATTCATTAAACTGAACTGAAAAAGATGACTCTTGGTTCTGAAATGGGAAAGTCTGTACAAAAGGCTCTTTGAAAGTACTTCCAGATAATCCTCCATTTTTTGGGGAATCAAGTCATTTTGACTCTGCAGCATCTCCCAAACACTGAAGTGTCTTTCTAAAATGGAGCTGGTTGCTGCCTTGGTTGAAAAGAACAAAAGCTCCAGTGAAGCCATCAGTCTTATTTCCTTACTGTAATGTGGAGGGCGTTGTATGGTGAAGGAACTTTGTTTATCAGGTCTCCTCCGCAGTTCAGGCTAAAGTAACCATGAAGGTGGTCAGTAAGGAGTTGAGGGACGATTGTCTTACAGCCTATAGCTCTGGTTTTAGATGCAGAAGAGAGGGAGAATGTTGTCTTCTAACAGCTTTTGGGTCCCTAACATACTTTTTTTTTGCTTCTCATGAACATGATTGGGTCATGATAGTTACTGCCTTAACTTTATAGCTGCTGTGCAAAAATAAAAAATGTTATCTCATTCAGGCCCTGGTTTTGGCTGCTGTTACATTATGACAGACAAAATGACTGTTCATGCTTCCCCTAAGGCTTCCCACTCTTTTGAGACTCTGCTGCTGGTTACATTTTCTATTTAAGAGGAGTGCTTACTTAAGATATCCTGAATTTTTTATTTTCTTTTTCAGACATGTACAGTATTTTCTGCAGAATACATTATAGAGCTTCTGCTGCAGTGGTCTGTTCTATTTTTATGCATTGCATTGTAGAAAAAGTTATTTTCACTGACATCTAGACTCTGTAAAATAAAATGTTATGTACTGGTTAGAATTGGAGCTTGATTCTTCGTGCAAGCACACAGATTCATAAATACCTGTCAGGAAATGGGCATTTGAAGGAAAAGAGACTCCACAAAACTAATTATCCTCACTTTGTTACCCCAGATAAAATGTGTTGAAAGATATACCTCATGTCCTAGATCACTGACACTGGTTTGGGGTTGGGTTTGTTTGGTTGTTTCTTTTCTTCTTGCTTGAGTCTGTGAGTACATTACAAGAAGTCAGGGACCAGTCTAATTTTTAAGGAAAAGCCTTCTAATTCTATAACTGTCTTCTCTGTTCTGTCACCTCTCATGGTGGATGGACATCTTGAATTGAGAGCAGGGCAGCAAGTCTGCCTTTGTCTACTCTTAATGCATTACTCCTGTGTAGGAGCAATCTGTACTAGAGGAGCTTCCTGACCTCCCTGTGTTGGAGGACTGGATGCAGAACCATGGATTTGTCATGGAGAACAGTCTTACTTCTTTTCCTTGGTACCATCAAGAGCTTAGGAAGACACAGATTTTGGTGTTGGCCTTTTCTTTCTTTGATTGGTTATTTTTTGTATTTTGTGCCAGACTCACCTTAAGTTGAAACCTTAAACCGTCTGAGTTTCCGTCTGGTTGGTTGTGGGATTCCCAGGAACAGCAGTACATTTGCACCTGTTTCTCATTCGTGTTGCACTTCTTGACAGCTGCTACAGAGAAAATCGTGTCCCAGGAATTAATTCCAGGGCTCTTGTCTCACATCAAAATTGCTTTTGCAGACACAGGGAAGGTGTTAGGAAGTACCAGTTCTCCTGTCCCCTTATGTTTTTCTATGGCTTGTTCACACCTCTTAACAGTCCAGAACTTGGCTTTGGGATCATACCTCTTAATGCAAATACCGCTTGAGAAAAATTTTTCTCAAGGTATTTGCCCTTGTAAGCCATGCTTTAAAGTTTCAAAAGGCCTGCATATTCTTGGGATGCTTCTATACTCACACCCAAAAGTATACAGTCCAGAAAGCAGATAAGGCAAATGATTGATGGAACCATCACTTTGATGATGTAGTAGTTCCTGTTCTTATAAGAACAGGTGGTTCTTAATTTATTTTATGACCCTATTATCATTAGGGAGGGTTTTTTGTGTGTGTGTGTATTAGCTTTTTTTTAAAATGCTTCGGACAAAGTGTTGAAAAGAGTGTTTTAAATTTATAAGAAAAGTAATTTTTGAAGGCTTGCGAACACATTTCACAGGCTTGGGAGGATAAATTGATTTTTCTTCATCTTTTGTGCTATGCTCATGTAGGCTACATAGCATAGGACAGCTTATCACCTGTGATCCACCCCCCTGGATGCTTCAGTTCAAGTATCAGCATTCACCTTGTTTCCACTTTCTAAGTTTTCCTACTTTTGTATGGTGAAGTTTTATTGATGCACCTCTGTAGCATAGCTAGCTAAGACTGGGTGTTGGAGGATGTGTTTGCCGCCTACTCTTGGTGTGTAAGGAAGACTGTTTCTGTTTGATTCTTTCTGGGAAAATTTTCTTCCTCTGCCTAGGAGGAAAGAATGCCTTTCATGTGAATGCTTTAGATAACATTTTCTGAGGGACTGAGATAAGACTTTTCTCACTGGAGCTAATAGTTTCGAAAACTTGGTCTCAATGTTCTTCCATCAGGAGAGTAAACATTGATAGATTGACTTTTTCAAATTATGTCAAGAAATTAACAAAATACGCAGCTTGTCCTTCAAAACATTGCTACTCACTTATACATCAGCTTGCTTTTAGTAGTCTAAACTTCACTTAAATGGGACAAGTGAAGTAAATTAGTCTTTACTTCATAAGATCAAAAGTTAACAGTGACAAAAAAAGAACGGAATCAGTCTCCTAAAGCTTTCTGGTCTCCTGTAGCCTGAAATAGTTCCAACAGTAGCTGTTTTGGAACCCTTGCCTTTCCCCCATCTGGACAGCTCTGCCAGTGGGTGCTTCAGTTTAGGTAAGCGGTTCTTTGCCATGTAACCTGAGCAAAGCTGGCAGTAAAAGTCCCTGTCGCAGATCTGCACTGGGCCAACAGAAGTCACATTTCACCAGGTAAGCAGAAAAATGACTAAAGGATGCATGCATAAGTATGCATAAACACGGAGGCTTCCAGGGATTTACTGGGGGCAGATGATTTGTAATGCCAGGCCATTGGCTTTTTAAAAATGCAGAAATTGTATCGAGGGTCTGAGGGGGGAAAAAAGCTGGAACTGAGAGGGCTAATCTGCCCTCCTGGTGTTTGGTTTTTTTCCTTTTTGTTTGTTGGGACTTACAATAGAATCAGTATAAGGTTAGAGATGGTAAAAGACCAATTTAGCATCTCTACAGTTTCTGGGAAGGTGATTGACTTAATAGCATATATTATATGCAGTTTATAGTCTTCAGTTTAAGTAAAGAGCACTGATAAAAGTACTAAAATTCTGTTTCCCATTGGTTTCTTTCTCTGAATTGTGAGCACTCTTCGCATCTTTTCTTCAGCTGTGCTGTGTGAGCAGTGAATTTTATTTTGTAGAAAGTGCTTGTCACTGAAGTTTAGCTGGTTCCTATTTGAATTGGCACTTTAAAATCTTCATTTGAAATGTTTTACTCGTACTCTGTTGACTGTTAATTGCCTGCAGCTTTTATCCATTTTTAGATGGGGAAAAAAGTGTGTTGAAATGCAAAACCACTGATATTTCATTCTTTGAGTGAATGAATCAAAGTGTTATTTAACTTATATTTATTTAAAGCTGGTCTAGGAAGGAGTTTAACTTGTATTGGCGTCTCTTTTCCTTTGGAAATATAGTAGTACCCAGAAGATTCTTTTATAAGAAAAGTTTGCCTTGTGCTGTTTTCTGGAGTGTTTTTTTGGAATGGTGGCATTTAAGAATGAACATTATGCTCTCTTTACAGCTAAACTGTAGAGTTGGATGTCTTTTTTTTCTTCTTCTTCAGTGATAATTAGTCATTACCACTTCGTAAGTATTAGCAAAAGCAGGTTTGCTGGCTAAATTGGTCCTCGATTTATATTTGTTGGCTTCCAATACCTTGTCTCTTATCTACTTCATTAACCACATCACACTTTCTTAAGCCAGACCAACTACAGTTTTATTATGTAAATAAATTTAAACTGTGGGTGGAAAATGAAGGCTTGAAAGATATTTTTCATAAATACACAAAAGACTTCTCTTTTTAATCTTGTGTGTTTTGTGAAGGCAGGTGCTGCAGAATTTAGGAATTACAGATTATTTATTTGGTGAGATGCTTTCCTTGCCTGCGCTGTTGCACTTCCAGCTCCTATGTGTGTATTTTAAACATTGCTCTCGTTTTGGTGTTCTTGCCATTTTAAAGTTCCTCCTCGTAAAAACAGTAGTGGTAGTGGTTTATGTGCCAGGGTGTGTGGTGAGTAGCAGTCCTGTGTTCCCTCTGCTTGTCCCTATGCTCCCTCCCTGCTGCCCCTCTGACTGATACCGAGGCATGAGGCATCTCGTTGTTTCTTCTCAGTCATCCTCAAGGAGCAGTCACCAATACACAGAATTTTCTGTCTTACTGATGGATGTGGCAGTCCTTTTTATTTTTTTTTTGTACAAATAAACTCTTTTGAGGGTGTCCACTTCTCCCAAATGGGCATTTCATGTTATCGTCCTTTGTAACTTACTTAAGCCTTCTCTGAGCTCCAGTTTGGGCAACTGTCGTCAGAAGTAGTTAGGATATGGTTTGGTAGACTGGTAATGCTTTATTGGACAGTGTCTTGCATTGTCCTTCTTTCATGCCTTTTTGTGTAGCATGTCCTGTGGTTTCTTTGTAGTGGAAAGGAAGGTGTAACGGGTGGGGGTTTTTTTTGGTATGAGCTGGAATTCAAGAAGAATTTATAATAGAGTTCTCTTTAAAGAAAGCAGGTTCTCACAGGAATGAGGAACAGTGAAAAAAAAGTTTTAAGAAAATGTTTGGATACAATGTACAAATAATAGTGCAATATAGATAAGACATTTACAGTTATTTTACAAAATATATTAAATCTGTGTTTATGATCAATACAAGAGATAAAACAAGATACATGTTGGTTAAAAACTGAGTCAACAGGTGAGGTGGTGTAAGAAATCTTGGAAATTCCATTTCTACACTGAATTAAAAAAATTTCATGGATCTGCAGATGATTTAATCATAAAAATTCAGTGCAAGAAAAACACTTTGATGTTAAATGTATGAGGAAGACTAATCTGTTGCTAATACAGGTCATTGGTTTCTGTAGAACACAGATGCTGTGTTTGCTGGTTGTGGTGAAACTGTCTTTCTTATGGCAGCCTGTGAACAACATGGATTGCTCTTTACTCTTCTGAAACTTAGCAGTTCCAAAGTTTTTCTGGTGGTTGTGAGTCTTACATAAGTGAAGTGAGTCTTGGCATAAACTTTCTATAACTTTCATGAATCTGTGGCGTAATCATTTTTGGGCTATCCAGTGTGCTAAAACCTAAGAAAAGTTAAGATTGAAAAGTCTTCAACATCCATAGAATTAATAGGTTAGATATAACAGTACTAAGTGGGGAGAGAGACACTCACAGTGTAGGTAGGTTACTTACTTTGGGGAATATACTATTTCAAAGAAGAAAGTGAAAACTTTGCTTTCATCTGCATGTTTTTTAGGCAATCTTCCCTTTGTTGACAGATGAGAAGATTAAGGAGAACTGATTTTGTTCAGTGGAGACAAGAACTGAAGATTAAAATTTCATAGGAACAGCACAGCTTTATTTATTTTCTGCTTAGGTCCCATGGCATTGTTTATGTATCCTAGCCTAAAGTTCTGATGGAAAATGTTTTGGATACTGCTCATATAGGTTTCACTGATAAACTGAGTGACACATTTTATCTATTTCACTGGGGGGTTTTTTTAAGTCACAAGTAACTTTTTCTCTTAACTTCAGGCAAAACAGGGCAAACAGTCTCACAGAGTTATTTATTTTCTTCTTTTCAGTGATGTCTTGGCACTGCCTATTTTCAAACAGGAAGATTCCAGCCTTCCACAAGAAAACGAGACCAAACATCCACCCTTTCAGTATGTTATGTGTGCTGCAACATCTCCAGCAGTAAAATTATATGATGAAACTCTCACATACTTGAATCAAGGTTGGTATACATGTGTAAATTCAGCTTGTGGTGCAGATCTAAAACTGAAATGGTATTTCGTGGTTTGATACATGTGTGTATATCCAAAATGAATGTATGTAAAAAATGAAGTTGGATTTCTTACTTGTAGTCCTTTTTGTCCAAACTGTAGGCTCCTTTATATTATTACTTCCCCTTTAGAGTCTGGTGGGGTTTGTTTTGTTGGTTTATTTTGCTTTTTCCAGCTGTTTGTTGCCTCTCTCCATTCCCCAATAAAATCAAGTCACCAGAGCTTTTAGAAAGACAAATTCCAGGTAGTAATAACTTAAAATGCAGGACTAATTTTGCATTCCTGTTTAGACTTCATCGATACTAGCAAGCTTGCTGGCTTAAAGGTATACTCGTGAACCCAACTCAAGAGATTACAAGTCAGAGTTGCAATTTACTGAAAAGATTACAATAAATACAATGATACAGAGAAAACTAGTTTTAATCTGCAAAAACAGATGTATAACCCAGCACCCTGGGGCACAAGTAGAATGCTGTTCATCAGCCCCTGTGGCACCTGTGTGGTCCCTCTGAGTGCAGAGTAAAAGGAAAGGAAAGGAAAATCTGTTGGTGAGGATGATGGTCACAGTCTGGCTGAGAGTGGCAGGCATAGTGCTGCTGGAGTTCTGTTCCTCCTCTGGGTCTGATGAGTGGGTACGGAAGTCCCAAAACCCGAAGATTATATATATTATATAGGTGGGAATGCCCAGCACCTCCCCCAGAGTGGGGAGTTTCACAGTGGGTGATTTAACTCTCTGAGTTGTAGGATATTTTTGGAATCTTTGGTGGTCTAGGTCATTGCTATTGCCTACTGTGCCAGTCCTGACAGCCCATGAGCAGAGATGACCCCTCAGGCTGGGAGTGAAGGTGCTGATGCCTCCCCAGAGGGGAGTTACCACAGTGGAGTCACTGGTGTGAAGACAAAGAAAACCTCCCCTGTCTCCCAGGGTTCTTTAACACCCAGCTTGTAGCCTGAGGGGTCAGGTGTGCCCTGGGCAGCTGCTGCAAATGATCCATTATTGACAGTCCATCAGAAATGACACAGAGGGTGTAGAATACACAGTTTTGTTCCTCGGCTCCTGTAACTGGGACAGCAAGTTAATTGGTTATTTGAATAAGGTACACACAAACAACCCTCCAAAGTCATACTAAATGCTACAGTATCAATCCTTGAACAAAAAGTGCTGCACAGCAGAGGCCACTGTAATTGCTGTCAAATTAGCTATGCATATCTGCCCGGATCAGTATTATGTTTGAAACATAAACAGAAGTGCAGCTACCTTTGTTGTTACCTTTGGAGCTTGTGTGCGTTTCACTGTTGTCTGTCGACATTTATCAGAAATTAACTGGTTATATACTTTGTGTGAATTATGCTGGGTTTTTTTCCTCGTAGCCTGTGGTAAATTTGCATGAAAATTCATGTTTTTTTCTTGTAGAGAGAGCACTGCCTGCTGGTAAAATAAGCTGAATGCAGTCATTGCCATATGATAAAACCTCCCTCACCTCTGGAAATTACATTGGTATCCTAAGTTTAGTCAGCTAGTATTCGGAATTCAACTAAAACCATTTCTCATTTGTTTTGGACCATATCAATAGCTTTTTACCCTCCCACCGCTCCATCCCCCTCCTCTGGCTCTAATGCTCTAGGATCACCATTCCTAGATTTAGTTCACCTTTCTGTTTTCGGTGTCCTCTGTAACTTTTCCTGACATTGAAAAATGAGGGCATGGATATACCTTTTTCTAAATAAATACAGGAAGAAAAAAACAGTTGACCAGCTTCCTTTCTGTGCTAGCACTTCACACAGAAAGACAATACATTTACTGCCTGGGTTAAGACCTTTCCATAAAAATATCTCAATTAGCTATTAGTGTATATGTATGTATATATGTAAAAAAATACATCTTGGGTTATGTTTTGAGACACAACATCTTTTGTAGTGAAGCTAGCTTAAAATAAGGATCAGTTCACAGCACTTGAGTTGTGCTGATACATATTTGTGTAATGAGCTGGATTAAGTCCTCTAGAAAAAGAGTAATTTAAATCCTGGTCACTTCATTTATCTGGTTTCTAGTTTGGTCCCATTATTAGATCATGTCTTGCCTTAAATAAATTTCAAGATTTCAAATACCCTCTTTAATTTTGTCAGTAGTTGTCTTAGTTTTCTCACTTGGGAATATCAGAAGCAATGGTAACATTTGCTCTGTCTATTAAGCTGTGGTGACGTTCCCTAAGACAGTGCTTAAGCAAGTCCTGACTTTACCCTGTGTCAGTAAGTATTTTAATGAGAATAGCAAAGAGTGTTGCTCAGAGTTTGAGGAGCATCTTGCTGATGCTCTTTGTCATATGATTTAGTTTTAGATGGTCCTGTGAGGAGCAGGGTGTTGGACTCGATCCCTGTGGGTCCCTTCCAACTTGAGATACTCTGTGAGCTAATGGAATATTTACCGTGATCAGGTGTTCAGCGGAAGCTGCTTCTGGAGGTTCAGATCTTGAAGTGATGATGGTTGGTTTTTCAGCGGTTTGCAAGGTTCTTACTGACTGTGAAATCTGAGTCCATTGAGAATGCATGTCAGAGTTGTGGGACGGTGTTTCGACTTGCCTGTTGTTCGGGTAGATCTATGTGAAGGAGCAGAAGGGGTGTAGCAGAGAATTGCTTTGGAAGGGGAACCATTCCTTAGATTGGTTTGCACAGTGTGTGGCTAGGCTTGGAATTCTCTGAATGCACAGAACTGCTTGAGAGAGATGGTAAGGGGAGCAAAGGTACCTTTGCCAACCTGATGGCTGACCTGGTAAGGAGGGCTTTGAAGTAGGAACAGAGAGAGAGGGGGAAAGAGTGAGCAGCAGCACTTGAGGGAGTGATGGACATGGTTGAGGAGCAAAGCAGCCTGGAACGATGTGCATGAAAGGGAACACATCAACAAAAGGAGGCCTTTAAACAGTGACACCTCCAGCATTTGGATGTAAGCAAGCCTGTAAAGCATCATTATGAGGACAACCCCAGAACCCTTTCTGGTAAATCAGCATGGCATCCAAAGTGCATGTACATCAGTAGTGCAAGCAGCATAGCAAGTAAACATGAGGAATTAAGACGTCTGTATGCGTTTGTAGGGCTTTGATCTTGGGATCACAGAGGCATGATGGGATAGCTTGCATAAGTGGAATGTTGTAGCAGACGGGTATTGGCTCTTTAGGAAAGGCAGGGCGAGAGGATAAGGGAGGTGAAATTGTGCATTTTATGGGAAAACATCTGGAATTTCTGCAGCTCTTCCTAGGGATTGGTGATGTGCCAATTGAGAGCTTACAGATAAGGATTAAAGGGCAGAACACTACGGGTGGCATTGTAGTGGGTGTCTGCTGTAGGCCACCTGACCAGGGAGAACAAGCAGGTAAGACCTTCTATGAAGAGCTAGAAGTAGCCTCAAATTCACAGGCTGTGGTCCTTGCAGGAGGACCTCAACCACCCTGATGTCTGCTGCAAGAGCAACCCAGAAAGTTACTGGAGAGCATTGATTGACAGCTTCCTGACCCAAGTGACAGAAGAGTCAGTGAGGAGAGGTGCTCTGCTGTACCTCATAAAACATGGAAGGGCTCATTGGGGTTGTGAATATTGAAGTCAAGCTTGGCTGCCTTTGAGATGGTGGAGTTCATGATCCTGAGAAGAAGAAGCAGAGCAGCAGAAAAGATCACATCACTGGACTTCAGGAGAGCAAACTCTGGCCTCTTCAGTGATCTTGGTAGAGTCCCATGGGAGAAGGCCCTGTAGGGAAGGGGGGGTCCAAGACAGTGGTTAACATTCAAGGATCAGCTCCTCCGAACTCAAGAGAATCCCAGTGAACAGGAAGTCAGGCAAAAATGGTGGAAGGCCTGGATGGATAAGCAAGGAACCCCTGGGAAAACTCAGATACAAAAGATAGGCATATACAACATGGAAACGGACAGGTAACCTGAGAGGAATACAAAGACACTGTCCAAGCCTGCAGAGATACAATCAGAAAAGCTAAAGCCCAGCTGAACAAAATCTGGTGAGGAATGTCAAAGACAAGATGGTCGTCTGTAAGTGGCAAAAGAATGACTATTGAACAGGACAGAGTCCACAGTGAGACAGGACATGGGAAAGGCCTTCTTGGCCTCAGTCTTCTGGTATCACTGGTCTTTAGGAATTCCAGGCCCTAGAGATGAGGGCAAAGTCTGAAGCAAGGAACATGTGCCCCTGGTGGGAGAGGAACAGGTCAGGGAATATTTAAGCAAACTGCACATACTTATATCCATGGGTCCTGATGGGATGCACCCACAAGTACTGAGGCTCTCTATGGTCTTTGATCGTGGTTACTAGGAGAGGTGCCTGAGTACTACAGGAAAGCAAATATTGCTCTCATCTTCAAAAACGTGGACCCAGGGAACTACAGGCTTCCTGGGAAAGTGATGGAGCAACTATTCCTGGGAACCGTTTCCGGGGACGTGAAGGACAAGATCATCATCAGGATTAATCAGCACAGATTTCCCAAGGGGGTGTCAGGCCTGACCAGCTTGATAAACTTGTATGATGAACTGGCTGGCTTGGTAGATAAGGGGAAGGTAGTAGACTCTGTTTATAAGTGATCTTCAGTAAAGCTTTTGCTGTTTTCTCCCGTAAGATCCTTATAGAGAAGCTAACAACGTATGGGCTGGATGAGTGTCCTTGGAGATAGTAGGAAGCAGCCAGGCTTGGCCCTGGGCAACAGGCTGGAGGTGGTCCTGCTTGAGCAGGGGGATTGACCATGATGACCTCCAGAAGTCCCTTCCAAACTTGAGCATGCTGTGACTTTAATGAAAGAGGATGCTTACTACAAATGCAGTGTGAGGCAGCGGGCAGTTACAGTGCCTTGCTTGTGTTGCTTTGCTCCTGTTGGCTGCTCTCCAGGAAAGAGCAGAGAAAGCAACGTGTGTAGCTCTTGTATAGAGGTGACTAAAATCAGTGCTGTGGTGGTTTTCACAGTTCCAAGAGCAGCTGCATGTCCAAAACTCCAGAATAGAATTTATCTGCTCTTTTGTCTTGAAAACTTCCTGAGCTCTTTTTACATTTTCAGGTCAGGTGTTCCTTGATTTTTACCTTTACCAAATTTTCAGTCTCAGTAGTATTATTATGTACCTATAAGAGGTTAGCCACACTTGTTGAGGAAACAGGATTTTTTTCTTCAGCTGCCTCGCCTGTAGAAAATTGAGAAAGAACAGAGAAATACTTGCAAAAGTTTACGAGATGTTAAAAAGTCCTGACTATAAATGCAGTTGGTCTTACATCTGCGTGGGTAAAATGACACTGGTAATTGAACAAATCTCACTAACAGGAAAAAAGTTTCCTCCTGTTATATACAAGAGGAGAAATAATCTGTTATTTACTCAGCTGCAGTAGGTTAATCTAATTTTGGTATAGTCATTGATGACATAAATCCATATAAATGTGCACATGCTGTTGGAGTAAAGAAAGCCTGTACATGTATAGACTTATCTTCATAAATGTGTTAATTATGTTACAGCAAAAAAAACCTGAAATGGTCCATTGTTGAAGGTAACTTCGCTCTATGAAGCACTGAGAGTAGATGAATAAATCATTTGCTCATTTACAAGGGTATTACCTTGTAGTCAAAATGATTTTTAAATGTAATATACATCAGAACATAAAGGTAGTTTGGAGGGCAGTGTAGAAGGTGGTGAATTCACTGCATTTGATCTTGGTAAACACGTTGAAATTTATTTTGTCCTATATTTTAATAAGGGAAATGTGATTTTTTTGCAAGTTAGTATGTGCTGCTTGCCTTAGAAGGAAAAAAAAAATGCCTATAGTTCAAATCAATTACTTCAAGCTTTGCCTCTTGAAGCACAATGGTTTATCATACAGGTCTGCTCGTACCTGCTGGATACAAACAGCAACTGTCTCTTTTAAAGGCTTATTTCTGAAATCATATGAAGCCTGAAAACCATACAATAGTTTTTCAGGTTTTTTTTCCAGGTACATGGACAAAATTAAGCATGAGAGAACAGTATTTAAGGTGTGGGAAGAGTATAAAAACTCTGCTAGCGTTTGTTTTGGAAGACAGTTCTCAGGATGTTGCCTTTCATCTTTTTTTAAAAAAAGTAAAGGAATTCAGCTTTGAAATGTTTTTCTTCAAAAAAAATAGAGAAACAAGTACTTACACTTCATGCAAAATGTGATACTTAAACTTTGAAAGTGTCTTAGTTTTAAAGGGATTGAAAAGTTTCCTTTTTTTCGCATTAGTTCCCATGCTGTGAAGTGCATGTTGCTATGAAGAGCTCAAACACGAGTTTCAAGTATGGGTATTGTGTACTGTGAATTTTAATTTAAATGCATCAAACACAAAATAGCCTTGTGCTCTGACTCTTTTACTGATACAATTGTTTTTTCTCTTTGAAGGTCAGTCCTATGAGATACGGATGCTAGATAATCGAAAAGCTGGAGACATACCAGAGATCAATGGAAAGCTGGTGAAGGTAAATTCAAGTTCTCTAGGTAGTGTTACTGACAAACCAGAGACTGTATTCTGGGGAAATTTTTTTTTCTGCTGTCATTAGGTATTTTTTCAGAATTTGTTGATCAGTGATGTTTACAAATAACAATGTATGAATATAAATACCTAATGCATGTGATACTTGTGTGTACTGAAGACCTAAGTATTCTAGGCAGAGCTTAAGGTAGTTGTCTGTAGATTTGTATGCATCATCTTCTGAGCCATTACGTTGTCCATTTCAAGTGGTGAGGAGAAGTGGGAGGAAGTTAGAGGATCATTTAGATACAAGTGGAGGTACTGTGGGCATGTTTCTTAACAGGTGTTATGGGAAATACATCGAGCCAGCTTGTGGTTTTTGCAGTGTGGGATATTGGACACACATCCAAAGAAAAAGGGATCTCTCTAATTTTGCTGTCTGTTGAGCAGTTCATTTCACAGCTGAGTTCCGTTTCCCAGTTCCAGATTTGTCTTCTTGTGCTTTAATGTTAGCAGAAAGTACTGTGGATCTGAGGTATTGTATGAAGTATAAGAATGAGGCAAACTGAAAAATCACCCAGTTCGTGGTACAGATTACTGAAAGAACTGATGAAGTAGAAGGGTTTGGAATTTTCTTTTAAGCATTTGATGATAGATTTTATGGAGTTCTCTAAAAAAGTCCTACTCAGGTATTAGGAAAGAAGGGGAAAATGTCAATTAAAGTCACTTTGAAAGTGGTGCTGATACATGCACTGGAACAGTGTACCTGTCAACTTTAGGCTGTATAATGTATGAACTTCACAACTTACCAACTTTGGCTTGCTTATAAGTCCTATTCCTTGTTCTTATTTGTCTGTGGGATGGTTGTTCAGACATCATTTCAGGCAGTGTTAAGCACGAGCATAAAATTGGGATTTGTGAATTCTGTAATTAAACTTTTTTATTCTGTAATTAAACTTTTTTACAACCTGGCATGGTGACTTGCTGCAATAAGCATATTATGGAATATTAGCACCCTTACGTGCTATTTCTTTGTAGCTCTGGGATATCTCTCTGCTGTGATTTTCTAGGTTTGTATATGGCTGATGAGTCATTTGGTAGGTAGAATAGAACAAAGCAGAGTAAAGGTTAAAAAAAGTAAATTTTACCATAGCAAGGTATCGTAATGCTGCATCAATGAACTTTTCATTTTGGACACTTAAATACTGGAATCCCAGTACTTTACCAAATAAGGCATTTCATCGTGCTGGAGGTGGCTGCAGGTATTTCCAAGTTCCAAGCTTGCCAGTTTGCTACACAAAAGGAGTGGTATGTTTGTGTTATCTTTGAAATAAACCCAAGAAAATGCAATGAAGAGGCACTCCATTTAAAAGTTCTTGTGTTTTGTGGACACTTTTAACTGCTAATACAAGGAAGACTGTAGAATAATGGAAAAAAATAATGCAAATATGTCTACATTCTGTTTATTGGGTAGCAGTTAATATCTGCAGTATTTTTTCCCCCTCTATGTAAAAAATTGCTTTGTATGTACATTCAACATTGTATATACATTTAGCAGTACCAAAACTGGTCACAAAAATAAATATTGTTAGATAATTGCTTCTACGTGAATAGTTAATCATGTTGTAGTTGTTTTAGATTAATATTTCAGCTAGAGTAGTTGAAAAAGTTTGAAAGCGCTTTTTTTTTATCCCTTTCTATTAATTAAAATCATAGATTCATTGTAAATATGCTTGTAAATACTATTAAGGAACTTTCCTATTTTATTTCTTAAATGTCCTACAAATATTCACTGAATTCCCAGTGTAAAACTGATCAGTAGTGTTCACCAGTTTTCATACGAAATGAAATCTTTTGTGTTAGCTTTCTAAAATAATTTGGGGTTGCCTACATAGTGTTGATACTGTGCTGTCAGTGTTGCTCAGTTCACTGCATGTAATTCATAGTGACCTTTAGAATATGCAGTCAGATGTAATTCTCTCTTGCATTTTTTACTGCATTTTCAAGTATCTCCTGCTGCTCAGTTCTATTTCTGTGTTCTGGAACATTTTGGGATACTGATGGTTGCCAAATTTTTTGCTATATGAATATGTATTTATCAGCACTGTGGCTATTTTGAAATGTTTTAGTGCTTTTTCTTCAGGCTGGTTCTAAACGTGTAGTAACTTGTGTCTCATCAGATGGTTGTTTTCTTCTTTCTTAGAGTATTATAAGAGTTGTGTTCCATGACAGAAGGTTGCAATATACAGAGCACCAGCAGCTGGAAGGTTGGAAGTGGAACCGCCCTGGGGACAGACTTCTTGACTTAGGTATAATTGTTTCCGTTGGTTGCCCACTGCATGGAATTCAATTTCCAAAATTAAATTGATCATGTTCACATTTATGCTGGAGCTGGTGAAAAAGGACAGACCAGTTTTTCTGGATGATGCTTTGTCATCATGTTTATTTTGAATATAAGTGTTCTTACCGCTTTCACATTTCTTTAAGACTTCTAAATGCTACAAAAGTAAGATGACTCTACAACCTTAAACATTTAATAATCTTTCTAATTTTTATTATTAAATGCTACAGTAATTAGGAGAACCAGAACAAAAGTAACTTCCTCTAGTAGATTGTGAAAATGGCACCAACATAGTTTCCATACTTTGCATAACTTGGTAGTTTTTGGTGCATGACTTGGGGTGGCAGCAGGGGAAGAGAACCAAAAAACACCCAAAACCTTGAGCACTTTGTATGTTGAATCTACTAAGTTCTTTGTATCCTAGGGAACTGTTTCTGGGCATATGGTCAAGCCACCAAAGCCCACATTTTTCCACCCTGCCATGTGTATGCTGGTGGTAACCTTTTTTACAATTTATTTATAGTGTTTTCTTGCAGTATGATTATTTTGAAATATATGCTACTTATTTTAATAGATATTCCAATGTCTGTTGGAGTCATTGATATCAAGACAAATCCAAGCCAGCTCAATGCAGTTGAATTTTTATGGGATCCAACAAAATGTACATCTGCTTTTATTCAGGTTTGAAACTTTATTTGACTGCATGTCTGTGTTTAGTGCCTTGTAGGTCACAACCAGTAGTATATTTGTGTTAGTAAGCTTCTTGGTTTCTTATTTGTGGGATGGCCATTAAATACCATCTTTGAGAAAAAACACAGGTGCATGATACTATTAAAGGTTCCTAGTAAGGTTTTTGAGTTTAATTTGGGTTTATAGAAAGATAAATAAAAAGCTTTCAAAGAACTGTTTGAAGAAAGATGTCATAGTTAAAATATTTAGTTATAAGAAGTACAAGAATTATATCCCTCTCAATAACTCTCATTACATTTTTTTTTTTTTTTAAGTGGAAGCTGACTTTCCTAGTGGTGAGCCTCAGCAGCATCTTGTCTTGAGGATACAAAATGAAAAGTATTGTGCTACAAAATGAGGGGTTTAAATCAGACATTCAAAATGTTTCTTAGTATGTCAACAGGCTTCCTTGTAGTAGTGATATTCAGGGCAACTGAGCATGCTTTATTTTCAGGTTATTAATATGGAATGTTCATATTTGCATTGCAATTTTTACCTTTGGTCTCAAACCTGGTCTTATTATAAAAAGGTATAGGTGTAAAGTTTGAGGTTGCAGCGTTTCTTACTGAGGCTGCCAAAATAAGTTAAATTCCATATTGTCAGTAAATTAACTCTGATCTAGTCCAATAAAAGGTACTTTTTTATAGTAAGAGTTACATAATTGCTGAAATGTAGTCTCCGTGAAGAAGTATGAGATAAACTATTAAATATTTTTGTTTATGCACTTCGTTAGAGGTGGTAACAGACTGAAAATGGAATTGATGCATATTATGCAAATATAGTTCACTCATTCTAAATGGTCACTTAAAATTCCATAAGGAAGTAAAAGAAAATTGGGAGCACTGTCTAGTGAGATTCATCATAACTCCTTCTGTTGCCCTGATTTTCTCCTTGGATACGTTTAGGAGTATTTCTAGCTTATAACCCCAGTCTTCCTTCTGATGTAGCACCTGAGATGATTTCAAGCTGATTTAAAGGTCTGTGGACTTTTACAGGAGTTGGGCATATTAGAAAGTACCCAGAGGTGAGGGTGAATGAGATGAAAAACTCTTCTAGTCTATGACCTTTTAATAGCTTTGCTAATACTTTTTCAGGAAACTGTATATGTTGTTGCTAACATATAATGAAGTTCATGTCTGGAATGCTTCTGAGGGTCCTTTTTGTTTGGTCATTGTTTTCTTTCAGGTACATTGTATCAGCACTGAATTTACCCCTCGGAAACACGGAGGAGAGAAAGGAGTTCCTTTTAGGATTCAGGTTGACACGTTTAAACAGACTGAAAATGGAGAATATACAGATCATCTGCATTCAGCTAGTTGTCAAATCAAAGTTTTTAAGGTAACAGTAGCAAACAGATCCTTAAGTCTCTCAGAAGTTCTCATAAAGTTGTGGGACATCTTTATGTTACTGCTTGGCTTCTGAGATCAGATTTCACTTATAAAACCGCTTTCCACTTGCATTTTTGTTCACATAACTGTTCATTTTTAGCCCAAAGGAGCAGACAGAAAACAGAAAACAGACAGAGAAAAGATGGAAAAGAGAACTGCACATGAAAAAGAGAAGTATCAGCCTTCATATGACACCACAGTTCTTACAGAGGTAACAAAATAAAATTGCATCTGCTGACTGAGGAGAAAATACATAGACACAGCATGTTGCTTAGCTGCAGTCTTCGAAGGGTTGGGGAAGACTTAGTTCTACATAAAGATAGGCTTTTTATTTGACAAATTTGTCCAATGAGCAGCAACATTAAATTCTAAGCTGTTGTTTAGTAAACTTGCTTTTAGATACTCGGTAGGTGCTTGTATTAAAACACACTGAGATTGACTGACTGTACTGAACCCTCAAGCAAGACTTTTGATACAGATTTTAAAATCTTGCATCTGAAAAGCAAAACCAAAAAAGTGGGGGGACTCCAGAGTTTAATTACCAAATTTGAGCTTCAAAGTCAATTTTTTGGAGATTACTGAATTTAAGGCCAGAGCCTCAGTAGGTTTCTGCATTTTCTTTTTATTTAAACATCAGTGAGTTCTATGCAGTTTTCTAAATAATTCAGACATTTTTACAAGGCTTTTAGATCTTTCCTCACTGTATAATGAAAAGAAATTGATCCACATCTTTGGTGTTTGTCCAGATGAGGCTTGAGCCTATAATTGAAGATGCAGTTGAACATGAGCAGAAAAAGTCCAGCAAGCGGACTTTGCCAGCAGACTACGGTGATTCTCTGGCAAAGCGAGGCAGTGTAAGGGACTTCTGCTTACCTTTTGATTATGCAAGATACCTTGTGCAGTGTTAGATATAGGAGAAACTTCCATTATATAAAGCAAAAATACTTTGATTGCTGTGTCTTAATTTTATTTACTTTTACATATACCAATTACTCCATGTTTGTTTTCAGCAAAGGAATCCTTCCTAAATCTAACACTTAAACTGTTGCAGAAGGACTATGTAACTTAAAAGTCAAGAGCTTTCAGTTTATGTGACTTTAAATGAAATAGCTTTTTGCTTTCCTATATGTGTGTAATTAGTGGAAGTAAGAACAGTGAAATTCAGTGGTTTGTTCCTATTTGTACTTACATTCAACAGAAGTTTTCATGTACGTCAGTATTTTCAAAGCACCATGTCCTGTTGCAGACAGTTACTACTGATTTTTCCTTTCTCTCTCTACATACTGTGCTCCAGGCAGATTTAATGCAGCTCGGAAGAGTCAGTTCATCTTCATGTTACGTTAACTTTGTATGTTCACCCCAAAAGGAAGTTAACATATATCTTGTGCCCTCTCTAACAACATACGTCCTGGGCAGTTGTCCTGTCAAGGGTTAGCACTTTAGATTTCTTAAATGCTGTCCCACATCTTTCATTTAGGAGGTGTGAATGTCGATTAGTAACATGGCTGTGGAAGACAATTATTTGACTGTTCTTTAAACAGGCACACTACTGACAGCTCTTTCCCAACAGTGCTTAGGTAATGACTGTTGGATTCCTGTCCCTGGGACATTACTTGGTTTGTATTTATGACCTGTGAAAGTTTATGTATGAGGTTTTATATATTGGTTATAAAACAGTGTATGCCCCTTCTTTGTAAGCCGTGTAACTGGGTGGGAGGGAACAAGAAATAGTGGTCAGATGAGTCCTTTGGAGGATTTGAGGGTTTTTTTTGCATTGTGCACCCCAAAACAATTGTATGTACTGAGCTGTCTGAAATTCCCTTCTACTGTTCTTGGCTGTTGGGTTGGGGTGTTGTTTTTTGGGTTTTTTTATAGTTCTTTTTTTAATGTGCACTTTTGGGATTCTTTGGCAGTGCATTCTTTTATTTGTTCCAGCTGGCCCTGGGAGAGTGGCAGGACAAAACAGGTTTTTATCACTTTCCCCTATAAAGCATCTTTTGAAGCTGGTCCTTGAAGGGATTCTCTCTTCTACTTTTTGTTATTTCATTGAATGATTGTCACTTATAGGAAGAATAATAGAGGTATTTTTTTTAAAAATAAGACAAACCCATTGTGCAGAGTAGAACACACTGGAGCTAAGTGATACCTGGAAGTTGTGTAACTTTTTCTTGACCATCTCTTGAAATACTAAGCTTTTGTGGATGGAAGCATTACTTTAATTGTATAGAAGAAAAGCTGAAGTAGGACAGTACTAGGCTTCTAATGCCTTTCCCAAAGCATATAAAGGATAATGACCCCCAGACTATATGGAATAACAGCTATGCACAACTTTCTAGTTCCCTTAATTGTGCAGCTGACTTCATCTTCTGCATTCTCCCGTAATAAAATGTTGTCTTGAGGTCAGTTTGTTCAGACTGTTTGGAATTTTATCCATATAGGATGAAATCCTTTCAGCCTTGCTAACTTTGTATTGTTTGCAGATTTAACACGTGGTCTTTCCATCACTGCAATTATTGTTATCATCAGCAACATTATTAGAAAATGCCAAACCCATAAAAATACCAGGAAACGCTATTTTTGCTGCATTCGTAGAGATACCTTGGTAATTCCTATATACTCACTAAATGCTGTTTTTAGCTATATAAGTTGTTTGCTTGATCGAGAAAACAAATTTCTGATTCACATCTTGAAGGCCAACTCCTCAGCCTTTTCTCTCTTGTCACCAGACAGGCTTGTTCTTGTGGGCCCTCTGCATATGGACAGGGATGATGATACATGTTTCTGCTTAGAGCCATTCTGTCCTTGCAAATCTGTCTTTCCAAATGTTGTCATCAGAACCTTTGGCTGTTACCAGAATTCCCTCACACGTGTAGATGAAATGTTCTGTATGTGCAGTGCAGTGTCACAGAGGGGCTTAGACACAAAATGAAGACCTGTTTCCATACATCTGAGAAGTGACACTTTTGTAAGAATGCTATCTAGGGTATGCTTTTCCATTATTTCTCTTAATTCACCTGATGTATCAAAATTCAGAGCATTCACTGCAGTTTCTGCAGTTCTTATCTTAGTATTATTTCAAACAGACAGACACATAGTTAAACTGCTTGTTAAGACTTTTTCATGCTATGGAGCACTGACTTGTGTTTAATAAAAAAGGCTGCAAACTTAACACGGCTTTCTGGACCTCAGAGTGGATGTTCATGTACAGATGACCTTCATTTAGGGGCTGTTTTACAAAGGAGGCACTTAGTTTTTCCTCTCTCCTAACATATAGAAGATACGGCTTATGTAAGGAAGAAGAGGGACAAAAACCTCACTGGATTCTTTCTTTCACATTCTTTGAATTTGGCAAATCAGGCAAATTTGTATTGTGGTAGTTGGGTCTTTGCACTTCTTTCTGTTTGCGCTGTCTTGGTTGATTTTTATATTGGTGTACAGTGTATGTCAGAAGGTAGAATATATAAACTGCATTGATTAAACTTGGCCAAATGGTCGTTTTTTGCAGATAGAGATGGTTATAGAGCATATGGAAGTTAGAAGACTTCCTCGTATAGGCCTTAAAAGAAATTGGAACATTAAGTTTTGGACATGAAGGATTGGTGCAGAAGTTAAATATTTTCTGTAAGTGACTTAAATTTAGAATGTAAAAATCTTCGAGGGTTGATACGAATGAGAAAGTGGAGCTGGAACAAAACCAACTTAGCAACATGAACATACACTATTTATACAGTTTCTTTCTCCTTGCGTCTCTACTTTGTATAGCAGCAATCAGCGTCAGGATATGTAGTGTGGGTGACTTCACATTTTGGGAATAACTTCTTCACTTCTGCACTCAACAGTTAAGTCTGTACGTGTAGAAGTTCTTTGCTTTTGCGAGCAACTCTGGTGGTTTGGGGCAAACCCCCTGTATTTTATAGGCTTGTTGAAAAAGCTGTATACCATGTATAAGAAAATTGATGCTTTGTTCTCTAAAGATGATGCTGTATGCCCAAGTATAATAATTAGACTGTATTTCATTTTCAAGTTTATTTGGCACTTGAATATAGTATGGAGTTCTTTTCCAAGATTCAGTTTAACTCTCATGTAAAGCATGACTTTGGACAGATTCCAGTAGTTTGGAAGTAAGAAGGGAAAAGACATTAAACAGTGGCTTAGAATGACCTGAGATTTTGCAATTCCTCAGAAGGCAATATATACTGAATGTGAAAAGTCAGACTTAGAAAGATTTGTTATCTTCCTTTTTAATTCAGTAAAACCACTGTTCAGCACTTCATAACTTCATTTGTGGCCTATACAGAAGGCTGTTAAAGATCTGAAACCAAAATAGTTTCCCCTTCTCACAAATTAATCCACATTTGGAAATAAGACAGTTTCTGGAGTACAATTGTATCTGCAGTATTCTGTCAGTGTACTAGTAATGGAGGGCAGCTAGTCTTGAGACCTCCAAAACCTGATCTTTGGAAGTTCAGCAGTATATATTAACTGTTTTTCATAGAGAAAGATATAATGCCAATCCTACTTCTGTTCTGTGATGGCTTTTTACAGAGTTGAATGCTTCCTTGTGACAGGATGACATTTTTCTCCTGAGTTTGTGTCCACTGGCCAGGGACTTCAGTATTAGTATTGTTAGCTTACTGAATGTCCTTCTGTTAACTCAGGTTTGGCTTAGGAATATGAGAAATGTTGTGATTTATCAGAGCACGAGTGTGTGAAGTCCAGTGACAGCTGCTGTTTCAGGGAAGCCCTGCCACTTTGCGATCCATTGCCCTTGGAAACCTCCCCAGGATTCAGAATCATCATGCGGGATGTCAGAAAGCACATCTGTGCTTAGTCTTTTTAGTGTTAACAGAATTGATGCCCAGGCATTTGCTTAATCCTGTTTCTGAACCTGTGGGTTTGTGAAGTGTGGGACAATTATGGCGTGGGAGTGATTCCGAAAGCATAATCAGCTCAGCTCTGGTTGATTGCTTGAAGACTTAGTAAATTCTGAAAGGTTCAAGGAACAAGAATCTCAGTATCCAAACATGCTTTTTTTTCCCCCACAACCTGTAAGACAGAAGAAAAGAAAATGGAGCCAGTAGACATGTTATGGTAGTATTACACTTACTGCTACCTGTTTTTCTTTTTAACCAACTGAATCAATCTCAGTGATGTCTTTGCTGGAAGAGGAAACAAGGTAGGAAAACATATTAGGCTGGCATTCTGTTTCTCTAAATACTTCAAATTTGCTTCTTCCTGGATATGAACCCAGAGTTTTGTTGTGAAGAACAGTGGGTTTGGAGGACAGAAACATTAACTGCCTTGGAAATGGCTCAAAAGGTATTCACTAGCACCGGTGCGTTCTTTGCTGACCCTGCATTTAAATCTGTGGTGAATAGAATCTCATAAAGGAATGGTGGCTAAGGATTAAAATTTAGTGAAAGTCAAAAAATTAAAGAATATTAATTGTGCTTTCAAAATATTTCGGAAGAACAAGGTTAACATTGAGCATTCATTTTAAAATAATGGCTTTAGACCACATAATTTGGGAATGAAGGGCTCCTGTAACTAACTACCTGTTATACATAATTTTTTATATTAACATTAAAATGAGCTTGAGAAGAGAAACAACAGATGGGAATATACAAAATAGATGGAAGAATGTGTCATCTTACAAGGCCATAGAGCAGAGTGCTTTGTGTGGGGGGCACTGTTTGAGGACTGGCAGGTGCCTCTGACTACATGATCGAAGACTGTGTATACAGTGGCTAGCAAAAATGCTGTTTGGAATCAAATCTCAGATAAAGAATGCTCCTAATTTTTAAACTATTTGCAGGCAAGACTAATTTTTTTTAATGCTGTACATCATGCTGGGGAACTTGCCACCTTACTCTGACAAATGAAGACTGGAGTCCAGCACAGAGATGGTGTTGCCCTTGTTTACTGTTTCTCCTGAATGGCAGAAAGGTCTTTCAAAACAAAATTGTTGAAACAAGTTTGCCTTGATGTTAGGTCATACTTATTCTCCTGCCTCCTCCTCCACCTTCTTCCCCCTTACAAGGCTATGATATAACTCTGGAAATTCCTTACAAGGTTTTTAGCTGGTGCATGATAAGTATATTGGAAATGTTTGTTGTTTTAACAGGCATGGTCTTAATTTACCTCATGTTGGGCCACTTGCATATTTTAATCGTGTCTTTGAACATACCAAAACCTGTTTTTTGTTTTTCTTTAAAATACTGGATTTTCAGTACTATTGGAAGCACTAGAAGGAAGCCTTAGTTTGAAGGGCTTAATCATGATGATTTTAAAAAGTACAAAAAATAGACTGACAAAATTGGACAGCTGACATACTTGTGATGACTTAAGTTTGTGTACAAAATTCCGGTGTACTGAGCAGTCCAGAGAAATCAGTCCATGTAAGTAAATGTATTTTAGTCCTGCAGTAAATCAATAAAAATTTTGAACTTAACAAAATTTCTACTGAAAACTCCCATTTGTGTTTACTTGCTGTCAGGGCAGAATGATTCAGTTTATCCACAAGGTGCAATCTAGCTTTATGCTTCACTTACTGTTACTGAACACCTATTGTCATGTCATGATACCTGCAGTTTAAACAACCCTTTCATCCCTTGCAGGGTGAAAGAAGTTTTCTCCAAGCAGATGGCTGGGGTGTGGTTGGTTTTGTTTTAAACTGAACAACCTGTACAGGTCTTTTGTGAGCTTCATGAATAATACCTTCATTTTTTTAAACAGAAGACAGTATAACTAGGAGTCTTCATGAAAGAACAAGATAAAACAACTGATTTTTACCTGGAATATCTGCATGTAATGTGTGGGATAGAGGGAATCTTTATGTGGAATTGCAAGTCAGAATACTCTGTGGATAAAACCCTGGCTTTAAATGAAAGAAGTGTGCATCAGAGTAAAAAAATGTATTGTCAAGAGAAACTGAAGTCTTAATTCTTTATCTTCAGTGCTCACCATGGCCTGATACTCCTACAACTTTTGTGAACAACAGTCCAACTCCTGCTCCAACTTTTACCTCTGCTCAGCATAATACCTACAGTGTTCCAGACAGGTAGGTTTCTATTCTTTACTCCCATTCAAGGTAACATTTTAAAATCAGGCTTCTTCAAAAGTGTGTTCTGAGTAAATGCAGCTGTGTTCTGGTTCCATGGGGAATTGAGAGATTGTTTTGACCTATATATTCACTTTATAGTACAACACTTGCATAATTTGGTTCAGTTAAAGGTCATTACTTCTGCTTCACCATTTTGCTTTCTTCCTATACATTTTTGAAAACAACTTTTTGTCCTTTGTCATATGACAAATACTTGCTTTACCTTTTAACTACTCAAATTTAGTCCTGGTCTGTGGGAACTGTTTATAGCTTTTTTCATTAAGAACAGTTCATTCCCCTCATACACATTTCATATAATTTTCCAGAAAAACCCCCAGCAATTGTCTTCACAAGCATTTCAACAAAAATTGTTACCATTGGTAACAACATTTTATATTGAGTCATTAATTAAACTACCACAACCAAACTTGCATTTGATCCAAAAATTATTTACAGGGGTATTGTGTGGTGTGCTGGTTTTGTCTGCCTTGTGTTTTACTAGTTCTTTCTCAGTCCACCCATTAAGACAGTGAAGTGGCCGTGTAGCCTCCCTCGACTATTGGTAAAGCTGCTTCTCCAGTGGATAAAGGATATAGAAAATAGGAATCAGATCACTTCCATATTGAAGTGGGCTGATCTTTCTCTTGAGTTTAATAAATTCCAGTCTGTGTGGTTGTTTGTCTGTCTACTGTGAGATGTATTGTTTTGGGAATTTCAGGTTATTTTTCAACAATGTTTAAATATTCTGGCTTATAAAATTCTGGTAATACTTTTTTTTTCTTGTTGTTTTTTAATCCGTAGCAACTCTTCGTCCCCAAATCATCAAGGAGATGGAACCTCTCAAGGGTCAGGAGATGTGAGTGCATTCTGATATTGATCATGGCTATATTTGTAGAGTTGTGTCAGAACATTTGATTTATATTAATGATATGCTGAGAAAGTGTTTAACTGAGGGAAATGTTTAATGGCTTGGAGTTCATTGGTTTTGGGTTTAGTTTTTTAAGTATTCAAATTACCATATCCAATCTTGTTTCTTACAGCAGCTTCATCCTTCAGCCACAATCCAGGAAACTCAGCAATGGTTGCTCAAGAATAGGTTCTCTACCTATACAAGGCTTTTTTCAAATTTCTCAGGTATCACTAGTTTACTTTTTTCTTTCTTGGTGTTATTGAGCAAGTTCTGTGTGAGAAAATAATTATCTAAGAACAATATGCTGTACATATGTATTTACTGATTTGCTTATTAAATAGCAGTGCAGTTTCCACTGTGTCTGAACACAAGGCATGGCAGTAGGTAGAGTATGTGGGGCTATGTTTTGCCCTTTGCACAATTACATGGAAGATTAAAGAAGCAAAGGGTGGGGTGACACTGTACACACTGCAACTAAAATTCCTTTTCAGTTTTCTTTGGTGACACGTGCTGGGGAGAATGCAATGAGTGGTGCCAGCTCTCTGCCTTATGGCTTAGCCCGTGTTTCAGTCAGGATTCCCTTTGTACCAGGCTTCTTCCCCAGTCAAGGGAAGGTTGGTTCTTCTGCTGCTCGTCAGTTTTTGATCTCTGCTTCTTGTATTAGGGTTGCTAAGCTTCCTTAGTGAAGTTCAGTACCAAATTTGTGATAAAGACTCCTGGAAAAGTTTTCGTCCTTCTCATTATTGTTGTTACAAAAGTCAAATACTAGCTGGGTGGCTTGTTTTTGAAGCAAGAGGTGTGGTGTATGTGGCTTTTATTATACTACTTCAGCTGTAGGGCTTTTTTATGATAGTATTTAAGGGCTATGATAAATTATTTTTGCTGGCTTTTACCTGTGCGTTCCTAAATGGTCTGGGGAATATTTTTGTGAATAAGGATTATATCTTTTCCCTGTTTTCCCACTCATCTATTACAGTGGCTGATTTTTCAGACTCTTGTTTTCTTTGTTGATACCCATGCTGCTTCTCAGAAGGATCTTTCTTCCCATTTTATCTTTAGATCTGCTTAGTATCTCTGATTCAGGCTTCCTTTTCTAAAGTAAACCTTAAGGGGAAAGCAGTTGTTTTGACAAATCATTTATTCCCAGCATCGTTTTTTGAAAAAAGAAAACCACATCCAAGCTGATTTGGGTGGAAATATCCCACAGCCTGGACTCTCCCCAAGTTGATGATGCACTGATTTGTCCACACCACTTTAGTTATGCCAGCCTTTAGCAGCGTTTCCATACCTGAGTGCATTGTTGTACCTTAAGTGCACAGAGGATATGATGAATGAGTTGAGTGCCTCAGTTAATTCAATGAGTGAGAAACCAGTGCATGTTTTTGCTCTGTATTTTGCATGTGTTCCACACACACTAGCCTGGGTGTCAGCAAAAACCATTGTTTGTCTATAGAACAAGTCATCTGTCTCTACAGAAATTGTGTGTATTACAGACTCCTACTGTTTAGAGATGTGAGCACTACAAAGTGTAACTAACCACCCTTGGAAAACAGGTCGATATTCCTTAGTGCTCACTAGTGCCTATTCTGAATTTCACTGATTGCTGTTTGCTGGATTCCATTTGTATCTGGGTGAAGTTTATTCTTTGTTAAAATGTACACACAGTTTATTTTGAAAAGTATTGATGAGCTGGAATAATCTTCATTAAATTCTCCTGTGTTTCTCCAGGTGCTGATTTATTAAAGCTGACAAGAGAAGATCTGGTACAAATCTGTGGTCCAGCCGATGGAATTCGGTTATACAATGCACTGAAATCCAGGTAGTATGCTGATGGTGAGGTTGGGTGTTGTTCTATCATTTCCTACAGATGGGGGATTCTAAAATTGGGAGATTTGTGAAGTTAGTGTCAGGATGGGCCTTGATGCCTCTGTGAGCTGACTCAGGAATTGGCAGCAATAGATTTAAAAATCCCCTCCTGTGTGCACCTTCAGGGCAGGTCCAGGAGAGGCGCAGGGGGACTGTAAAGCTGGCACCAATATACTGGGGCCCTGCCCCATTTCCTGATATGGATGGATTTGTTGCCAGCACGCAAAACTTGTCATTCAGGGTAGCTCAGAACAACCTGAGACTTTCTGAGGTTACAGCTGTTCAGTGCTAACACAGAGAGCATCCCAAGTGGTGTGTCTGATTCTGTCTGAAATGGGCACTTGGCCTTTTAGAAGAGTTGTTGTTGTTGCTCAGTAGTTCTGTTCCAGGATTCCAAGAAGCAGCATCCTGATGAACTCTGGATTGCTTGAAATGTTGTTTAAGTGCAGTAGCATCTGAGGGACCGTTTACCCTTGTATTAATTTAGGGGTTTTGGGTCAGTGAAGAAAGCATGTCAAGTGTACTGTTAGCATAACAAATCTACAGTTGTGGCATATCTGTATCTGCAGGGCACGTAGCCTGTTCTCTGACATGTGGTTTCCTTGAACTGCAGGTCTGTTAGGCCCCGTTTAACCATCTATGTCTGTCAGGAGCCGTTACGGAGCATACAACTGGAAGGACAAGACGCGGGCAATGGCGACAGCAGCAACGGTGCAATATACGGTACGGCGCATGGCGGGCTCTCCTCAGCCCAGTCCTGTGTCTGCAAAGTCTGAAACAACTTAAGGGGCAAGGAGAAAAGAACAGTGAAGAGGCTGAATTTCTGTTTCTGGTGTAGTCACAGCAGTATTGATGCTTTAACACTGCACAAGCTGAACAGAACCTAAAACCTCTCGAAGTTACAGCACTGATTGGTTTTTTTTTTCCAGTCCATTAATAAAACTAACTAGTTACATGGCAGTTACTTACAGAGTCCTCAAACTAGCTGTGCTTGTTACAGACAAGGTGGTATCAACTTTAAATGCAAAAGCAAGGTGCAAGTAAGACACTTAACTTCTGTCCCATCTTTTGTTAGGGTTTGCTGTCATTTTCTGTGCAGCTGAACTAAAACTGTAGAGCCTGGACAAGGAAAAACAGCCAAGCAGTGTACAGGCTCCTGATTTTAGTATTATTTTCATGACATGCAGCAGTTGTTTGAACACAGATGGGAATTTACGTTACTTGTAAATTCATGTCAGTGTTACAGTTAGAAGAATGGAGCTCTTTGGAATTATTTTCTTGCTCTTGGTTTTGAGAGAAGAGACCACTCTTCCCCAGCTGATATCTGTACAGGCTGCTGCTGCAATAATACTTGTGGATTTTCCATGCAAGAACTGAGGTGGAGGAGGATCTATAAATAGGATACTGCAGCTGTCAAATACGTATTTTCCCTCTGGGTATCTTCAGTCTTTGGTGTGGGACAGAAGAATGTGTAAACATGGAGCTGCCCAGGTCTTCTAACACTATTTAATAAAGCTGCAGAACTGTAAATACAGCATCAAACTCCATAGCTGCTTTATCTTCCTGTTCCGTTTGTTTGCTGTGCTGTATTTACTCCTGCCACCCTTCAGCTCTGACATGATCTGTAGGAAGTTTATTCAGACAGTTGCAAAAGGCTGTCTTTACCAAAAAACGAAAATCTACATCTGTTTAAAGCAACAGCATAGATATGTAAGTCAGATGTACGTAGTACCTGATTCTTTTGAGACTGCCCAAAACTACTTCCAAAGCCATCTTTAGGTGACTCTCTAAAGATCCGTTTAAGTCTGTTTGACATGACTGTGTCTTTTTGTGCAGGAGACAGGAAAAAAATGTGGAAGTTGCCTTCAGTCTCAGCACAAACAGAAGCCTCCCCATTGTCAGAATTGTGCTTTTGACTTTTCTGTGGAAAAAAAAAACCACAGGGCCAATCTATGCTTCGTAGTGAGAGCAGGAGGAGAGTAAACTTAAAGTTATTACCTTTCAATTTTTTTCAAAGCCTGTGTGTAAACAGATTCAGCTTTTTTTCATATAGTTACTTGTACTGTGCTTATGTAAATGATTTTTTTTCTTGTAGTTTATCATGCAATCTACTTAGAGGAGATGGCAGCCTCAGAAGTCACACGCAAGCTTGCTTTGGCATTTAATATTCCTTTGCATCAGATCAACCAGGTTTACAGACAGGGTCCCACAGGCATCCACATTCTTGTTAGTGATCAGGTAATGGAAATTTTATTTTCTTGGCATTTTATATATGAGTTAGAGTGGGTGATTTTCTTATGCTTGCTTATTTATTACTGTTTTTTTCTGTTTGATAATGCAACCTACTATTTTTTGACATTAAGGGTATATTATCCTTCTGCTCACTTTAATGTAAAGGAACCTTTAAATGTCACTCTTCCTCTAAAGTGAAACTATGAGTTTAGTCTATAAGTGAGTTCTGTATAGTTCATATATATGGATGCTGCCGTAAGTAGTATTTACTTATTTTGATCATGCCCATAGGCTGGGGGCATTTAAATACTGTTGAAGTTGGCTTATTCAGCTGTCTGCTACACAGACTTAGAGTTCCAACACCGCAGCCAGCAATAACAGGCTCCCAACTGGTTACATGAGTAACAAGCAGTATTTTGACAGTAATGGATTTTTAGTTTGGTGTATGTGTGTCACTTGCTGAATAAACCAAAAAAATACACAATTGCTTACAAAAAGGCTGTGTTTAATACCTGATTTAGTGTTGCTTTTTTTGCATTGGTCATACTCAGGAGGGTTCTGAAACTTTTTGGTTTTTTGCAGATGGTTCAAAACTTTCAGGATGAGAGTTGTTTCTTATTCACCACAATAAAAGGTACGTCGTCTTTTCTGATGTCCAAAACTTCATTGTCTGTTCCACCAAGGAGCCTTCTTTAGAGTAAAAAAATTAAAAATCTGGATACATAGTAGCAGAAAATATCCCTGAGTTCTTCCCCTCCTAGCCAGAGCTTTCAGCCTCTGTGTAGCACCTCAGTTGTGTCTCCAAGATTTCGGTTCAGAGCCAGGGCAGCATCCCATGACAAACTTCATGTAAAATTCAGTCAACCATCTCTGGACACTGCTTGCTGCTAATAATTGTGGAGAATGGTAGTTCTAAAATCCTGGCAGAAGTACCTCTGAAGTTCAGAGACTGACTGCTCACTCTGAGAGTCAGCAGAACAGAGTACAATATTCTGTTCTCTCGCTGCTAGTCAATAACCATCTTTAGTGGGTTGTTGTGGAATCCCACACTTCCTTAGGAGTCCAGTTTATTTCTGGGGAAAGGTGCCAGCAAATGGCAATAATTGGTGGACCAGTTTGACTCAGTGCAGACTTTACCTACAGAAACTGTCCTGGCTTTGAAGTCATTGACGTAACATTTTGGTTTAACACAAGTAGGAAATTTTTAAGAGCTATGTTTTTGCTGTAGATGAGCTGTCTTTTCAAAGTGAAGTTCATACGTTGGAGTTTTGGTGCATTGGCTCTTATTTTTGCAATTCTGTTTTGACACTTTCTTCTTTTTTCAGCTGAAAATGGCGAAGGCTTCCATATAATTCTGAAGTGACATCACACAATTGCTAGACTGATACTCCCAACGCAGAATGAAGTCCTGCCTAAAGATTATGAAGATCATCCAAAACCTTAGGATCTAACTTCACTGTATAAGATGTTTCATATTGAAAACACAAAATGACCTTTCTAATGAGCTGTTTGATAGGTGAACTTTCTTATCACTGCCATAGCTAAGTGTCCTCATGAGAGGTATAATGCCATGACAGCTTATGTACAGGCATGGAAGACAATGTAAGCAAAGGTGCTTGCCCTTTACTGAAATAAGGCAAATTATGGCCAGTAGATACAGTTTATAGAAGTGAAGCGGTGTTGCTTTTCTATTGCCTGTATCCAGTTGGAGATGAATGTAAACTTATTCTGGGGCATTTACCTTTCCGTGCCAGTTTGTCTATTACGTGCTTGTACCTTATGCTGGTTTTATTTTTTGATGTTAGCAGAGCACATGCTAATCTGTGTGGAGATGAGTAGTTAAGGTGATAGTGATCAGGTTGTCAGGTCTTTGAGAGTAAAGCTGTCAAAACAGCTTCCCGTGTAAATTGTGTATAAGAGTGTATGTAAGAAGTGTAAATGCCAGAACAGGGCTTTTAAGAAGCCCTAGACAGATGCAATATATGCATGCAGCAAACTGCATTATCAATAGTACCTTTTTGGAGGGATTAATATAAATCCTATGGGGTACCAAGTAATTGTGTTTTGCTTTAACAAATTTAATGGAAAAGAATTGCCTATGCATCCTTTATGTTTAGTTTCGTAGGTTCTCTGCGGAGCACTGCTGCAGTTTAACTCTTTGCTTGTAAAATTGTGGGGTTTAAAAATACAGCAGTGAGAGGTGGGGTTTTCTGACTTAGTGGAATTATGCTGATGAGGGAACATGACCCACTGGTACCACAGCGCTGTCTTAGCTTTCAGCAACATCGAATAAATTGCTTAAGAAACACTAAATACACACCCTGTAAGTCTCCTTCCCAGCAGCTGACTGCCCTGCTGGAGTTGCTGTTAGGGACAAGTATCTTCTTACCTTTTCTGTTGACCTTTCTGCACCCTCCAGTCCATGCTGTACACCTGTTACAGTGCCTCTTTCATATGACCAAATACTCACTTTTCTCTGAGACAGGCAATGTGCTTTTTCGGTATTTGGGATACTTCTTGTAAAGTCATGGCACAGCATTTCCTAGGGTAACATTAAGTTTCAACTGGTTAGGTACTTAAGAGGGCAATTTTTCCAAAGGTATTGGGTGACAGTTTCAGAGCTGTCATTTTGTGCCCTTGGAAAGTTCCACCTTGATCTCTGGCTAAAGGCTTGGGAATAGTTTGCTTTTTATGCTGTGGTGTTCCGTGTAAACAACTACTCCAGCATGTAAAAAGGCAACTTTGTTTTTTTTCATTTCCCCTTTCATAACTGGCTCAAGTGTTTAGCAGAAAAGCTTCTGAAAGCTGTAGCATTTTGAAAATTGAAATTCATCAAACCTAGAGGTTTTTTTCCTATTTTTGTCTTTTTCTGCACTGAAAGTAAAATTTTATGTACTTACATTAACATTTTTGCCTATAAGTTGTTCATCTTTGGGTATTGTTTGGTCCTAGTATTTTCTTGAACTGACACTTGTGTCTTTTTAGCTCACCACATTCAAATCCAAAAGTTTATAAAAGTGGAAAGATCCTTGATTGGAAAGAATCCAAATATCTAATTTTAAAAAATCTTGAAAGTTGTACAGTAGTTTGTCCAGCTCACTTGAAATTGGAATTAAATTATGGCACCAGCAAATTGCTTTTGTTTTTTAATAAGATGTACACATTTCAATTTAAGTATAATAAATGTTTTTCAATAATTTTGTAAATGTGCTTTTCTTTTTGCTTACTTTTTCCCTCCCACACACATTACAGGTATGTCCATTAAGATTCAGATTATTTGCAAGACCTGCCCCAGCACTAACGGTAGGGAAAGGTAAGGAAACCAGCACTGTAGTGTGTTCTGCACCCAGTGCATTCACATGAATCTTCTACTTCCAGTAACAGTTTTGGGCAGATTTGAAATAATTGCAACAAATTCAAGTTTGACATCAGCTGATTGTTTATTTAAGTGTCCTATATCAATCAGAGTAGGTTCCATTTGTTTTTGTACATCTTTAATGCAATAGACTTACCAAGGTTCATTACGTTCTTAGAAAAAAATGAGCCAGCAAAAGGCAACACATCTTGACATATTGGTACCAATGACTTTCCTGATGCAGTTGAGAATAAAATCTGCTTAAAACACTCTTACTACAATAGCAGTGTCATCATGGAACTCTAGGTATGATTGTATCAGCACTCCACTACTGTGCAAAAGAAGCCCAGAGGGGCTTACTTTGGAGTAGTAAAGAAATCCATGTAGTGTAATTCTAAGCTGTAATTCAGCCCTGGAGTTGAGGTCTTAATTTACTGTCGCTGTCTTCTGTGACTCATGAACAGAACCCAGCTGCTGCTGTCCACAGAAATCTCATGTCACACTCACTCCTTTTTAGAAGTAGCTTAAAATTTGGTGGGGCATGGGGGGAATTGCATTACTATCCCGTAGTAGCTTTTCCAACTGCTTTTTAATTTTCAGTAGCAGAGGCCCAGAACTCTAAACATACACACACACACAACCAAACTTACACAAAAAAAGCTTTCTGAACTGTTGTGTATTTTCAGATAAAGTTGCTTAATATAAAAAAGTTTATCTAATCCTCTAGCACTGAAAAACTAAGGATGAAAGCATGGCCTTAAGAGTTAATATTTTATCATTATTATTATTATCATCATCATCATTCAGAAGTTGACAGCTTCTTAACCCAAACGTAAAGAGCTGGGCTTTCCGTGTTTGAAAACCACAGGTTTGGTTTGGTTCAACTCCTGCCTCCAGAGTGATTTGCCCACATGCTTGTCCCTAAAATGGGTGGGACAAACAGCTTGAGTTCCTTGCTGCATTGTATTTCCTGTAGCTGAACCTGGTTTCCATTCTCCATCTGTAGGATAGTGCATGTGTAACACACCCCTCTGCCTCAAGGAGCTGCATCCTTTCCTTACAGACCACGGAGGTAACAGGACACGCAGGACCGGCGTTACAGTAAGCACCATGTGTGACTGTGGCAGCCAGGTACAGCAGAGTGCACAAGCTCTACCACAGTGGATTTCTTACCCCTCCCAAGGCCGGGTATAAACGTGCGTCACTGACGGGCAAGCTTTGTACGAGCGTAGTTCAACTGAACCAAGTCCAAAAACTTGGGAAGGATTTCTATTTATATAGTTATCTTGAGGTACTATCTTACCTTTTGACCTTACCTATTATGTCCTGTTATGTAATTAAACATGGAGCTGAATCATGAAAAAGAATAAGCTGCTGTTTCACTGTAAGAGCTGCTTATGATTACTTTGCATTTTTTTGGTCAACATCTGCTAAAGCTGATTTGTCCTTAAACCTGATATTTAATCTGTTGTGTATATTACAGAACAGCAGGTTCAGTTCCTTGGCATAATGGACTTGAGCCCCACCTTAAATTAGAACTTCACACCAAGCTGCACTTACAAATGCAAATTAACTTCCAAGTTTAGTGCCCGTTCTTTCACCAAGTAGCTGCTATGCTGCAATGCCCACACGTTTTACACGGTGCTGCAGTTCTCAATGCCAACAGAAGGAAGCAGTTACTAATACAAACCAAAGCATCACCAACTTAATCCACAGCTGCACATTATGTTAAGACTTTGACCTGGAAAAAAAGAAAACAAAACACTTTTCTTGTCACAAAACTGGATGACCAAACACCACCATCAGGATTGGCATGAAACCGACTCCTTCCACTGACTTGCAGTCCCGTTCTTCAGCAACAAGATTTTCTGTGTGGCTGCACTTGCTGTCAAAGGATAATACAGCATCTGCAGAGGCGCTGTCCGCTCCCTCCGACAGAAGGAGGGGGAGTTACTGGAGCAAAGTAAGCATGAACTTTCACGTGAGGTAGATGAGCCTGTAGGTGAAAAGTCTGCATTATAATGGGAGAGAAAGAAATGTAACTAGGAGAAAGATAGAGGCAGTACACCTCAACTGGTGCCAACAAGTACTCTCATGGAGGTTGGTTAGCTATACAGAAAGCATCCATACACTGGATAGTAGCCAGGTTGTCTCCTCTTGACATGTAATTCCTTGTGTCCCATCCAGCTAAGGCACACTGAGTCTGGGCACTCAGCTTGCACAGGGCTCCCACTGGTTTCCCAACAAAGCACGGATCAACCGAGACAGCTCTCCAGCAGGAGAAGCACATGTTTTACTGCAGCAGAGAGAGATGGATCCCTGGCTACTGAAGGAGGACTTGTCTGTACCTTGTTTCCCATTGTCCCCCTGCTGTTCTCATCCTGGAAAGCAGCATCAAATAGAATTAGGCATCTGCCCTCAATTTGAGTCACTATCTGGAATGAGCCTTCCAATTGCAAAAGTGTTTGCACACAAATTTGGAATACGAAGCTGCAGACAAGTTGAACAGCAAGGCTGAAACACTGCCCCCACAAGGCAGGCAATCCGTGACCTAAGGGGTGAGGTACACACAGGAAAGGTTTGGGGCTGGATTCCAGGGCCTAAGGGCCCTACAACCCATTAACTGAAATATCCATGCAGATGTTTTAGTATTGGCTCTATATATTGAAGTATATATTTTAAGAGAGTTAAAGAATACCACTACACTATCCTAAAAACAGAGGCAGAAAGCAGAAGATAATCTTCATTCAAACTCGTTCCGACAGCAAAAGTGTCATGACTCAGAAACTGACAATTCTTGCTGCTCATAGAAAAGTTAACATGCAGTCCCTAGAGCTGGGGCCCTAACAGAATGACAGTCTGACTGTTTCCAGCCTTCCTTGCTTGGGATGCCTGTAGAACTCACACAATCTCAAGCAATATCAACAGCTCTGGTA
Organism: Acropternis orthonyx; assembly: GCA_035583155.1. Classification (NCBI taxonomy): domain Eukaryota; kingdom Metazoa; phylum Chordata; class Aves; order Passeriformes; family Rhinocryptidae; genus Acropternis; species Acropternis orthonyx. Next base: position 55,261,908 of record JAWWEU010000081.1, on the reverse strand, counting down.
TTCCCATGAAAACCAGTCAGGAAACACATACTCTGATTCGTTTGATTCCAGCTCGTGTGACTTGCTGACAGTCATACAGCTCAATTCTCTCCAAGTTGTGGCAGTTCTCCAGGTGTTCCAGAGTCACATCAGTGATGAGAAGACAGTTATCAAGCTCCAGTACCTGCAGCCTCTCGTGACCACACGTACTGTTGCTCAGATGAAGGATCCCATCATCAGTGATCAGTTCACAGTGAGATAAGCTCTGAAACAGAGAGAGGCAAACAACGTCACTCAGTCCTAAGCTACTCTAGCCTCTGGACATCAAGGTTCCTCTTCAATCTCCTTCATTCCAGTAGTTAAACAGTTACAAATAGTATACAGCTGAAATCCAGACCGGTGAAAAAGAAACTGTTTTACTTAACAAAATGGCTGTACTTGATTTTAACTTTGCTTCAAAACAAGTTGAGTCCCAAAACACACGTCACTGGCAAAATTTCTCAGGCCTCTTTGCTCTCTAAAACCATGGGAATTCTGTTCCAATTGTCCCACACAAGTGCAAACACCACTGTGCCAGAAATCAGAGACAACTCTGAAGGATGATCAAGAACAAACAGGAATAGATGAGGATCTAGTCAGGAGCTACTGTTTTGTAGCTACCACCAGGACCAAGCCTGTGCAAGTCCACATGGATAAAGAACAATCAGACTGGACTGATTTGCCAAGTAATGATTTCAAAAAAAAAACAAGCCATGAGCACTTAGCACTTCAGGCTGTACATACAAGTAGCAGTAAACATCTTAGAGGGCTGCAGAAGCAGTTCTTTCTGCAACAGTCAGCATAATAAACCAAAAAAAATCTGATTCTCTTCAGCATATTTTTTTAATCCCTTGAACTTCAAGAACGTGGAAAACATTGCTGCATCTCAGGCACCACAGAAAGCACTTTCCTTGTTCCTTTAGGGAATTCATGACTTTTGGAGAAGCACGGATGATGACAGCAGCAGAAAACACACATTCCTTGGAGAAGACTTAAAAAATACCCCACTCTTTGTCACCCGTGAAGTGAATGCTCTCAAGGAGAAACATGCTGGATCTGTGAACTCTACTCCTCTTGCCCTGCGCCTGGAGCTGGTGCCTTGCTTTATCCTCAGCCCTGTGTTCTGCCCGTACTTGTATCTACATCTCACCGTGTCTGGTTCTGAAGCAGCATTTCCTTGCCCCAGGTTGTTTTTTTCAGACAGCAACTGAAAGTTGCTGCAAGTGTTTCTTCAGTAACTGATGAAGAAACACTTGCAGCAACCCAAAAGCACTTTTTAACTCAGAGCAAAAGTACCTCCTGCCAATCACCTAACTCTAATAGGTGATCTTTCCCTCTCTCAGTACAACTCAGCTATGTTTAATTCAGCCTGCCTAGGGAGCCTGAGCACTCCCAGCCATACTCTCTCCTGTGCCTGCTCTCTTTCTGTACGTGCTCGGAGCATTTGGTTTGGCTCACAGCCTGGGAACAATCAGCAGCTGCAGAGGGTTAACCAACATGTGTACCAGACCTGCTGCTCCAGGGAAGGACAGCAGTTTCTGTGAAGCTGTTGGCTGTAGAAGCAGTCTGCTGGCTAATTAAGACTATTCCATCCCAGGAAGTAAGCAGCTTATAAAATCAGCTTTCCTGAGAGACAGTGTTTGGTACTGAAAGGACAATACAGGATGTACAGCTGAGTTCGTAGAACTTTCTAAAGCAAATATGCCAAGCAATACATACTTCGTATGAAAGCACATGATTTTTCTGACTTCATAAGCCTGCTAGGAAGTGCTAATGATGTGGAATTTTACAAAGACAATTGTTTGAAATCTTAAGAACAAAAAGATATGGTCAATTTTTTTTTTTTTGTTAATACATTCTGAATGCTGTGTATAAATCAAATATGGCATGACATCCTGTGAGAGTAAGAAACAGTGTGATCAACTTAAATGAAGAATTCAATTGGCTTCCCATCTCCAAGAATATCATAAGTATTTCACAGTGTCTATAATAATTTGAAGGTAAAATTATTTAACACTTTCACCAGAAATGCTTTTTAAGTACAAAAAGTAAAAAATCCCTTAAGTACTCTGATACTGATGAAGATTAGTGTTTGGCTGTAACTGGTCTAACCCTGCCTATTTCCACCATCTGCTGAGTCTCCAAACATCAAAAAACAAATTCAAAGTTGATCTCTGTGACTCCAAAATATTTGCTTTACTGCAGATACACCTAAACACACACTAAAGCACAGCTACACAAGAGTTTACAGGACACCATCAACATTCACATTTGAAGCACCAAGATTAGTTTGTGTAGTATATTTGGCACCTGCTAGCCTTGTCTTTTCTTTCACAGTAATTCTCAGCCATTGCTGTTCATGCACAGTCTTTGTGTGGTTATCCTTCCTACTCACAGGATACACACACCAACAAAAACATCAAGTTTTCTGGTTCCCTTAGAAAAGGTATGATATTCCACAAGGACACACTTCCCTGTCTGTGGGCTCACACACATAGGCCAGCAAATGGGAGCAGGTTCAGAAAGAAGTACTTGGAAATTATGAGTTGTTATGGTATCTCTGTTGAAGCACCAGCAGAACCAGTACCAAAGATCTCTTGCAAGAACTGGTTACAACTGGGGTTACAAACACACAAGGGTGTCCATCGCAGAAGAACAGAACATGTCCCATACAAATGGCTCCACAACTTCCAACATCAGGAATTATGGTTCAGAAATGAGGCTGGGCAATTAATAAGCAAAATTAAAAACCAACAACAATAAAAAACAGTGAACAAGCTCCTTTTGAGAAGCCATCTTTCCTCGTGTTGCTACCTTAGTAACACTAATCATAACAGAATTTAATTAAGGAAGAGCAAACCTTCCTTTAATCCCATCTAAGAACAGATTATACAGATACTTGTTCTTTCACATAGATAGATCTAAGTAGTACCTAACAGATCTACACTTATGGGACAACCAACCCTAAACACAGGAGCTCCTACTATAAGGGGAATCCAGTAACTTTGGAGTACTTTGACTGAAGAACAGACAAATTTATGTCACCTCAGACTGGTTTTGATGCTCCGAAAGGTCTAAGACAGCACTCCCTAGAAAACAGTTCTTTGAAACACAGTAAGCAGGGAACCCCTCTGAAGGCATCTCAACCCTCTCCAATTACGTTCAAAAGTCAAGTTCAAAAAAAAACCTTCCATAATTTATTATGTAAATGGAGTCCTTGGGAAAAAACGCTTGCATGCAAAACTGATTACAGAGTGACTACATTACCTTCTCTGGGTGGTTTTGTTTGTTCAGCATTTGATGTGAAGTGTCATCCTTCCTAAAAAAACCATTACTGAACACTTGCAAGTATCTATAAAGGACCTAAATACTTTCATCAAATATGTAAGTAAGCAAATATGAAGGATGCTAATCTTAAAATATAAGCTTTCTGGTTATTACTCACTTGGTCATGTTTTTTTAATCACACAATGCATGTAAATATTTTAGGAGTAATCCACTGCTTTTAGAATACTCATGAAACTTGCATGTATTTTGCACAGTATCATTGTACATCAGGAGGGTTCTCTAGCTAGAGAGCGAACAGCCCGCGTTCATACTGCCTGAGCAATACGTGTGTGCGGTTTGGGGGCACGTATTAAAGGTCACAAACGAAAAATTACACTTACCAATGCTTGCAGCTTAGGACAATGTATGGAAAGTTGTATCAATGTGCTGTCAGTTATCTAGAAATAAAAGAGACCAAACAGCCATAAGCAACAGACAACAGAAGAGTCAACCCTCAAGTAAGACATCTCTTTGTCTACCAGATGAAGGTTCTGTTACTTCTGGAAAACATCCCATCACCTCTTACTCTCCAAATACTTCCCTGCATAGAATTTCCCAATGATTATTTTTATTTCCTACCATAAACACAGCAATATTAATAAAACCCAAAGCATATCTAACTGAAAGTGCTAATGCACAGCATTCTTACACTGGAAGTTCAGTATTCCTTTTCATACTAAATCTCACCAAAACACACTCTTCCAAGTCCATCTTCTCCAGCTCATGGCAGTTCTACAATAAACAAAACACAAACAGAAAAACAAAAGATGAAATAAAACAGCATAGACATGAAATCATGCACAGGGCCAGTAACATGGGACAGCACAGTTTCCAAGAGGAAACTGTGAGCTAAATCCCTTCAAGTACTTGATCACCAAACAAAGGACAAAAAAAAAAATCATTGAAAGAAAGAAATTAATTAACAAGCAATACACCACCTCCCTCGTAAACATCATTTCAGCCTTCCCCTGACTTAGTGAACTGCCTTGTAAGGTTTGAACAGTATCTCTCAGGACTTTCCCACCCCTGCTTCCCTTCCCCCTTCACTCCACACCCATGGAGGTTGCAGCCTGTACACTAAAGCCAACTCACAGGCGTATGGATTAATCCCACCTTCTGCATTCATCAGCCTGCACCAAGCTCATCTGAAACACACTTAAGCCCAGGGAACATCCCTCTTCACCATCATATATTAGAAAGAAGCCTTAAAGCCAATTTGCTTTGCTGATGAGTGCTGAAAATATTAAAATGGTCTACTTTAAGGCTGGTAGAAAGCTGCACATCACATCTACACAAGCCATTTTCCCAGCAGTCTGAGAGATTCCCAGCAAGCTTTCAGAAGTGCTTTCGATCTCTGATCTTGACTAATTTCAAGCAAATTATGTAGCCTTGTGACCTTGCAGCAGACCACACGGTGCCACAGCTCAGCTCAATTCCCAGTCTGTTTTTTACAGGAATAAATGGTTTAACTCACAGGCCTCAAAAGCAGGCTTGAGGTGACTACTAAAAGCCTGAGACTGCAGCGCTGAACTATTAGAAAACCACTGTGTTTAACCACTGTGGCTACAAACCCCCCTGTCATTGACACTAAATATCATCAGCATAAATGAATTTCGTTCACTGAGTGTATTATTTTTGTGTTCAGATTTCCCAAACCAGCAAGCAAACACATCTAACTTGAAGCATTTGATACCACCAATGTGCTTGATGGCAACTTTACAACAACATGAATCAGGGCAAAAGCAGTTTATAATGTATAATGTAAGCATTCTGTAACTGAAGGGTATGCTCAGAAAAATTGGTATATGCTGATTTTTTTGATGTAAATATCACAGGGGTATGTGTCATAGAGGAAATTTGGCTAGAATACATAACACAAGCTTAGAATTGCTTAAGCATAATAAATTCAATTGAGAAACAAACTAAAAAAAAAAAGGGGGGGGG
>JAWWEU010000081.1:55236504-55256519 GCA_035583155.1 Acropternis orthonyx | reverse complement strand
CCCCCCCCCCCCCCCAACGGAAAAATGCAATGATAGATGGCAAATTAGATCAAATTGCAGATCTAAGTATAATCCAGAAATAAAATTACTCCTTAGTCCCCCACTTCCACTGTGTTCTTTCTACTACAGTTTTCCTCTTCTCCCATGCCTTCCCAGCAGGACTGCATCAATGAACAGCTGCTCAGCAGCAATGAAAACAAGGCAAGCTCTAAACCTTCTGAAATGACCCTTACCCGTGCTAGAAGGGTAAATCCAGCATCTGTAAGATGTGAACATCTTGCAGCTTCCAAAATCCTGGAAAAGTTTTAAATGTTAAAGAAAACATTAACACAGAGAAAAGCAAATGCATTTGAGATACAAATTTGTCTTCTGCAACTTCAAGCTCTCACCAGCAAATGTAAATATGTATATGCCTGTTTTTCACAGTGATTTGCAATTAAAAAAGCAGACTTTTGATCCAGTTTATCAGAAGATTCTCCCAGTCACACAACAGATTTAACTTCAATCCTCAAATCTTCTGAACATTTAGTGGAGAAAAATTATACACAATTACAGGCATTTTAACCTCTTGTTTCATTTAGTAAGAGCATTATGCCCAAGTTTTCTCATATGTTATCTGAGGAAAGATATGGGAGAATAAATCCTGAGATAAGAAAAATGCAGATGAAGCCTTGCATCTAAAACCTGTTATCTAAGCACAGACTGCTGGGAAGCCCCAAAATTGAGAAACTGCTTACTTGAGATTCCCTCAGAGCCTCTGCATGAAGCACAGTGAAGCAAGTTACCAGAAAGCAAGGAGCTTAAAATCTCCAAGCCCACAGCAAAACCAATAAACTATGCCAACACAACTTCAAAGAAAACAACACATTGTTTTGGAAAGATAACCCTAACACTCTTCTGAGAGGCACTGGTAAGCAGTACTGACAAGAAAACAATAAATTCAACTGTCCCAACCAGCATCACCAATATGCACAGCGGGCTCTATCCCATTAATGCTGTGTTGCCCTTGTTTCATTTTTGGGTTTTTTTGAATGAACACTTTACTTTGAAGGTGGAATAAGTGTCAGGATGACTAAGGGGGAACAACAGTGCCATGTAACGAGCAGCACAAACTAAGTGCAACTTACCACAGCAAACACTACTGCTATACTGGGGCTGGTGGGGAGGAGGCAGGGAAGGGTAGACAAAAGAACTTCTTGCTGTGGCAACACTTAGAGGCATCCAGATCCTTCCACTGGCTTAGGAGGTCATTAAAATGCTCCCTAGGGACAAAGGGCAAAGGGAGAAGCTATGCTGTGTGCATGAACAAAACACAACCCCACCAAAGCACAGGATGTGGAGCTCTGACTATGACTTTGTTGGATCAGCCTCTTCCAAGCCAAAAGCAAGAGGGTAGCCAAGTTGAGAGCTGAGCAGCCCCATGGGATACACTCTTGAAAATCCACTTCCAGAGTCCTAGTCTTCAACAAGGAAGGATGGTGGAAACTCAAAAACAGCCAAAAGAGTGGTATAGGATAGATACCTCTTCCCAGATGGACGGTTTTACGCCTCTGGACTTTCTTTCCAGACTCACATTCAGGAACTCTGTGCCCTTCCATCAAGAGTAGTTAGCAGCCTATCCTAAAATACTCATAGCTACCCTGAAAATCACCCAGGATACAAAATAGGAAGGAAAAAAACCCACCCCCATACAAACCCCCGATGACTCAGGTCACATTTGTTAACTCTTCCAACTCCTTTCATCAAGTACTTGCTCTGAACCCCACACACCTGACTTTAAAAGCGGATGGGGCAGAATGACAATTGCAACATGCAAAATAGTTAGGATGTTACTTCTGGTTGAAAAGAATGCAGAAACAGAGGAGTAAGAAAGCAGAGGAAAACAGTTCTAGCTCTCCTGAAACTGGGTGTGCAGATAGCCTGGGGAGCAGAACGGAGCTGTATATGCAGATGCTGCATCAATAAGGCCCCAGTATGAGAAAACAGGTGGGAAGGCACCGGGCAGCATGAAAATGAGGAAAATTCTCATTTTTGCTTTACAGAGAGCTCTTCTTTTTTCCTGATACAGCTGACACAGATTTTCCATCTAGTGATTTGTGACAAAATTCCTACCACAGGAGCTAAAGAGGCAAAATGATCTCCAAGAGCAGATTTCCCACTCTCATAAAGCAATGTTCAGAGAGACCTCACAGTTGAATTTACTGTCTACAGATGTCTTTTGGGCACACCTGGAGTGTCTCTCCACACAGCACCTCCCCACTCCTGTTGAATTAGCAGCAGGTGGGGTTAAAAGGAATATGATCCTAATTGTCACAGGCCTACCCAAGGACATTCATGGTTCACTGGTGTTTTTCTTGATAAGCCTCACCAAAACACCTACTAAAAAGTGCTAATAAATTTAAAAAAAAAAAAAAAGAGAAGGCATCAAGAGCAGACACAGAGAGAGATGAGAAGACATCTAGATCTTGATGTGAGATAAGAAATAAAGCTGAAGGGTCAGCTGAAAGGTCAAACTCGGGTTTTTTTTTCCAAGGAGACATCATTTGTGAGTGCTAAGAGCTGCAGAACACAGCAGTGTCATGGAAAGCAGCATAGTAGGACGTTCAAGACTGAAATGAAGTGAGAGTAACACAGCACAAAAAATACTGAAAGGTTTCCTAACAGGGCCAGCACATCCAACAAACGGTGCAGTTTTCTTTCACGCTCAAACCCAAAACACTCAGAAGCTATGAGCAAGTGTGGAATTACATTTCCCTTTGACTTCCAACAGAATTTTTATCACGTACTTTGCATACACAGTCCCAAAACTCTACATATAACCAGCTGTATCATCTGTCCTTCCAACATGCACTAATCCTCAGCAGTAATCACTGCAAATGGTCTTGTTCCTCATTACAGGAGAAGAGTGGCAGACGCCTTCCCCCTCGTGGCACAGACAGGGGCTAACAATTTACCTACAAAAGTCTAAACAATTCCTGCTACAGTTGTATTGCCTTTGGAAAAAATTGCACAGCTAATAGCACTTTAGAGCTCCTTTTATTTCCAATCTGGGCCACGAATTGAGAGAAAGAAACAGTGGAAAAAGACCAGTAACCACAGCACAGCTTTCTAAGGAACACAGTCTAGTGTGTCAGAAGCCTCCTCAGCCCCTAACACACCCCCACACACGAGCTCTGTAAGAATGAACATGAAAGGGACTGTCACTCTGGAACTGTCTTAAAGACAGGTTTACTACAGTACAAAACAACGCTTTTTCACTCTGTCAGCTAAAGGAACACTGTCAGCAAAATGCACAGTGGCATTTGAATGAAGCTTCCCCTAATTTCAACAGTCTACACTTTCCCCTGTCTGTGATTGAAGTTGCCACTCCTGCATGTTCCTGTCATTAATGACAATTTAGCATCAAAAAATCTTATACTTTGATCTAATTTACATTAAAATTAGATCTTGTAAGAAGTGTTGTCTCTACACACAGAGAGCTGTTGCATGACTGAGCCTCATTATTAAAGCCAAAGCTGTCTGCACTTCTGAGAACTCCACCATAACATGCATGTTAGCACAAATTACACCAATTTAAAATTTATATGAGTTATAACTAATAAGCCCCTATTGCTCAAAACATATCTCATAAAAATCAGTCCTCAGTGTTTGCAGAGACATTAGCACACTCCGTATCAGACTTTAAGAACACTAGGATGTACTGCAGAGCATATTAGAAGACATTTATAATAAAATCTGTAAATAAAATAAATATGATTTGACTTTTTTTTTGCAAGACAAATGACTGCATAAAGCCACATCAGAGTACAAACATCACAAGACACAACACAACTACAGATATTTTTACCTTTTTAAAAAATAATGGGCTTGATATCTTCTTTTCTTCTGGCTTGTAATTAGTAACTAAAATATTTAGCTAGAAGCACAGAATTAACTGCTAGGCTCAGCATGTTTTATTTTTCCTGCATTAACTCTTGTTTTTCCAATATACAGTAAACTACACTAATATGATAGCTACAGAGGACCAGCCCTCAAGCTTATATTCAGCTGGTACTCCCAACTTCATGTTTTGATTGCAAAGGTTACACAAACAACACAGAGATAACCAAGCCCAGGGATATCAGCTCATTATCTTCAGAGGTGAATTTCCTAGATGAGGCCAGTAACAACAGGACATACTCACAACATGCTCACGACATACTCACTTCAGCCTTGGACAGTTTAGACCAAGTGCTGTGAGAGAAGCATCTGTAAGGTTGCTACAGCCTGAAACACAGAGTGACTGGAGTCTATGGCATCCTCTACAGATTTTTACAATGCCTTCATCTGAAATTTGCTGCAACACAGAAGAAGGTTGAAGTTACTTCCATATCAAGGGATCATCTAAGAACAAAAATCAAGACACATTGCTGGACTGCTACTATCATGCTGTATGTAACCAAAGCAACCCAGATTTTCAACCAAAAAATACCATCATGAAACCACACACAATGATAACATGAAGATAAGCAACACACACAATTCCTACTTATGTATTTTTCCAAGACCTTGGGTCCTACTCAAAGGCAATCTGAAGCACACAGGGAGAGTTGTTGCTGCTGTCTTCCTCTTTAACTTTGCTTTTGTTTTATAATTTTTCACATCTCTTTTTTTTTTTAACGGTGTTTGCTTCTTGTATGTTTGTGGAGTTCAGATCTTTTTTTCCAGTGACTGTGTAAATTCAGGAACAGTGCAAAAGAGAGCTTAAAGCCCAACAGCAGGAGAGATAACTACCTATTTTGTACTGGAGCAGTAGGACCCAAGGGAAAAAATCCTTACCCTTCAGATATTTTTTGAAGCAAGAGTTACAGGTAAACAATTACATATAATCCTTTCTTTACAGATTTGCCCTACTCTATGCAGTTGTCTTTAGAAGAAAGACTTAAATGAGGATTTTTTCATTTCTCAAAATTGTTTTGTACAAGATCTTCTCAAAAGAGTAACCCTAAATTTGGGACATGAATAAAAAAAGTGTTCTCTCTGAAAGAGGGAGTATAAGAAATAGCCCAATCACAGGTGCACACAAAACAGCAACAGGAACTAGATTACTGGGGTGGGGGAGGGTGGGGGTGTGTGCAAGTATTATTTTGTTTACAAATCTTCTATTCTGGAAGAAGTTTTCTCTCCTCCTCCCACTCCTAATGCCATGAATTTAATTTTTCTGCTGCATGACTAATCCTTCATGGAGAAACAGGTTGTTTTACTTCCCATCTTAATAGTGCTCTTACAATAGTAACAAAGAAGTGCTCTTACAATAGTAACAAAGACCTCTACTGTATTTTTAATAGAAAATACACATTCTTTTTATAAGCCACTCATATAAGTATGCTAATACAAGTGTAGCATATTTCTGAGGCTATTACCACAAACATTACCTCTCATAGATGAAAACAGGATGAGAAACAGCTCAGCACAAAGCGAGATTACCTTATGCCCTGTCCCCCCAACCCAGCACTTTTTAGTAACACTTGTTCTTGTCAAATTAAAATTATCACAGACAGAAAACCAGAAGTCCCATCTTCTTTTTGTGGCTCCAGAAAGATTTGCATCATCTACAGACAAGTAGATAAGTTTTGTTTGTTTGTTTTTTAAATAAAATTCCAACACCGATCAGGTATTTCTGATTTTGACTCTCCAAAAAGATGTTATTTTCTGGAACTGCTGCATTTCCTTTGAGAGATACTCATGACACTATTATTGGTAAAAGGAACTATTCTGGAGGTAAGGGCTATGCAAATTATGCTGCTGTTGGAGAGGTACAAGGCCCTCGAGTTATAGATGAAAAATTCCCATTCTGAAACTGCTTGTGATTTCAATGATTTCATCACTCTCAGGAAAGAGAAGTGCTCAAGAAGTGCTCAGTTTCTAAAATCTTTCTCTAAAGATGGTACCTTTCAGAAGTGCAGTTTCCAGAGCTATCAGTTCATTCACAGCCGCTGGTGCTCGCCTGGCATTTTACAAGGTCCATAAAACAGAGTCATTCGAATTACAGTGTGGGTCATTTAAAGCACAAGGAGACCAACTGTGTTACAATCAGTGCCAGCCCTTTGGTCGTGAGGAATCTTGCTTCTCCTGGAAAAGTGCCCCCAAGCCGTAGCAAGCAGGACACATGTCCAGTGAAATAAAGCTTTGAGGCACATGTAACTAGGCAGGCTCATCAACTCAGTTCAAAGGGGAGACTTTTTATTTGTACTACATGACAAAAGACATCCTGGCCCAGGAAAAACTGGTACACCTCCATATCAATGTCCCTTTTAAGCAGGATAGAGAGCAACTGATTATCATCAGACCTCCTGAGAGCCTTTCACAAAAATACTCAGAAAAGGCTGGCCTTGATATATCTTACTAGTTTCAGGTAAAAGACAACAGAAAAAGAACTTTGGAGAAGGAGGACAGGAAAGGGAAGAGTGAAAAGGGGAGCAAATTACATACTGACTTTATTTAAGTGTGATTCTGACCAAAAGAAGAAACTTCCTTTCATTCCTGTTACGTTGCGCACCTACATTCAGACTGAAAAAATCTGCAAAATTCCCTTTCACTAAACACCTGGCACATAGAAGCTCAAGGTTTGTATTCATATTGTTCTTAATTTGTGCAATTTTGTAATGTAACTTTTAATAACCACCAACACTCAACAACGTTCAACACTGTAAACAAATCTCTCAGATCAAAAAATTTTCATCCAGTCTTAGCACAAGTTGTTCCCATGCCACATTCATTCAGGAATAACCTGTAGAACCAATCTGAAAGTTTTAGGAGATTTTTATGACACCTTCTAGCAATAAAGCCAGAAAACTTTCTAAAAATCTAACTTTATTATGCAAATTTGCATGACTGAAATACTGAAATTCTAATTTATTTCAATATTTTCTAAGGGTTATTTGCAAGCTAAGAAGGACTTAAATATAGCTAAATCTAAAAGAAAGTCTTTCCCATTCCTTAAAAGTCATATCAGAAACAACAAAAAAGCAAATATAAACCAGAGCAAATCTGTGTTCTCTAAGTAGAATTAAAAGTACATGAATGATTCCCAGTTATTTCATTACAAATGAATGTTTTCTTCCATTAATATTGAAAAAGCATGCCTCTCTGCTACTTAGATGGTTCTGAATCATCTTCAATTACGATGACATTGCATTTTACTCTCAATTACGTAGCCCAGAACATGACTTCTGCTCAATTAGAAACCTCAAAATTATGAATAGGCCAAAATGTTGCGCAGTTCATGATAATTGAATGAATGCAGTTAATTCTTACTCTAGAGCTTGCCATGGTTAACAGATGTAATGAGGGGGGAAAATACAACTCAATCCTCCAGGTCCATGCTCAGCTGCAGAAACAGCTCATTTGAGAGCTCTATTCCACACAAATCTCTGTAAACTGCAGGAATGTACTATTTCACTTACTTAAGTGTGTAGCAGATCAATTCATTAGCATTCAAAAATGGTTTCTGATTCTTAGAGAATGCATCTTTTGAAGCATCAAATACTTACTGTACAGGATTGCAAATTCAGGATTACAAGTTCATGACAGTGATTTTGAATGTGTTTCAGTGCTTCATCTTCTAACTGTATTTAGTAATTAAATTGGACATAGGAAAAGAAACAAGAGATTAAAAGCACAGCAAAGCAATCCAAAGAATGTACACATCTTGCAGTATTGAACAAAATACTATAACAAAAATAGTATTTTTTAATTCATGGAGATTTCAAAAACCCAAAATAAAATTTTATTCCTAAAGGATCACCCAAGCAATTATGTACCTGTGTGCAACCTCTAAGAAATAGAGCTTTTAGTCCACTACACCCTTTCACCAGTGCTTCAATACCATCCTTCGTAATCTGATCACACCAGGAAAGATTCAAATGTTCCAGATTTCTGCAACCCTCACTGGGAGAATTAAAAAAATACATAAAGTTAAATCCAGCCTTCAAATAGTCATAACAGTGGGAAACTCAAATTAAACACACTGTTAGAAATTAATGATAGCCAGTGGACTGTGCCAGGCCTCCACAGAAAAGTCATGAGAAAAGACCACACACAAACTCTATAGTCTACACCCAAGAAGTCCTAGATATCAAGTACAGTCAGAGCTGATTCAAATATTAAGGTTCAACACTGATTTTTTAAACTTTATTAAATGCTGAGCAGCTCTTTAAACACTTTTGTTTAACACAAAACACTGAAATCTTCTTACCTCAAGCCTTTCAAAGAGCTGTTTGTGATGGCTACACAAGATGTCAGATCCAGATGTTTCAGCTTGGAACAGAATCTGCTAAGACTGTAGCATGTGCTGCAAAACAGCAGACACACTAAAAATACCTTCAGCTACTTCTTCTTCCAAATTTTCCCATTAATCCAAAAACCTCTTTGACTTACCTGTCAGTGATTTTTGTGCAGCCGTTTAGATTTAGGTGTTCGATGTTTCTGCAGTTCTGTGCAAAGGTCCTAAAACAGCAACACATTCATTAATACAATGTCACAAGTGGCAATATAGTCACCAGAGTGCACTCCCTAATCCCAGCAAAAAGCTTCATTTTCAAGCCACAGAACAATTACAAAGTATTCCCCAAACACATCCCTCTTAGTGGCTGCTTTTTCCTTTTCCCTACTGCAAGCTTCTGTCTCAGGTAAGTGCTGTTTCTCTCTCAAACACCACTTAGGCAAGGTGGTTATTTCTGTCATATATAAGCCAGAACTGCTTTGCTTCAAATGTCGTAACTAAAAACACAAAGGGCAGAAACAGAAAGGTTTAAAGTATCCCATCAGTTAAACATTAAGCTTCTGGGGAGTTTTTGCACAACTCATTACTGAAGCCTTTGTACATCTTATTGAGGAGCTTGTTCCCACAGCAAATGAAAAGGGACATACCTGGTGTGATACAAAAGTGGGATTCAAGTCTATTGGACCACCAGTGTAAAGCCTTGGGGGCTGCAAATTGCTTACTTATTATTTTAAAAATTAAAATGCATGTATGCACTACTGGCTATGAACTTTAAGAGTGATTGGAGCTATTATACTACTGAGAGCCTGTATGTACTAATTACCCTGAATAAACGCATAAACGTTCTTTTCATCTCTGCAGAGTAATATTTACAACTGTGTTGCATTTCAGAATACTGTTTTTATGCCCATGTTTCCTTCAACTGCATGGATTTCATTGGCAGAGGCGGAGGAAATACACAAAACCAGTTTTGTCTGGAGGCTTGCCCCAGTTAAGAGATCTGACTACACACTCAGCTGGTAACAACTTCCTGGCTCTCCAGAGCAGACTGAAAACAATGGAAAACAAACCAGCAAGCAGTCAGACTGGTGAGAGTTTCCACTTGAATTCTCAAAACAGCTATTCCAAAACTCATGTACTGGAGGGAGATTTACAACCAAGACACTCTTCAAATCACTTGGAAAGATGTTACCCTCTGGAGGAACAGCAAAGCGCCTCTGAGATTCAAGCATGGGGCACGTCCCAAGAGAGCTGCCACAAACTTTCAGTACTGACATAGCCAATACCGACATCAATAATTGGCTATTTTACACAAAAGTTGATGTAGAAGAAGGATAAATAGTATCACCAACAAAACTAATGGAACTGAAAACAACACAAATAGCCTTACAGGAAAAGTCACTTTTGAAAAAAGTATATGAAAATTAATGACGCCTTTCTCATGCTAATGTTTTGAAAGTCTTAAAGCTCACATGTTAATCATTCATTTGTTAATTTTAATATAACCTGCTTATACTTCAGAGGAGAAGCATCTTATTTTGTAAAGTGTCTTAGATACCACCCTCTGCACCAGTTACCTGTTAGAGATGCACATGTGAATACCAGTCACGGCTCTGGCAGACGGTCTCAGGTAATCCTGTCAGCTAAACCTGCCAGCATGACTACTGGTATCATCCCTACGATGGAAACATGCTATGCACTGAACTGCTGAATACTTACTCTAAGTATCTGTTTACTAAATAAATCACTATTTTCAAATATCCCATCTCCAAAATAGGAACAATCATAGGGTTTTTGGTCCTATTCAGAACTCTCACTGCAGTCCCCTAGACTGAAGTGTCCCAAAAAGCACAGCTGGGAGCCTAAACTAAATGTGAAAAGGGAGTTAATGGGTGGAAAACTGTTATCTACCATTCTGACTCTTTCCTCCAACTCCCTTCTCAATGCCTTCCCTGCTACCTCCTCCTTGGTACTTGCTACCTTCTCTCAGGTCATGCCACTCCTCTGTCCTCCACTTCTGCTACTGCCTTACCCACTGAGGACACAGGGAGTGTCTCTGTCAATGAAAAAGCACTGCAGAAACTTAACTCTGGCTGGGACTAACTCTTTTTCTACAGCAGTTGCCAATAATCCGGAAGAGGCAACAATATGCACTTTTCTATGAGGAGGCAAGACTGCCTGAAGGTGGAGACACCAGGGAGCAGTTATGGAGATGGCCTAGAGGCAGAGAAAGCTCTGGAGAATTCTTTGGGTTTGGACCTAGGATGCCCATTTGGGTTACTAACAGCAATCATTGCTTAACTAGTTGCTGCATGAATTTACTTGAGACAAAAATCAGTGAATTAGACTGCCTTATAAATGTTTGCAACACCTAAAGGTCATAGGCCCTAGCTTAATGCCCACTGCTTAACAAAACCCTTGTGCTTTTATTTACCACCCCAAGACTTCCTTCAAACATTCCTTGAGTACCAAAGCAGCTGGAGACAGGATCTTTGTGTTTAAATACTCAGAAAAACATCCAGAGGAACCCAGCTAAACAGTTTGCATTAGAAAAAGCTTATATAGATGCAAACAACCATGTGGGAACAAATGGCACAGTTCAATTTATAAACTGTGTAAAAAGAAGGGCCACTGCCACTACTTACAGTCTCTCAAGATGCTCCTGTTTCCTGCCTGTTCTTATGTTAGAGCAAAAACAGAATTCCAGGTCACTCCCAACTTTGTAGGCATTCAATTATATCAGTCTTTGTTCTTCCTCTCATTGCTAGGGTCACCTCTTGTCCAGACTAGATGATAAACTATAAAATTACCACTAATCTTGATCCTCTGACTATTGTAGGACATCAGAGTATATGAAAACATTCTAATCACTTAAAAATGGAGAAATACCGGTATCAACAAAATCCTAACGAAAGAAAAAGACACATTTTTGAAAAGCACAGCTCTCAATACTTAGTTCATTTCCAGAAAATAACAGTAGCAACATTTTCATCTCAAAGGGACATCTCATTTAGTCATTATTGAGGTAGTTAGTACTTACTTAAGTATCCCATTTTGGTCATCATTCAGTACTCAGCAATACAAAAAAATGTAACAGTAGTTGCTTTGGGTCTGAAGATTAGGAAACAAGTAATGTCCCCATCGAGGCTTTTACTTACTTTAAAGAGGAGTCTCCGACACCAAGACATCCTCTCAGACTAAGTTGTCTCAGGAACCCACCACACCTTTTCGATATATTTTCCACAACACGACCCTTAAACCAAATAAAAGGAAGATTTTGTTGAGTTTTATTCTGACATAACATTCTAACCCAAATAAAAATGCTGGGAGTTAAGACCAGCCCCAGCTATACCCCACCAGAAAGCACATCTCTTTGAATTTCTTTTGCTCCTTTAAGAAAACACAGTTACCTGCTGAGAATCTCCACCCACACTGAGGTGCTACTCCATTCAGTCTTTGGTTCTCTCTTCCTTTTTTTCATTCGATCCCACATGGCTCAACTTTCTCTCATGGCAGACCCCACCCATCAAGACTATTAAAATGATCTTCAAGTTTTGTCAAATGTGTAGGGAACCCAAAGAACTGCTGCAGAGGTGGAATGGGAGGTGTGCCCATGCCTCAAGGATCACAGTCACTAGTACAGCAAGAAAGTTTAAGTGGCCCACAAAGCGCTGCTTGAGCCAGAGTGTCACTACAGCCCCTGCTGAGCTCCTGTTCGACAGCTCCCGAAAGGTGCTGAACACCTTTGTGGGAGCATCAACAACATGACTAAGACCCTAACAGCACCTTTTAATTTTATTTTCCCTTTATATTCTGAAAGGAGTAATACATACAGAATTACAGGTCCATGGATGTTTTGTTGTTGTTGCTTTCCTCTCTGCATGGGATGGTAACAATTTTACCAAAACAGGAAAATGTTTCTTATACTTTACTGTTCTTCTCTAATACTTAAGTCCTGACTACCACTGTGTGAAAGTATTTTCTTATCAGAGCTTGTTTCTTAATTCATAACGAACATTGTTTATCTTATCTCTCAAAACAATTCACACCAAAACAAACAAACCGAAAATTATGCATTTTTTAAAGTTTTCTGATTAATCAGAATTGTTTCTCATTTGAGGCCAAATACCTTTACTGTAAGGATAAATTCTTCAATGAATAACATACAATGCAAGTTCAATTTCCACTGCAGAAAAAATCCAAACCCTAAAAACAAATAATGAGATAAGTTTTCCCAAACCCATTTATTTCTTTAAGCATGTAGCTCCCCCAAACAAACAGCATATTAAAGAAGACAACTTTAGTGCATTCAAATGCATTTAGCTGTTTGAATAATTCTGTCACTGAAACACTAGTTCTTCAATTTACCCAAGCTTACAATTGATTCCACATACCAAGAAATCCTAAGGCACATTTAACTTCAAGAAGATCTTCATACATCTTTGATAGAAAAGAAACACTTCTTATAGGTTTTGTCCCCCCTTCTCACTTTATTCTCTACCACTTGAGGTCTCAAATATGGAAAATTTCACAAAACCTACTTTTTCATTACTCCATATTCTCAGATCAAGCACTGATTGAAAAATCACCAAACAGTACAATGACCAATTGAGCAAAAAGTTGTCAAATACAATCAGCAGCTTTTACCTGTCCTAAGTCTATAGAAAAAAAATGTTACTAAAACAGCTGAAGAAAAAAGAGTTCTTAGACACCAAATACGAAACTGTACCTGTTAAGAGCTACTTTGTGTAATAACTTCTGGTTAAACACACTCTTCTGAGTAAATGTATGGGATTTATATTATATATGTACTTAAATATAATATACCAAAGTAACTGAATTGTTCCAAACCACAATAGCTTCTTATAGCAAAAGAGGATCATAACTTAATTTCATTCCTTCTCCTTTGAATCCCATGCTGCAAATACAGCATTGCAAAGGGTAGCACCACTAGGTAAAACACAAGATAAACATATTGAAAACTTTAAAACACAATATTGTGCTTCTAAAGACCAGAAAGATTTCAAACATAGAAAAGGCTTATCAGCAGAAGGACCGCAGACCTGTTGAGTTTCCTTCTTAGCAAATATGAAACACAAGCTTTTTTAAAGGCAATTGAAAGGATGGCATTAAAGCTCCAAGTCTCCTTTCACATATTTAGATTGAGGCATATACCAAAATCTTTCTCCTACCTCTGTAAGATCCTCATGTTTAACATGAGCAGAGCACAGGAGTTGGCAATAAAATTTTAAAAGAGCATTGAAAAAAAATTATCCTCTATATTACCGTAAAGCTTTAGGAACAGTTTGTACCATGGTTAGCAAAATAAAGCAAATGAAACACATACGGATTTTATTCATGTAACTAAGAAGCTAAAACAAAATTCAGAAGCAAATCTCTTATTATAGTCTAAATTTAATTTGTATCATCAAACAAGAAAGCAGTTTAGATTTAATTATGGAATTGTTGTTCCCCATGGATTTTTGTCTTCATTTTCAGATGTCATATTTTATTTTGTTATGCTCATCTATGATAGCATTAATACAGCCATGTTTTTCTGCCCTAATGTCTGCCCTAATCATTTCATTATATACTGGAAAGAACTTTTAATCCACATGTACCTGCATTTCATGCAAGGTTCAAATCTTATAAAACAAATGGTCATAAAATGGTAATCAAATACACACCAAATCAATTCTTGGCAACTCGGTGGTAAGAAAAGTTGTTCAGCATTTTAATGCTTCAATCTCCAAATCCTACAGCCAAGCGTCCAGGAGAGCTTTCAGCACTAGGTGGCCCCCCTCACAGAGAGACTTGGGACCAGCAGCAACATTATCCTCTAGGTTGTAAAAGTGATTCCGAGGATCTCACTCCATGCAGAGGCACCTCTTACACCTTTCCCTTCTAGAAAGGAGCAGGTTTGAATTTTTAGAGCTCTGTATGTACATGATACCTGAAAATTACCTGATACATAGCTGGCAACCAAAACTGAAACTCACCCAGAGGAAAAAAAACCAAAAAGGCAAACACAGAGTTCTTTTGCATTTGTACCTTCACAGTATTATTATCTTGAACTTAGTCTTTAAAAAGTGTGAACGTGAGCACAGTCTGTGGGATACTCCAAATGAGCTCTTAAACACCTCTCTAGGAATGAAAAATACCCAAAGACACTAACCTCTATATCCGTTTGAAAGTTAAAGAGGTCTATTTTTTGCCAATTGCTTCCATCCAGAGCTAAAACATTCCATGCCTACAGAAAACAAATACAGTTTATTTATTACCTCCACTGTCTGTTCCCTTCATTTTTCTCTCAGTAATTCAGATATTACAAAGTGGACAATTTCAGGTAGTGTTCTTTAAAAAAAAATAAATTAGATACTAGTAGTCATACAGCATTAACTAGTTAGAATCTGTGAAAATTAATCTTAAATCCCCTCAATGGATTACAATTCAAAGGCTAACTTGTGGCTATAAAACATGCAGGGAAGTAAGATATTAAAGGTCAAGTATGTACACATACAGGTTTAACCCTTCATTTTTAAAAAAACTTTTGTAAATTCACCTAGTAAGTTACTTTTGCTAGATCTATATGGAAAAAAGTAGCTGCAGATGAGATTCCTTTCAACAAAACCACAGTTCCTCAACCTCACTAGTTACTATTCTGAGAAAACAGAGACCTTTCAGAAAACTGCTGACTTTCCACTCTTAGGACCAGGCCTTTCCTTTGCATGTGCAAAGTTACATGCACGGGTTTGAGAATTTGTCCTTCACTGCTGCTGCAACAGTTGTTCAAAATAAAAGAGCCACACAAACACAAATACACGCATAAAAAAATAATACCACATCCAACTGACAGGTAACTCTGAGAGAAGAAAAGAATTTATTTAATCACTTTGGTTTCTTATGCAGTTTTGTAGGCTTCAGCTGAAACCTGGTATTATGGGACTCACAAAACTTTCTGAAGTTAGAGGCCAGGGTGATGCAGGTATAGAAATGAAATAGTTACACAATTATACATTAAAACAAAGAAGCAAACAAAAATCCCATTAAAACCAAACCCAAACCCAACTGTCATTAAGAGAAGGAAAGAAAGTATGAAGTAAAGTTCATTTATGTTGTGTCAATAACACAGTTCATTGTACACACTTGATGTAGAAATGGAATATTATTCATTTTATTTCAAGACAAAAAATGAAGACAAGGTAAACACAAAAGCTTACTTAGCATGCTTTCTCTTAATACCTTGTGTGTGCCTTTTTCCTCTACTAGTAGTCCATCTACTTAACAACTTTTCTACTTGGCAACAAAATGATGGATGTACTTCTTAGACACATGGTGCACATTAACCATGTGGAATTTTAAGCAGAAAATGCACCTGAAAAAGAGTGTTATGCAGCCACATACTTTATAAAAACCAAATGCCACCATGCCAAACTGGACTTAATCCTTTCTCCAGATACAGAGCATACATGGCTGGATATCTTTTCCACAGCCTTTAAACAGAAGTCCTGCAATAGCAACTAATGCCACATCTGAATGTAAAACTGGGACCACTGTTACTTGCTCTCTGAAACCAGAGACTGAGAAAACGATTTGATTTTTTTTTTTTATAGGAAGCAGATGCAACAAATCGTATTATTTGGATGAAATTAAGAGCATAGCATCCCAAGGAACAACAAAAACGCCCCAACAGAAATACATACCTTGGAAACTTGTGCACAGCGACACAAAGTAACTATGTCCAAGAAAGAAAATATTCTAGGAGGAAAGGAAAACAACAACAATCAAAATGTTTAATTATAAATTCAGACTAATACATGAATTCACAGTTCTGTAGTTCTATGGAAAGACACCGGTTACACAAGAATCGAGTTAAATGCAATGAGTGTTTTACCAAATTATTTTGGTTATTGACACTTAAAGAATAATATCACAGCCATTATCTAAAGACAGGCAACACCAATACATTAGAACTCAGCAGGTGCTGCTTCTGGAAACGTGTTTTCTGTTCCCTCTCCCTATTACCCAAACATGTATGAATGATAACAAAGTATTTTTTCTTCTTTTCAATTCAGAGACATTAACTTATATGCCTTTAATTGTGCTACAATTAAAGAAACAACTTACACAAATACACATGAAGACTTCAGAGGCTGGTGAAGAGCAACAAATAGAAAATAGCTCATAAATAAATCCAAGTTCTAGAATCTAATACAAAGAACGATGACCCAAATTTCTAAAGGGGTTTCACAGGGACTATCAAGTCTAACACTGTCAGTATCCTTTTTGTTTTTTATTTATTTATGTACTCTACAAGAAACAACAGTTGGAAATTCAGCTTTACTATTCTGATCATGGAACCAATTCCTCAGGGCTGTCAACTCTTAGTCTACAGAAAGAAATTTTTCACTGTCAAAATGACTTTTGCTAAATACCATTTCCAAACACCAGTGACATTGGTTCAAAGGAAGTTCTCAGCAAAAAAGAAATCATTATCTTAAGCATAAGATATAGATCCTATTCCAAAACAATTTTGTATTACAGAGGATGGAAGCTTTGAAATACATGATGCTACTGTAATTCACTTATAAACTGCTACTTGCTCGTGAGTTTTTCAGTCATCAAAATAATGAACTGTAATAAGAACAATTTCTTAGTATAGTGAGATGTTAACACTGAGGAGCAAACAGCGGGTAAGAGATGCTGAATTTAATAATGCAAAACTCTGGTTACTGTTTTTCAAGTGAAAATCTGAAGCTAGAGCTCAAAATGGATGCCTACATCCTAAGCAGTGTGACTTTTAGCTGTGGTAAGAGCGAAAAAATGTAATGAAAATACTTCTTAAACATAATATCCTTCTGGACATTTATTACAATCACTTCAGATAGCAGTTTTCCAGTATTTTGTTGACACATGAAAATTCTTCCTCTTTTTTACAGTACAGTAAAACACTTTCTCAAAAAACTAACAGTGAAGGAAACAGAAGGACAGATGTTCCCAGGAGCTATGAACAATTTACACAACCCTGTTGATAACATTTATTTTGATAGCATCTGTTTTGTCATTTGAACATCCTTTCTGAGCCCTGTCCACTTTAAGAAACTTAGCAGCATTTAAAGCACAAAATACACACTTCTGTGCTCAGAAGGACTGCTGGACAGATAAACACTGAAAAGTGTTTTCTCTCTTTTAAGAGCAGCATGAATAGGGGTGATCCACTAGGAACCCTCTTCTGAAATCACCTTTCTCCC
Organism: Acropternis orthonyx; assembly: GCA_035583155.1. Classification (NCBI taxonomy): domain Eukaryota; kingdom Metazoa; phylum Chordata; class Aves; order Passeriformes; family Rhinocryptidae; genus Acropternis; species Acropternis orthonyx. The sequence goes on along the minus strand of JAWWEU010000081.1, from coordinate 55,239,005 downwards.
CACCATGAGGGAAATGTCAGACAATGAGGGTGTGGAGGTTACACCGGAGAGCTGCAAAAGCTTCTTGGCTTGTAGAAGCTTCCTCTCAAAACCACTGTACAAGTGGAATCTGAGGGTTATCTCAGATTTACAGAAGCACAAAAGATAGATTTCTATGCTATTTGTAACAGAGAAAGAACTTGTGATGCAATACTCTTGCCTGAGTGAAGAATGTGACATGCTTTAGACATGATGCATCAAGTTCTACTGAAATAAGGAACAACAGAAGAAACTGCAAGATGTTGAAGAAAGGGTATTTTATACACTCCCACTACCCTGAGTTGTCTGGCAGTCTGTCTTCATGTTTCATTGTTTATTGCTGTTAAGAGAAATCATGCATCATACTGATGCATGACTTCTGCTAAAGAAAAAGTAAATTAAAATCAAATGCAGACCAGATGTATTTAGTTTTGCTTCATTCTGTAGGAAGTGACTTTTCAAAAAACCAAAAACTGAAAGTAGTTACTCTATGTTAAGAGAAGAAATACTTTAGTAAGTGTAAATATTTATGATGCTTTTAGATTTGGGTGGGGTTCTTTTGTTACAAAGAAGAAACTTTCCTGCAAGGCAGCCCAAGCTGCCCCCATCAAAAATAATTACAACATCGGGATGCATTATAAGCAAGCAAAAGTGCAATTATTACCCTTCAACTAAATGGTATGATAAGCAGGAAATTCCAGTAAATAGTTTTACAATTCCAAAGAGTCATCTTGCCATCACACTTGAAAACATATTTTCCACACTTTTCTATTTATTTACCCTCTATCATGCAGTCTTACATATGCACCACTAACACACACTAGCTTGTCTCCTTGCAGTGCCACAGAATTACTAGTGAATACTTACCAGTCAGGAAAACTAGCCAACAACACACAAGACTCTAAAGTCATTTAAAGTGTTCAAGAGATTTTAAATGCAACCAATAATCTGAGATGGAAACACTGGCATTGTCAGTCATCTCTCAGTGTCAGACACTGACAGTGTCTGGCAGTTAGGGTGAAGGACTGTCAGCAGGCACTTATAATTTTAAAAAGTGGAAAAAACTACCAAGTAGGGCAGTTGCTGGCTGCATTGCACTTCTGCCCTCTATGACCAAAGCTACATAGATGGAAGCTAATGCAGCCAGCAGCTGGATTAATGTCCACTTCAGTCTCTGGAATGGATTAATACAAGGAAACTGGAAATTAAGTTAATAGATCCACAGTAACATTCAGGATCATCTATTCTGGTTTCTAGTATCCCGGGCCATTCAACTAGTTCTCTGGTTTCTCAAGAAGGAAAAACAACTGGAGCTCTTGAAGGTTTTTCATCCCCAGGCACATGTTGCTCTGGACACATGCATCAGGAGTTTGGCCTTGGAAATCTTACAACCTTAACAGTACCTGCAGAATGAGCCTCAGGCCAAAGGTACAAAGGGTTGTACAAGCTCACAGTTCCTCAACTCCCTTATGGCAAACTTGTATTTGGCTAAAGCCTAATTTGCAGAAAAGGATCTATTCTTTATTTGAAAGCCTTCAAGGCATGGAAAATCATCACCTCCCCTGGTAGTTTGTTCCACTGGTTAATCACTCTGTCAAAATATTTCCCTTATTTCCAAGGTGAATGTCTGACTTCCAGCTCTATGCTGTTTTCTACTTTTCTTCACCAAATTAAAGAGTACTTTAGCAGTTAATACTTTCTCCTCATTGAGTTTAAAAGCCACTTATCACATCATCTTTAATTCCTATTTTAACAATCTTTTTACTTTAGTTCTTTAAATCTCCTTTTCTCTGCACATTAGTTTTTCAGTATGTTTCTTCAAATATAGACATCAGAAGCATGTGCAACTTTAAAAAAATTATTAATATCAACAAAGTGGTACACGGACATAAAGTATGATTTCACTGCCTCCATTTTCAAAGCCATTTCAGGCCACTGTAACAGCCTTTTTGACACAGCATCAGCCAAGAATCTCACCGTAGCTTGCCCATTTCACCATCACACCCTGCTCTGGAAGTACACAGTCCAGACCACAGCTCTTTCTGTAGCATTCTTTAGTCCTGTGTATCTACCCATGTAAAATTAATCTTGTTTGAACACATGCCAATTTATCATGTTATTTGGAATCCCTTAGAAGTGCCATGCCTTCATAGGGCTAAACCATTACAGTTCTTTTTGTGTTATCTATAACTTAATTACCTTAACATGCACTGAATATGCTGCACACATACTGTTACCTTTCAAAACGAAAACATCAAATGTTAAAAGTCAAATGCCTAAGTACAAATGTGTAAAGCCAACCCATTGTTTTATCTCAAAGAATGATATTGTCCAACAACTTATTTTACAGAAAACCACTACCACTGTCATAGAATTTTAGAATCAGCTGGGTTGGAAGAGACCTCCGAGATCATCAAGTCCAACCCTTGATCCAACCCCACTGTGATTACCAGCTCATGGCACTGAGTGCCACATCCAGTCTC
>JAWWEU010000081.1:55205338-55234735 GCA_035583155.1 Acropternis orthonyx | reverse complement strand
TGGTAACTCCCCTCTGGGGAGGCATCAGCACCTTCACTCCCAGCCTGAGGGGTCATCTCTGCTCATGGGCTGTCAGGGACTGGCACAGTAGGCAATAGCAATGACCTAGACCACCAAAGATTCCAAAAATATCCCATGACTCACAGAGTTAAATCACCCATTGTGAAACTCCCCACTCTGAGGGAGGTGCTGGGCATTCCTACCTGAATCTGAACATATATAATGTTGGGGTTTGGAGACTTGTGGTACCACTCATGGGATCCAGCGGAGGAACAGAATCTCAACAGGACTGTGACTACCACTCTTGACCAGACTGTGACCATCATCCTCACCAACAGGTTTTCCTTTCCTTTTACTCTGCACTCAGAGGGACCACTTGATGCTCAGCACAGGGACTGATGAACACTATTCTGTGAATGCCCGAGGGTGCTGGACTATATGTCTGGTTTTTGTGGGTTAAAACCAGTTTTTTTCTCTGTATCATTGTATTTATTGTAATCTTTTCAGTAAATTGTAACTCTGTCTTGTAATCTCTCTTGAGTCTGGTTCATTTCTCCTGCTGGTTTACCTTTAAACCAGCATAGTCCTGTAATACCTTATTCAACAAAACCACAAAATAACACTTGTCCTACAAATACAAATAGTAAGGCATATTTAAATCTTACGGAATCTGACTATTTTCTATTTTAAAAACCCACTGTCTTTTAGCTCATTTCTGTCAAGCCTCTCTTTCAGTAGCATATCACAAAAGGCTGACCAACACCAATTGCTACATAAAGCACACATCCATTGACACATCTAATGCTTGACCTTACAGGTCAATTATTAAAACAAATCCCTTTTCACTACAGAGGAGCTATTTTGTAAAGTAAAGCACTTAAACTAGAAACTCTGTTACATGCTCCAAAACTGTCCACGAACTTAACTCCGTAGTTTCCAACAGGAAACAACTCAGGTCTTTCTCAGCTGATCTACATAGCAAGTCTTTCAATAATTAACGTGGCACCAAGAAACATTTCTTTACAAGCCAAACCTCCTTTTCTTTTGCCAAGAAGCTTATTGCTACACAACCCTTACATAAGTATTCACAATTGCAAAATAACAGGCTGACTACAGGATACCTGACATCTATTTTCAGCTGAAACAGAAATCAGCTTTTTCTACAAATAATCAGCTTTGCTGGATTCATTTTATAGAGGGCAGCATCTATGTTTTTATGGCCTATACATTACTTGCAAGACAAATGGATCATATTACTCATTCTTTAAAAGAAAGTTTTACTTACTTGTAAGGTATGACCCCACGGAACACAATATCATTTTCAGTACCTAATACTCTTAGTATCTGAAACAAAATGCCCTTCAAGAAGGGCCAGTTCTGTTTAATTTTCCAGCCTCAGCTAGTCTATACTTTCTTAACATAAATTTTATGTTTATGAAGTGATTCTATGAAGTACAAATTTGGCAACTATAAGACATCTTACTAAATAAAAGCAGTTAGTCTAATGATTAGTTCAGAGTGGTTTAACTTGCAACCCACAGTTCCAATCCAATCTGCTGGCAAATCCAACTACTCTACAGTCTATTTTTACCTACAAGTGAAGGGACTAATTTGGGCACCAAATAACCAAAAATCAACTATACCCACATTGCACTGTGAACATTTAATATTGAACATTAACAAATTAAGAGACCAAGTTTAAACATAACCCCAGTTTCAAGGTAAATAAAGCTCTAAATGGAATTAAGTCTTCATTAAACAAGAGATTCTAAAGAGAGGCTTAATAGCAAAGAAAAGAAAAACACAATTAAACAAAATAAATTATAAAGTATGATTCCAAGAGTTGTGTAAGTCATTGCTATATCCCCTTTAGTTGTTACTCCTGCTCCAAATGCTTATTTACTTTAGTTTGTTCCAGTGTGACTAATCCTTTGTCACAGCGTGTTCTTACTAGAGATAATACCTGTACTTGGACCAAGTAATGCTGAAGCACTCCGTTTATAAGGAAGTCCCAACTGGTCAAGCAGAAACACCTTGACACAAAAAGAACCCTCTTCCACTTCCAAATCTCCTCTTCTTCATTAATGCAGTATACAAGAGCACTAGAATGCAATTTTCTGCTCCTGCTCTTCAAGCCTCTCACATTTTTACATGAATTCCATCTGAAATATCTCTGCCCAAAACATTCATATTTAAGCTTACTCTTGCAGTTGTTTGTGAACAAAACCAAATCACTTAAACGTACCAAATAGAGGATGGCAGCTACCTACTCCAATTTCAAAAGGCCAAGTTGAATTGTTCATATAATCATTTGCAAATGTTTAGCATCTCATACAAAGAAGTCAGAAAATGCGTTCAAAGTGCCGACTGGCGAGGCAAAGAACCGAAGAATACAAACTTGCATCTGGAATTGATCTTGGTAAGAATTTCATAAGCAGACAAACAGTGTAAAAAAAAAAAAAAAAAAAAGGTCAACATGAGATCTTTTCCACGTTCTGAAGGGGGCATGCTGATCACCAAGCTATTCATTGAATCTTTTGTTTCCTCAGACACAGCCCAAGTTCTCTCCTGAATATGAAGTAAATCACTGGAAAGTTTTAAAACCCATTCCACCACCAGAAAAAAATAATTTTTTTTTAACAAAAGCAGCATAATCTGAAAATTGCAACTTGTTGCATTCTCAGTGTATATTTGAAGTTAGATACACCATCTTGAAGGCTGAAGATACAGAAAAACTAAACTGCTATACATTTTAACATTAGGTGGATCATGTTAAAACAAGTAAAAATAGTAGTGTGACACTATTTTTCAGTTGCTGCCAAGGCACTTAAGGATTCTGAAAGCACCCAGTAAATCTTAAACAGTCCTAAAATAATTGTAATCCTGTTGTTTCCCTGGCTAAAGATCAAAATATTTAACTAATTTTCAAAGGCTTTATCTTGTTCATGACCTGTGCCTGTGGCTCATTCAGATCACTTGCTCAGGGGATCTTCTCATCTCTGTTTTGGAGGTAAGTATCACTGGAAATGAATATATGACTCCACAGAAGCAAGTTGGACTTTGATATTATTCTGCTTGCTCCCTGCCAATGCTAGTCTTCATATTTCTAGTTAACAAACAGCTAAAGGAGTTTTCTATACTGAACAGTGTGAATTAGCACTGCTCTGCACTGATTCTTTGGGCAAATGTATTTCAGGCATGCTAAATCAAAAGACTTACTTAATAAAAAGTACTTGTACAAAGCACTACTACAATTTGCTTTACAAAAACCACAAATTTGCTTAACTACACGGAAAAGAAGTTTTACTTTCATAAGCAATTCTATACAATCAAATTGGTTCATAATCTATATGAATACAGCTTATATACTTCTATCAATTTGGCTGTTTGTAATTCTAAAGAGTCACATTGTAACTGCTTGGCAGACTACTATAGAGGACTTTGAAGACATGCAAAACAGCCTAAAAGCAAAATAAAATATTGCATATGTGTTATAAAACTGGAATGTTTCCCTGAGATTGACAAACACTGAACAGCAGCCTCAGCTACTCAGGGTGAAATATAGCCCTATTTAATTATACAAATCCTTGAAGTGTGGAAAATGAATGATGTCCGAGATGAGAGGTTTTTTTTTTTTCTTTCCCTCTTCAAAACACATCTATTGTTTGTCTGCTTACAAAATTCTTACCAACTAAGAACTGCTCCAGATGAAAGTTTATATTTTTCAGTTTTTTCAGTTTTTCCAGAAAAAGTTACAAATTAGACATGTCCCTCTCCCCACTCCAGCTGTTCTACCTACCTAAAGGCATAATTGGCCCCTGCAAACAGGGGTCTTCTTCAAAACAATCACTGTCCATATTGGTCAGATATCCTCTTCCTCCTCTGCCCAATCAGCTGGGTCTGCTTGAGAAGCAACAAATAATCTCTGATTTTTTTATCCTTTCAAATGAGTTTCTTGCCTGAGAAGCTGATGGTCTCAGCCATTTACTTACAAGCGCAGTAGATACTCTGCAGAAAATGTGCAAGAGACGTGACACTGTCTTGAAAACCTTCCAATCTCATTCTGGTTGTTAGATTAATAACAATAATGAATCAGAACTACAGCATAAGACCAAGGGCTTACTTTAGTCAACTTTAGAGTATGCAACTATAAGAACAAATGAGTAAGTTTTAGAGTGGTAGTACTTCGTAAGTCTACCATCAGGAAAAAGTTTCTCAGTCTTAGAGAAAAAAATTGAACTGTTTGTTATATTCAGATTATGTAAATTTAAATACTTGATGCAAATGAGAACAAGACCAATTCTTGCAATAGAAGAAATTGTGTTTACATTTTCTTTCCTTATATTTGTAAAAAGATATTAACCACTCTTTTTCCACAGGTCTAGTATTATTAGCTTTTCTTAAAAGGGCAGTAGTGCTTTCTAACAGTTTTCATACTTATCTGATACAATTAAACAAGCTAAGTGCATTTGAAGACACTTTCAACAGTATTTACTACTCAGTTCCAGCCCTGTGAGCAAAATGTTTCCACTGCAAGTGGTTTACTCTCTGTTTAATTAAAAGGTAGACTGCTCAGTAAATAAAGGAAAAATAATTATAATATTAATTACATACAGTGCAGCAATTTTTAATCTCTCCTGTCATAACCATAGGGCAAGACTATTTTAAAACATGTTGTAGCATGAGCATAAGCTGGTTTAGGTTTGAAAGACATTCAGACTCAATCCTGCATAAGGTTTTACATGCACATTAAACAAATTCCCCACTGATAGATCTTTAGACAGCCAGGCCTGTGCCCTGAAGTTTCCCTAGGTACCTAAATTCTGCAGGGATGGGAACTCAGATGCATGTCCCATCTTAACACTCTCTCTAACATGCTCTGCCACCGACCTTGTGAGCTGGCCTCTGCAGCAGTACAATTTGAAAAGGAGCTTTAAGGAGCACCTTTCTCACCCATCCCCTTCCTCTCCATTCCAAAACCCTGATGGTCAGCACAAAATTGTGGGTAAAATGAAACATGTACTTTATTTCTCTCTGGCACTGCAGACTGAGTCCCGGCATTCAGCATGAGATCATCATGTTCTTCCCTGAGAAAGCTGACTGTCCCAGTTCAGTTTCTCAGATCATCAACTCCTCTGGCTACAGCTGCAATGTTACTTTAGTAAATCACTGTGCAATTTCAAAAAGGACATATGAGCACAAGAAATAGATGACTGGCTGAATCAGTTCTGTGTATGCTTGCCCTGGAATACTTTATTTTGTCATTCCAGCCCCAGTAAGGCTTTTAACCATACAGAAAGCTTCTTTAGGCACTGCCACAACAGTTAGTGCAGTAGCAGGGACTGGCTGCACCACTTCCTCAGTGGTTGAATCCATGGTGAGCCTCTATATCCTTCAAATTGCTTTGCAAGAAGTTATCTTGAACATAAAATCTAACAGCTAAGTCACTGGTACTGTCCAATTTCTTGTACACTTGCAATTTTTTTCCCCGCTGAGTTCTTTAAAATCACAGAAGGGATACAGCTGGAAGAGACCACAGTGGGTCACCTGGCCCAATGTCTCTGCTCAAGCAGGGTCATCCCAGAGCACATGGCACAGGATTGTGTCCAGACAGTTCTTGAATATCTCCAGTGACAGAGTCCACAATCTCTCTGGGCAACCTGGTTCAGTGCATGATCACTCCCACAGTAAAGACATTCTTCCTCATATCCAGGTGGAACTTCCTGTGCATCAGTTTCTGCCCATTGAGTCCTGTCCTATTGCTCGGCCCCACCAAGAAAAGCCTGGGTCTATCCTCTTGACATCCTCCCTTCAGATACTTACAGACATTGATGAGGGCCCCTCTCAGTCATCTCTTCTCGAGGCCAAGCAGGCCCAACTGCCTCAGCATTTCCTCATAAGAGAGATGCTTCTGTCTCTTAATCTGCTTCTTGCCCTCTGCTGGACCCACTCCAGGAGCTCCATGTCTCTCTTGCACTGAGGAGCCCAGAACTGGACACAACACTCCAGATGTGCCTCACACATCAGAGTTGAGTGGAGGTGCAGGATCAGCTCCCTTTACCTGTTGGCAATGCCCTTCCTAACGCATCCCAGGATACCATCAGCCTTCCTGGCCACAGGGACACACTGCTGGCTCATGGACAGCCTGCTGTCCACCAGGACTCACAGGTCCTTCTCCACAGAGCTGCTTTCCAGCAGGCTGTCTCCCAGTCTGTGCTGGTGTATGGGGTTATTCCTTCCCAGGTGCAGGACCCTGCATTTGCCTTTGCTGAACTTCAGAAAATGCCCTGTACAGTAAGCTATCTCAATGAAACAAACTAGCTACTCCCTATTTAACATTTTAAAGAACTTACCAAATTTGGTGTTGCAATACACAGTTCCAGAAACTGACACCTAAAAGTTAAATGCAGGAATTCTCACAGTAAACCTCAACATATTAATTTTATAGATGCAACTCATGTAATTAGCACAGACTCAACAATTTAAGAATTTAATACCTATATAGCCTCACAGATATTTTCTTTTTGTCCTACATGAAAACTGAAGCATACCATATATTCAGTAAGTTCTTTCAAAAGATGATGTCCTTACTATCTCAGTGCATGATACTTTTCACTGACTAAACCACATCAACAAATCCTGTTCAGTTACATACACAGGATACTTGGCAACCATAACAGTGAAAAGGACAGTGATTTCCACACATATTTGGAGAGTCCTAATGCTAGAAAAGAAGTGCTTGCAGATTATGACTCTTAGCTACAGAGTCAGCATATTGAATTGACTTTTACCTTGTGGTTCATGTGTGGCATTGAGTGTAACAAAGCAAAGTTATTAGAATTTCTGTTCAAGGCATCATTCAGTGACGTGTCTCTTTTAGACACAATTTCTAAAAAGTTCTAAGAGTCTAATTTACAGTCTGTCACCATATGGAATGTTGTCAACAAAAATGAAAATCCTTTTAAAATTAAATTCCTTTAACAACTGCCTGATTCTTTAATACCACCAAGAGAGCATTGTGATAGTGAAGTTACTAAAAGAAGTGATAATGTTTATCAGAACACTGTCTTCAGGCACAAGATGCAAAATACCGTTGAGACATTCTTCCACTTCAAATCAGACAGGAAGCAATGACATAAATACAGTCTAACCCAAACATCTCTTTAGTGTATTATACAAAATCATCAGCTCAGTTTTAATAACACTATCACTAAAACCTGTAATTGCACCATTACAAGTGAACATTTTTTTCCCTTTTTTCTTTCACCTTAAAAAGTGGGCTGTAACAAAACCTATACATAGGCATAGAATATGTTGGTGAGCCTGTTCAGCTCTATCTCCTAAGTGGTCACATCCAATCAAGCAACAGCTCCACATCTGTCAGTTTATACTTTGCTTGAAATCAACTTTCAACAATATAAGGGCATGAAGACATCCATTAATGTGTCTCAGCCACGGGCTGAACTTACTGATCTCGGTGTTGCAGCTAACTTAGCAAAGATTATCCACTGTCACACCAGCAAGCTGATACAATTTATGAACAACTGAATGACTACAGTAAGATCCTCCTGTTGGTTGTGCTTTATATAACAGAGGCAGTCAGGAATGGTAACAGTGCTATTCACTGTGGTGACTTTTTTAGAAGCTTTGAAGTGGAATTTGTATTTTATTTTGCTATAATAAGGTTCATGACACAGAGTGTGAACTACATCAGAGAAAGGATTATAAGCTCTTCAGACAGATAAAAAAAATACTGTGCAGTATGGAAGAGGTCACTACTCAGTACACCAAAGTTTTTTGGACATCTTATTTCACTTCTTTTTTTGATATGAAAGGAGAAGATGACTATTAAATGACATGTTCCATGGTATGGTGCAATTTGAACACATTAAAAAAAATCAAGACAAGTTTAAGAATTTCAAGAACTAAATCAAGTATGTTGTTACTTATTTCAAGAGGATTTAAGAAAGAATGAATACCACTTGATGGCATGTAAGCTACATAAGCAATGTACAATTCTCAAGTTTTGACTCTTTAACACATTATGCAGAATTACCTTAACAGAAGTTCTTTGGGTAGTTTTTTGTTAATAAGGGCTTCATCATTATTTGAGAAAACCTAGAAAACAGACAGAAAAAACACCATTTTAAAGACCAACAAGAAAAACAGCTTTTAAAGAGGTTTTTCACCTTTTACTTAGGCGCTTAATACTTTTAAAATACTGTTAATGTCAAGTTTTCAACATACTAGTTGTTAATACTATAAGATTATTTCAATATTCAAAACAAGGCCGCGCCTCCCACATACACCTGCTCTTCCCTCATGCTAAGATTCACCCACACAAAAATTGTGGAGCAACTTAATAACCGTGAAACAAGCAATCAGAAGCACACTTACACCCCACAAAGAAGTATTTTAGGCAGTAGTGAAACCTCAAGGAATAACAGAGACACATACAAACACACACTAGTTGCACAGTCCTAAAACTGCCCCATTACAGAAAATAAACTGGACACTTCCCAGTCATTCAGGATGCTCCCTTCAGTGTTTACAGTGCAAATATTTCGGTCCACGTATATATAGATAAAATATTATAACATACAGATTTAAAGAATTTAGTGTCACAGACAGGACAGCAACTGCTATATAAGCAAAGGAAGTAATGTCAAGAAACATTACAAGAAAAACTGAAAATACCTCTCACCCAGAACTTCATTTTTCTAACGTATCTCCTAAGAAAAAGAACATGGAGAGACTAAAAGAAAATGCTGACAGGAAAAAGCAGGCAATACTAAGATTATATAGGAAAACATTTCTGAAAAAGGATCAGTCAACAGTTAAACAGAAAGATTAAAACAAAGGAGATGTTGACTAGATTACAACTGACGGTAAACATCTAGGTTTGAGAAATTTTAACAGAGGAACACAGCAATAAACAAAACAACAGTGAACTGGAATTTAAGGAGCCATGGCAAAGTCACAAGCAACCACTTCCCATGTAAAGAGAAGACCTTTATGGAGTCCATTTACTGTCCAAAACACCAGAAACAGTAACTAGAAAGAAGGATCCAAAATAGCTGAGTGTTCCGAATGCTAATAGGTCAATATGAAAATCACACAAAACAGAAACATGAAAAACAAGTGGAAGAAACCTACTCCCTTCACTAAGAATAAGCTGTTCCTGACTCAAGCATTAGGGTATCATCCCTTGTTCATCCTACCATCCAGACACATTATATATTTGGCAACTATTTGTTTTGCTCCTTGGTTAAAAATAAAAAAAAAATAAAAAAAAAAGGACAGACAACAAGAAGCGGTTCTGAAAAATGGTACATCAGAGCAAAGAATGAAAAAAAAGTCAAATATAAGCTTCACTCTGCCTTCATAAAAGAAGGGAGACAGCAGAAAGTACAGATCTGGGAATTTTGAAAATATCTCTCTCAAAAATACTCTAAGATTTGAAAACTTGAAGCTCCTTCTGGCTGCTGTCAAGAACCCTTTTTCTCTTCCAGTACATCCTAGACTGATTTCAGGTCTAACTGCATACTACTGTTTTAAGTGTGACACAAATCTCTTCACCCAATACCTCTGTGCTCAGTTATTCACCCATCTAAGAACAATAAAACTGTCAACTTTCAACAGGACTGACAAGTTTAATCAAGCTTCCTTTTCCGGCAACTGGAGTGGCACAATTATTCACAGACGTAGGACTACAGACATTCAAAGTGTAAAACCACCATGCAGATACGTATCAAAAGGATGTTGGCTTTAAGCAGTTCCACATGGCTGCCCACACGTTCAGCTTTGCTCTGGTTGTGTTTTGTATCCCATACACACTGCTGTTGGTATTTTCAGCCTTTAGGCTGAAATACACCATGCACAGCAACACCATTTTTAGAACTGGTTGACTGCTTCTGAGTTTGACAACTCACGGGTTTATGGCTTATCCGCATGCATGCCATTTCAATATTATATGCCACTCACAGTTTACAGCTTCTACGCTGAAAACAACAGCACTGGGATTTTTTTTTTTTAAGAACAGTCAAAACATAGGCCTAATAGTGTTTCCCGCAGCACTCCAGAAAAAGGGGGCACATATGCCATCCTCATAGAACTTAAGACCAGTAAGGAGCAAAGTGAGGAAGTTTTCGTGTGCATTACAGGTTAAAAAAATAAGTTGCAAAAAAAGGATGTTCCCTCTGTGAGAGCACACAAGGTTTGTGGTAGAACAGGCAAGCGAACTTAGAGCTCATTAATTCTGGTTGAGAATCTGAATATCCAGTATCACAGATTACAAAAAAATCCTTGTAATTATCCTATAGTAGCACATAGTGCTTCAAAACTTACATCATCTAGCATACATTTCCCACTTATATGCATAAATATATATTTTTAAATAAAGCTACTTTGTGGACTGCTACTAGTTTACATGTGTGTCCTCACTTTGCCTATATAAAAGCTGTTATTATCCAGTTTTTCTTTACACCATAGGTTCTAAAACATACAGTAACATGGAGATATATATATATATGCGCTCAGTGTGTGAGGGTAACACAACATCTAAGTTGGTAAGGTATGAGACAAGTTACTATTCAACACAAAGAGTTATAATGCAGGCTCAAGCCTTTAGAGTATTTCCAACTACTCATCAACTCCTGTACTAAAAGTGAAATTGCTACAAATCCTAGCACAGATTTTTGGGAATAGTAAGTGTTTTTCTACCGAGGCCAAGCTGAAAAGCTAAACCTACCACCAAACTGGCAAATCTTAGGGGGAAAAGGCTTATAATCTTTATGTTTATGCAAGATAATTCTAAAGGTCACATTGGAAAGACAAACTATTTTAAATGTGACAACGTATCTGACTAATATGGCTCATTTAGGAATCCCAGTTAAAATTTGAAAAAAATGCAGCTTTTACTACATACTATAAGTACGCAATGTGCCCAGCCCCACAAAGTACCATGTCACAGATGCAGCAAAAAAAAAAAAAAAGCTGTTTTCCCTCAAACAGTAACTTTTATGTGTTCTTGTACATATTAGCTATGGTTCTCATATCACAATATTATTATTATTACGGAGTAAGTAGACTGAGAATAATGAAAGTGTCTTTTTATAGTACTCTTTTACTCTGCAGAAGTTTATTAGCCTCTAGAGGCATACTGCATTTGCAGAGGAAGAGAGGGGCTTTTTTAAAGGCTCTTCAGCATGTTTTCCCTGAATGGAGAACAGGCACAGGACAAATGGGGTAGTCACCTTCTAGATGAACATTTGTAACATAATTTTGAATGCATGTAAGCAGAGAGAACAGACAGAGGGTGCAAACAGGATAATATAGTTATTCTTTGAACAGTTCCTGATAATTTAAAACTTCTGCTAATGAAACAAATATTCCAGTACATTCGTGTACTACTTCTCTGAAGTAAACAGTGCTGTTCGTCTTATTTTTCACTTCATTTTTATTACATAACCTCTAGTTTTCTGCTTCTATTTCTAAAAAAAACCATCAGTCAAAGAAGCATTCAATCACTGTAAAAAATACTCTAGTATTCTTGTCAAGTAAGACTTAATTTTCTTCAGTTACAGATGGTGCTGACAGTGATGTGCCCTCAAAATACTGTGCACAATAATCCAAAACAACAATTAAGAACACCATGGATGTAGAAAGAATATTTGTTATCTCTCTGCTTTCGCATTCGGTAGCAATTTTGACTGTGTTAATGACAGGGTATCTCAAACTCTAGAAAAGTGTGGGTTTAACTGTATAAAAGCCCCAAATGCAACAGACAAATCTGTGCAAAAGGAAAAATGATAGGTGAGAGTGAACATATGTAATAAATGTTATTTTCAAACCAGTTCTAAATTTCCTGTAAACACATGAAGAGACACAGAAGATATCTACATTCTTAAAGGAATTATGAGAACAAACAAAATAAAACCCATTAAAAAAAAAATCTAATTGCTTATTCCTTGAATCTTGAGCAATTTCTTACATTCCTTAACTGACCTCTCTTGCTAGTATCTTCACTTACTTTTGAAAGATTGGTTATAATGAGCTAAAAAGGGACTATTTTCTCAAAAAATTATCTGATCCTTTCTTATACTGTATTTCTTCAGAAATCACACTTTTTAAAAATCTCTTTATTATATAAATCAAGTATCCACTGGGCAAATCTGTGAAACCTATAAAGAATAATCTCCCCATTTTCCTTCCCCTTCCATATTATTAAACATACTAATTGCCACTAGTAGTAGAATATAACTCCTTGGTACACCACAGTTAGCTTGCCACCATTGAAAGCAATATATATTAATCTCTTCTGGTCTAACAGTTAGTGATAAAGGTTGCCTGTTTCCACCAGAATTAGTGATACGAAGAAATCTTCTTTGATGGAGTTATTTCAAGATCAAAATAAGGTTATACTATTTATTTTGGTGACAGTCCTTTTTTTTTATTTTAAGGATGTAATTTCAGTTGTAATTCAGTCCGCTATGGAAGAGGACTATTTTCTTTACAGATAAAATAGTTTTGCTAGCAGCTCATCCATTATGGCTCAGTTCCACAGAGATATTTATGTATCTAATTTCCACTGAAATCAGAGTAGATAAGGACTTTCAACTTGTCAACTTTTCAAATGAAAAGTTATTAAAAATCCAGACTCTCAAAAACAGCCTTGTTTAGTAGCATGCTAAAGGAATTATGGACAAAAGTAGATTTGGGAAAGATGGAAGATGAAGTGTGAAAGACTCTAAAGAGCACAGCAAAAAGAGAAAACATATATATTGAAAGCAAGACTGAAGTATTTATCAAGTCAGGAAAAAAACCCAACATTGGGTCGTTTTCACCAAAGGAGACAGTAGGTTAGAATTAAATCCATATATTTCCCTTCTGTGGTTGACAGAGCACATGTCCTAGTTAAACTGTAAATATTGCCATGTGTACAAAGCATCGAGTCTCTCAGGTTTTCACTGGTAAGAACAGTATTTATTAAGTATTATTTATGCAGTAATAGACATGGTAAAAACAAGATGTTCTAAAGGAAAATTCTGACAAAATAAAATTAAAGTTTTATTCAGTTCCTCTGATGTGCAGACTTTTTTTTGACAAACACAAAACCCAGCAGCTTGCTGCACATCTCTCTTCCTCAGTGCAGACACCTAATTGTTGCCTGTGCAATATTCCCTTCCCTGTGCTACTGAAATTGCCTGCTGCTATAGTGGCAGGAAAGCCAGCAGATCAGCTTTGCTACCCAGAGAAGCTCACGAGCGTACTAAAGTCATGAATGCATCCTAAAAAGCCTATTTAAACACACCAGAAAAATGGAGGAGGAAGAAGAAAAGGGAAAACAACATTCCTTTATCACAAATTTCAGATTCTCTCACGTTACACCATAGTATAAGTGCTCCCTAATGCTCAGAGAATTGCTGGCGCTTCCTCCAGAAATGTACAATCAACACCTCAGACAGGCAGACAGGCAGAATCATTTAACACCATGCAAGTGGTAAAACAGAACTGTACGCAAGCAGCAAAGGGAGCATTAGACAGGATATGCATTGCCAACAGAAGTGAAATAAGTGATATCGAAGACACGAAAGCTGATGACACACCGCTAAATTAGAACCCATGGTAAAGGTTTCTGTACAATCAATAAAAATTATGACACGTCAAAGTGAACCTTGAAACGCGATCCTATCTTGAACCAACCTTGTCTACAGCAGAGACACACTTGCAAGGTCTTTTATTTCAACACACAGACGCTGTCTGCCCTCCAGGTTGCCATTCTTACACTCCAGCTGCTCACCCTGCTTTGATTCAGGCTTTGATTTTATGCACTTCAAAATCCCAGCCATCCCAGTCTGTTGTGGTTGCTAAACCTTTTTTGCCCTTTGGACTCTACTAGAGCGCAGGGCATGGTCCTCAGTAGACTTATAGCGTCCTCCTTGCTGCGAGATACTCAATGGATCTTTTGCACTGGCCTTTCCTTGGGATATTTTCTCTTCCAGCACTGTGACAAACTGACTGATCAAAAGCAACACCTCATATCAAATATTTCTGTTCTTATTGTGCTGGTCATCTTAAACAGTTAAGTTATTCTCTTCTTCAGAGAACAAGATCAAATACATCTGAGAACATTTCTCTGTCTTTCCATAATGCCTTCCAGTGACTTAGGGCTTCTTATAAGGGCCATAATGCTTTTAAAGTTTCCTCAGAATGAGCGCTGTCCAATACAATAAAACCTTCCAGGCAGAAGCAGCTGGCCACACTGCCCACTTTGCTGCTTGATTTTCTTCCAGAAGAGCCATCATTCTTGTGTAGCCAGCACTGGTATTCATACCGCATCATTCACATTTTACTGGAGGGCATCAGCCTGGCTCTGCCAGGCCCTGTTCTCCCTGGGTGACAGATCAAAGTCATTTGCAAACTTCAGAGCTGTTGTCCACAGCTGCACAACTCTACCTCGAAGCCTTTGGCTGTTCCAACTCAACTGCCTCCTCCTGCAGAGGAGGTGCTTGAAGGTTGCCTTTCCTGCTGCCTCGAGCATATCAGCTCACCCTCAGTTGATCAATGAGCTCCATATCACCCTTTCCTGTGCATTTTTCAAAAGGGCAGTCACTTATTGCCAACAACATATCTGGAAATCACCAATCCAGTCAAGTGCAGCTTCACTCCTGCAAGCAGCCATGGCATTAAGGTGTAACAGGTTCGACTGATCTGTGAGCTGAGCTGGCCATCCTTTAATGTAAGACAGCCTCGTTTCCTACTAAGTCACCAAAGAGACAGCAATCCTCTCACTGCAGTGTGATAGTTCCTATGTTTGCTTATTAAAAGTTATGAAGGGGAAATCCAATGGTTTGCAGAACTAGTGATTGACCTAATTACTTGCAGGCCTAAAATTCAGTGGAAAGATAACATTTTATCAATACTTGCTGCTATGTAACTAATGTTCAGTAGCCTGCATGACAGAAAATATTATGTTCAATCCAATATCTCCCCAAAAGAAACTGGCATTACACTATTATTCGTTAAAAAGGTTTGCAAGCTCTGCTTCCCCCACATTGCTCTGAGATAGGATCTACATGGCAGACTAACCCTTCACTCAGGTTATGATCCACCAAGCTCACACTTTGCCTTTGAAGGCATCTTGCTCTAACCACTACCAGAGATGGCAAAACAAACCTGAACCACATGGAAAAATAAACCACTCCTCACCTAAATTTCCATGACTAGAGACTGGTTCAGATCAAAAAAGGAAAAAAAAAAATCCAACAACTACCATTTAAACACTAAGAAATTTGGAAGAAGCTGTTAATTGTATCCCCACATATTCTTTAAACACACACAGAGAGACCGCTGAAAAAACGGGTTTGACAAAGTTTTGTCATCATCATCTGTTAGTCATATACTGATTGGCAAATCTTTTCTTCAGTTTTCTTTCTTTAAAAAAAAAAGAATCCACAAAATTAATTACTGAATATTTTCTTTTTCAGATAATTATCCATTAATCCTCTTTTAAGATTATGCCCTTTCAAATAAAAACAGTACATGACGACGCATTTAAACATCATTCCTAAAAAAAAAATAATTAAAATAAAGCATTCAATTAGTAGTCCAATCTACAAATCACTTTGAAGTGTAACATGGGGAAACCCACATAATCCACTTTATGGACTTGGAGAGCAACAGATCCATGGCAGAAAATTAAAATCAGACGGAAAAACCAGCTGTTGCCTGTAGCCCATCACAAAGGTCCAAGGTTGATCATACATTTTACAGATTCGGTATTTCTTGACCAGGTAAATGACAAATCCCTCCTTAAGCATCATGCAGAGTCTCAAATGGAATTTGCAAAAGTCTAAGTTCAAACACCTCAGAAAGGTGCTTTTCTTTGACTACTCAAGTAACTTTGAGACTCTAAGTAGAAATACTGGGGTAGATTCTAAGGCAGCTTCTATCACAACATCCACAAGGACTGTGCGCTCAAATTACAAATTGTTTAATCACAAAAATAACCCATTTGGTGTCATGCAGTCTATAAATACCCATTTTCAAAGCATTCAGAGCATGATACATTTCTGAGAGAAAAGCTAGTGTCCATTCATTTTAATGCAGCAATATTTGGTTAGGGATAGCCATTCAATCTCAGCCATCCAAATTTAATCCACACAGATTCACCAGAGTGCTTCAGAGAACACCTTTCAAAACTCCTCTGAGTCACCACTTCTGCATGTAGCTGTTTTTACTGACATACATACTGGCTAAATTTTATTCCCAGTCTCCAATATCAGCACACAAACTAACAGGCTGATGGCACGACAACAGAGACCTGAAATCCTCACGGAGCGTTCACACAGAGATTCATCTGCAGGTCCATTCTCCCAGGAGTTTGCACCATTCTAATTTGAACTGACAGTTCTCCCTCCAGTCACGCAATTCCACATGCAGAAAGGCAATTCTTCTTATTATTGTACTTAGCTCAAACTGTAAATGAAATTATAGCTTGACTGTATGGTTGAAGCAGAATCCCTTTTTCTAAGTACGTGCGAAACAGAAATTTTGAGTACTAATATTCCACCTCCCCCCCACAACTGTGCTTCAAAAACACATTTGAGATATAAAAGGTATAGTTCCTTACAGAAATTACTCTATAGTTCCTACAAAGTAATTTCATTTATGATCTGCCTCATAAACACTATATCAGAACTGAAATTTTTCCTAGTACTGAATGTGAAATCTTTACTATGACGAGTAAACCTCCTCTACAAGGCAATCTCCCTGAAGAATGAACCAGAAAAAAGGATGACAAAATCTGCATTGTGCTACACACGCCATATATGTAGTGCATAATTAATAAAAGCTACCCCATATGCAATGTATAATTACTAAAAGCTTTCAGGTATAAGAGACAAAATTAGGTACACCTCTTCATTATTACAAGGAGTAATTACAACTGACTTCAAAGGAAATAGCACCATAATACCATTTCCAAAACTTCTTTTTCAAAATGTTCCAAGAAAAGCAACAGGTTGAGATGTAGAAGAGAAACTGGACATTCACTCAGTTCTCAGTATTTGCCAAAATGCATGGTTCTTTAATTTCTGCAGAAATAACATGACCTTGATACTCTTGTTCTGGAAATAGTTCTGAAAACAGTCTATTATATACAAGCACATTTAGACATTTTGCGCCTTAATATTTAGATTACTACTATGCAACATCAATGCATGATACGGAAATGCCTTTTCTCTGTGAAGCTCTGACTTCAATTTCAACCTCTGAAGACAGACAAACTTGACATACTGGTAGAGCTTCACATTTATGCAGATTTGATGATGTTCTTGTCTCCTTGATTTAAATTTACAGAACATACTGGTTAACCAGTTGAACAGCAATCAAGTCCAATGAAAAGCAAATTTACTGTTTCCTTCTGCATACCAAGGAGAACACAGGAAAACACTGGGAAAAAAAAGGAGAGTATACCATGATGTATGGCAAATATTTTAAGTGCTGCAGCTTGATACCAAATTTTAAGTATTTTTTGTGGGCTACACAGTAGCAGTTCATAGTTTTAAATACTCATAAATGTGCAAGTCCAGAAAAGGGCATATTTCCAGTCCTCTTCTAACAGGAGTAGAGTAGTTCCTCCAATGAAAAGATAAAAAACCGAGAGGGAATCCCTCAAGAAATTGGCTATAGTTGATTATGTCAGTTGAGGTGCCCTTGTATCAACTATTATGACATTTCCATTACCTCTTCTGTTTACCAAGAGAAATTATTTTAATCCATTTAAACATTTAAATTAATACTGTAATTTTGTTTGGGTGGGTTTTGTTTTGGTTGGGGAGGGCAGCAGGGCAAGTGGCTAGGATGGAGGTCATTTGAGACAGCAAAAATTAAGCATCTTACAGATTCTGTGCTTTCTTTCCTTTGACCAGGTAAACAATGAATCCCTCCTGAAGTATCAGACACGCAAATCTAAGTTGCAAAAGCCTAAGTTCAAAACACCTGAGAAAGGTACTTTCCTTTGACCACTCAAGTAATTTTGAGACTGTACACTGACATACTGAAATAGAACCTAAGGCAGCTTCCACCACAACATAATTCAAAAGGAATTACAAAAATAATCTGGTTTCATTCACACAGTCTTGTAGAATCACACTACAGACACAGATTTTGAGACATAGTACAGTAGATTTTTTGAAACATTAGGCTGAGAAAAAAGTTTGATCTTCACAAACTACTTGTTCTTCAATCTCAAAAACAACTAGTTGAAACTTTGAGAGACATACAAGAAATTTCTTGATCCTGAAAAAGAAAATTGAATTGACAGAGGACATACCAGGATGTTGTGAATTTTAGGTGCATCATTATATTCTTTTCTTGCCTTATCCATACATTTTTCTCCTGTAAAGTTTTCCTGCATTTTTAAGAATGCAAATCTGATTTTCCCCATTTAGAAGGTACTCTCTGTTTACAATCTTCCTTCTCAGAAGCTTTACAGACAATTAGAATATCCCACTCTGGGTTATAAAGTTCAAGAGGGAAAGCTGCTTTGTAAAAGCTCAGGAAGACAGCTGGACTCCAACCCTATCACATTCAAATCAAATCATCCAAAATACACAGGGCAACTACAATGAGAAATTGTAACAGTTCTTGAATTGTGCTACAACATACAGAGAGGGGGGGGAGGAATCTATGGAGAATATGGATCACCTTCCTAAAGAGATTATTAGAAAGAACACAAGTCAATGTTGTGGCTATTGTTTAAACTAGCTCGAGGAAGAACTCTTTGGTGTCAAAATTTCATCTGGTTTTGTCCTACTTAGCATACCCATTTATGTACATCTCTAATTCAGTAGAAAGACTACCAGAATTATCACACCACTTGATAACAATTTACATGAAATTAATGCAGTTATTCTGACTTCTAATTGACAAAAGAGATGAAATACAGTTCATGTGTAGCCTTCTGCTGGGATTCGGATCAATATTGTCACAGGGCCAAGTGTACTTTTCTACACTAATCTAAAAATAGTTGCCATGCTTCAGTGAAAACCTGACTTTTATTTTAAACTTTGCACATCTGCTAACTCCATCTTATCCCTAATTTTAACATAATTTAACTAAGATGACTAAATATTCCCGTGTATTGTCAAAATAAACAAGCAGTAAACTAACAATCCTTCTGATTTTTAGGTGCACTGATGTTCTCTGTACTAAAAAGCCTGACTCAAAATCAATTCTATGAAGCAATGAAGAGTTAAGAGGGAAAGAAGAAACTGAACAAGATTAACCCTATAAGACAGAGCAATTCAAGTATAAGCATGCATTGAATAAAAGACCTGGAAAAGATGAAAAGAGCACCACAAACAGTACTATTTCATTCTTTTCTTATCAGCTGTCAAGTGCAACTAAGGAGCTGCTCAATATATGAATCTGCACATCGGTAGGGCTTATCTGGTATAATTTCTGAGATTTTACCTGGGCAGTTACAGCAACAATTCAGTGCTGCTTTGCAGATTCCACGTTTGCTGAGTTTAGACTGCTAAAGGCATCGAACTGACAACATCAAAATGGACCAGAAAGGAAAATTTCATGTCTGGGGTTTGGTAAATGGAAAATATATACTTATAGAATCCTAATGTTTGGAAAACACTCCCAAGATCATCGAGTCCAACCCTTGATCAAACACCACCATGTCAACTAAACCACAGCATCAAGTGCCATGTCCAGCAGTTTCTTGAATGCTTTCAGAGATGGTGACTGCACCATCTCCCTAGGCAGCTTGTTTCAGTGTTTAACAACCATTTTACTGAAGAAATTCTTCCTGATGTCCAACCTGAATCTCACCTGCCACAGTCTGTAGACATTTGGTTAGTTGTTTTTCAGCCTGTAATCTTTCCCAAGTTTAGAACATGAGATAAATCCATTTTATTGCAACTGACTTTTAAGATACCACATGTTCTCTAATATGAAACAAGCTGTGTGATGGAATACTGACGTGAAGCAGGACCTGTCATTAAGTCACATCAGAATCACTTCACCAATACTACACCATCCACACCTGCATTCACTTACATTTATTCCTCCTTATAATAGCAACAGATGCATCCTAAAACCTTTGCAAACCAAACCCAAAATGATTCTACATAAAAGCATACTGCAAACACACACAGTCTATCTGCATTTTTATTCCATCTCACCTCTTGGCTTTCAAAGGTTGCTTTGTTTACATTCAAAACATATAGGTTAGAACCGGGAGAGAATAGAAGGCAAAGTGCAGATGAAGAAAGAGAAGGTTCATGAACAAGCCTTCATGCACAGGAATCTGTTACAACCACAGGAATATGGTTCCTCTCTTTGTGAGGTTGAGCACTCCTTTCCCCTCCCCAGAACCTGATACAGGAAACCTACTATCATTAACACACACACACACACAAATATACACATACAGTGATTTTCTGCCTTAAAATAACTATGCATTTCCCCATGTGTGAAAGGCCAGCAACTGTGCCTTCTTCATGCATCCATCACTGCAAAACAATAAGGCATCAGACAATTAAGCTGTAACTGAAAACAGGGGATCATACCTTTCCAAATATGCTGTGCCCATCCCTACACGCTCCCCCTTGCATGCCTTGTCATCTTCCTTTCAGAAACATCCTGATGCATCTCTCCCCTGTCACTCGCTGAATACACGCACTGTATCACATCCCCACATGTTCTGCCCACAGAGCAAACCAACAACCATCCCTGCACACAGGTGCAACATATCTCGTGCCCACCACGCACATATCACAAATCTATCAGGAATGCATCTGTGTACACACATCAAAACATCACAGCTGTGCATACACTCACATACAAGCCACTGCTACTCTATACACGCAGAATACTATACCCTGTATCTGCAACGTACATATAAAAGTACAGATAATCCTTGCCACACCCAGAGCATACACGCCTTTAAAAATACCCACGGATTATGCCACACCCAATATTCACTATATATACACGCAGGCGTGAGCCCATACCAGACAGCGGCGTGCAGACACAACTGCATACACACGATGCCATGTCACACAATGTCACATCCCTGCTACAGCACAAACACGCGCATATGCGAAGCCCAAGCCGCAGCAGACATACACACACACACACGCAGTGAGAGGGGCACAACAATGCGCTCATGCCCCGCTGTGTATCTGCCACAGGCACACGCCCCCCGGGCCACACCCTGGCTCTCGGCACACGTGTGAGCATCCACACCGCGGCACCGCGGCGCGTCTCGGCTCCCTCCCGGGGCACCAGGGGCACGGCGCACCCCCATCCCCGCACAGACAGACACACAGACAGACACACAGACCCACAGACAGACAGACACACAGACAGACAGACACACAGACAGACACCCCCGGCCCGCCCTGCCCCTCAGGCGGGGCCCGGCCATGGCCGCACCGGCCCTGCCCGCGGTGGGGGGGACACGCAAAGGCGCCTGCCACAGGGCGGGCTGACAGACACGCTGGCAGACACACAGACAGGCACACACACACACACAGACAGACGCACAGACAGACAGCCTCTCTTCCCCCACCGCCACAGCCCCACAGCCGGGCCGCACCCGCCGCGCTGCCCCCTCACGGCCCAGGCGGCGCTCGCTCCCCACCCCGGGGGCCCCCTCGCAGCCCAGCCCGGCCCCAGCGGGGCTGCTCACCATGGCAGAGGCAGAGGCGGAGGCGGCCCCGGTTGTCCCGGCGACGCGGAGCCCCGAGCCGGGCTCCCGCTGCCCCCGCCCCCGGACCCGCACACGGACCCGGACCCGGGGCGGGGCCGCCGCGCCCACGTGACCGGCCCGGGCCCCGCCCCCCGCCCCGCCGCGGGTCACGCACCGGGGAGCGGCGGGAGCGGCGGGAGCGGCTTCGCTCCTGCGGGGGGATCGGGATCGGGCATCCCGAATCCCGGCTCGCCCGAACCGCAGCAGCACGCCCAGGCGGGCGGTTTCTGTCGGTTCGCATGTCGCAAAGAACGCGTGATTGTCACGTGATACGTGTTTCTTAATTTTTTTTGGTTTTGTTTTTTAATTTTCTTTTATGTTCCGCGCAAATCTCTGGGCTGTGTTATAAAGATAGTGACATATTTTTTTTTTCCTATTGCCACAGTAAAAAGGGAGTTAGAATCAGTTCAAGTTGCGGCAACCTGAAAGGAAAAAAAAAACCCCAAACAGAAGGATCTCTGCTCAGGTCTTTTTAATTTAATTTCCAGTTTGAGTAAGAGGTGTTAAAATTTCTATTACATTGGCCCATAGAAGATACTTGTTTTGGAAAACGAGTTTGATAAAAGTCTGGAAAGTTGACTTGGATTTCTGACAGGGACGTAGTACATATGTTTAACTGTTGTTGCATATGTCTATCAGGAGTACCCCGATAGAGACTAACATTCCATGTGGTACAGACTTTTGGTAGCAGTTTGACCATTTATGGTTTCCCCAGTAGCCTAGTATAGCTGGCTTAGAGCTATGTTCAAAAAAATAAAGTCAAAATTAGAGATATACAAAACACTGTAGTAAGATTTGTGTGGTTGCAAATAAAAATAAAACTTAGGTTCACAAGCAGAGTGCTATTTTATTGCAAGTCTTAATGTTCTGTCTCTGTCATAATAAATGTCAATAAAACTTATTCTTTAATACTTCTTTGAATCAGTTCCGATTTGTTGCATTCGTGCGAACATATTAGGGTGGCAGAAGCAGTGATAGAATAGGATACTCTTTGCAAAGTACAGTAAAATCCTTCACTCATACACACTGATGCAGTGCTTTTTGCTTCTTTTCTTTTTAATTGTAAGACATTCGTAAGCCACTCACTGAAGGATACAAATGTGAATTCTTACAGATGTTTTGCAAAGATTTTTATTGAGCTTTGCGTTTTGGGGAAATGTCTGTGTATTTTTTTGCATAAAGGTACCAACAAGAAATTTCAGCCTGTTGCACTCAAATTACTGATAGAATTTAGTAGGCATAAAATTGGATTAAGTGTGTTGTAGCTTCCGACAATTTTGCAGTTTGAAAGTGCTGTTTGATAAACCCATTCTATGCTGTACATTGTATCTTGGAATTTTCTAATAATGTTAGCTTGCAACTGTGAAATAAAAGCTTTTTAATGTAGTTGTTGGTCAGCTAAACAAAAAACCATTGCATCTGTGTTGTCTAAGCAGGTAGAAACCTGAATGGAGTTTTATTGTATAAAAGCAAAAGAGAAGATAAATAGTAGAATTTTAAATGAAGAATGAAAATTATTGTGGTCAAACGCCTTGGCAGGATGCCTGTTTTCTCTAAATTTTGAAGGCATTCTGTTGCTTTAACAGAAGATACATTTCATACCTCTGCCATTTCCTTTACCATATATTTCTTATTTGTGATTCCTTAAATTTGCAAAATGTGCTTGATTCTTTGAAAAGGCAAACATTGTGAAACTCTGGGCTTTGGATTAGACTTAAGTGCAGAGAGGTCGTTCGCATCTGAGTCACCAGTTAAAGTTTGGAGCACAGTACAGAACACAGACGAAGAGGTAGCATAGATACCTAACTTATATAGTCATTGCTCCTTTTAGTAATGATTCCTTTCCAAACTACCACTTGGAACTTTATGCCTGAGATTTTTCTTTTGTTTGTGTTCAGTTGCCTCAATGCACAGTTTTGGACACAGTTGAGTTTTAAGCATCTGAATTAGCTGCTTAGACTAGAAGAACATATTGTCTTTATAAAGACATGTGAGAAATTAAGAATCCACCTGTTCCCCATTGTGACTGCATAGGGAACTTGAAATTAGATGCCTCAAGATATAAACACAATTATATGAACAAAGTGAAGCATAAATATTAATGTTATCAGGATGTTCTTTAATGTTTAGTGTAATGAGTCCCAGAATGGAACTACTGGATACAGAAACAGTGGGAGTTACAAGTGTGGTTCTCACATAGAAATGATGGATAGGGTAAGATCTTTTTGAAAATTTTTCTTTTCACACGCTTTTCAGAAGGGTACATTTTCACCAAAGACCTCAGTGTACTTCTGTCACTGGCACAATTAGTTCTCAAGTTACCTAGTGAAGTATTTTGTTCCCATATGCCCAGGAACAGTTTTTATTTCTATTCTAAATCCAAATAAACTGAAGCATGGCCTAGTATGACCCACGTTCAATGACATACAGCTGGTCAGCAGTAGAGTTAGAAGCAGAAGAGAGGCATTACAGAACATGGTATGCAGTGTGGAACGCGGGTTGCCTGAATGTGCTCCCAAAATTAAATGAACAAGTGCAACCTCAGCTCCAGTCCTCCAGACTGCCATTAGTAGGCAAAGTACTTGCTACTCTGATTTCACAATGACTATTAATGGCAGCAAGCACTCCTTTGGATAGCAAGTGTTTGCAGATGGATCCCTAAATTGCCTTCTATGGAATAAAAATGAGAACACGAATATTGAGGGAGGTTGAAACAACTGCTAAACCTATTACTAATGGCTGCTTGGAAATATTGTAACATGTCCAAAAAAGTGTACAATAGCACAGAAGAACATGCAAAAACAAGGCCAAGGCCATATTTCTGAAGAATTTCCATAATCTTACTTTTTTTATAGGAAATATCTTTAAAATATTGAATACATAAGATATAAAAATAACTTTCAGTTTGGTTTACATAAAATGACAAAATCCTAATGGCAACTCTGCAACTTTGTTGCAATAAGCACATTTAATGAAGAGAATAATAAATTATGAAGTGTAAATCACACTTACTTCAGATTGAATGTGTTATTTGGACAATACAGGGATCTATACAGAATATATTTTTGTGTCCCTTCATTACCAGAAAAATAAAGGCGCACCAAAAAGAATCCATAACTTTACCAGCTTCTTTTCTCAACAGTCACAGAATTAAATTAATCTCCATTCTAATTCTACCAACATCGATGAAACTAGTTCAGGAATTCATGCTGTGAATTTCACTTACAAGTTTTTCTTTTAATTATACTTTATATGGAAAACAGAAACAGCCAAGCAATCCCAGGGGATATCTAGGAATTATCAGTGAAACGCTGTCTGCTTTCATAGAGGTTATCTATTGCAATGCATATTTCTTTGGTAGATGCATTATGATGCTGTCTGAATTTTCTGAAGTAGAAGCACTTTGCAGGAATAAAGCTTTTCCAGAATTACAACAAATACCCCAACAGTGTACCTCTTACAGGGAAAATATTTCAAAGATACAGAGTGGAACAATTGATTAATCTAGGGAAGAAGGTCCCAATTTCATTAAGTCCATTGGAAAAATTATGTCAGTGGATCAAGATTTGGCATGGTTTAGGATTTCCTTGGAAGTCCCTGAACATTTTGCATTCAGTGCTAAGTGATACAAAAACATTTACCTTGCAGCATTTACCGTGGAGCGGCCCTGATCTCCTGAATAGCTGCTGTTGGTCCCATCTGACACAGCTGTGATGTCCCATGGCTGGGAGGAGGCAAACAACTGTCATCCAAGTTGTTCCTTGAAGAGCCTGAACATCGCCTGACTCAAGAGAAACATAGTTATAAGTGGCATCCATGGACAACAGGGATGTTGGATGCCAGGTCTCACGTTCTCACATCCTAGTCAATTCAACTGCAATATCTCCTTTCGTATGTCAATTAACGCATTACTTAAGGTCACTTACTGAGCCTGCCTTACCTCCTGTGTTGTTCACACAACATATTACCAAAACCTGTGTATTTATTGTATCCACTGTGTATGTTTTCTGCAGCAGGTTGACTGACCTTGCATGGTTTCTCTTTCTATCAGTCAGAGTCTGGCCAACAGTGAACGCAGAAAGCATTCAGAAAACAGGCAGGCTTGGGATCTCTGAAACTGCAGGGAGAAAAGTCAGAATTGGGAGGAGAGTGAGAATGGATGAAAAACAGATGTTCTGTGGGGGAGTGGCAACAGCAGGGTAAAGCAATAGCAAGTTTCAGGCAGAAAGAGTTAGCACTATTAAAAGTGTGAGTTTGACGCTAAGCTATTAGTACCAATAATGTATAGTGTGACTTTATGTCGTGTCCTCTTCTGTTCTGCTCTGAGAAAAAGTATCAGTCCTGAAGTGACGGCAAACAAGTTGATCTTATACAAGGCATGCAGAACAAGCTTTTTACATGCCAATTAAATTACTTGGCTTGCAAATACTTATTTTATAACATTCTGCAGCATTATTTCTTCCTGATGTTTTCCCTCTGATTTTATGTGATTCCACTAGAGTTATCTGTGGTCATCCTCCTGCTGTATTCCCTGCATTTACTGACTACACCAGCAGTACAGGGTTGAGGTATGGATTCGGGACATGTGCTGGAAGAAAAAAAATCAGATGGAAACATGAAAATTCTCTACATTTCCCCAGAGTCAGCTCTATAGAGCTTATTAATTTGGAAGATATACATGATTTTTGACTAGCCTTAAAATTTTTCAGAGTGCAACACAGCATTCTTCTGAATACAGAATGTCAGACAGGGTAAAACCAACACACAAGAGGTAACTAAAGTTGCCTTTTCTAGCAGTTGTTTTTCTGAACAGCATACCTAATGGTTTAGAATTACAGAATCACACAGTAATTCAGCTTGGATGACTTGCTGCTCAGAGTAGGATTGGCTCTGAGATCAGAGCAGGTGGCTTGGGACTTTAGCCAGTTTGGTCTTTAAAACCTCCAGTGATGGAGATGGCACAGCCTTTCTAAGCAACCTGTTCCACATCTTGATTATCCTAATAGAGAAAACGTGTTTCCTAATATCTGATAAAACCTTGTTTTTATCTCATATCTCCTGTCCTCCCATCATGTACCGCTCTGTGAAGAGCCTGGCTCTATATCCTCAACAGCCTCCCAACAGGCACTGGCAGTCTTCTCTTAGGTACAAATTCTCCAGGCTAAGCAAGCTGTGGTCCCTCAGCCTCTCCCCTCAGGGCAAGCACTCCAACTCTCCTTAACCATTTTGGTGGCTTTTCACTGAGTTTACTCCAATTTTTTATTCTAGTGAGGATCCAAAACTTTATGCTGTATTCCAGATGTGGTCTGATGAGTACTGAGTAGAGGGAGATAATAACTTCTCTGGAACTACTGGATGTATTCCTGTTAATATAGGCCAGGATGGAGTTGGCCTTCTTTGTTGCCAGGGCTGATGTTCTTTGCTGCTGGCTGCTGCTTTATCTTGCTGACCCCCAGGACCACCAAAATATTTGCCAGGGAGCTGTGCACCAGACACTTTGCCCTGGCTTTTACCTCTTCCACTCACTTCTTCTGTTGGCATGCTACTGGAGCAAGAAGGTTCCAGTTGTCCTCAGATGGATGAATCAAAGGGGGTTTCTTCTCACAAAAGGTAAAGATAGTTCTAGGGCTGCAGATATTGCCAGATGAGCTGCAGCCTTTGTGTAATGGATGCCACAGAAGTACATGTGTTGTATGTGTTGGTTCTATAAACAAGATGTCTGTGTTCCCTTTGTAATGAATGGAGACAGGTTCCTTGTTCAGTGAAGCACTGACTGTCTTAGCAATTTCTCTCAGCAGTCACTTTTGCTGCTGTGGCTTCATCTTCCTCAGCTGAGGAAAGGTCTGAGAATCTTCACCTCACACCCTCATTGCAAATCCGAAATCCCTAACAAAAAAGCATCAATTCCACTTGCCTCATAAATTCTTATTTTTTAGACACATTTGGTTTTCTTTGCTTGTCTCTTTACCCTTTCCAAATGAAAATGACACTTGACAGCAAGAATGACCAAGCTACAGAAATGAACTAGAAGATGATACTGAGAAGCACAGTATTTGCATGAGCATATTTGTAAAGGCTTCAGGTAAGCGGAATGTGCCTATTACAAAGGTTCTGTGGTAAAATTTACTGGAACATAACACAGGGGATTTGAAAGACGCAGATAAGCCAAACCAACATATGTGTTTACACTGTTTAGAGTGGCATTTAAACACAGAGTGGTAAACCAACCTCATTTCACAACAAATCAGTTCTCCAGGCATCATGTAGATCATCAGGAAAAGGAAGCCTATGCTCAGAAAAAGGCCAGAAGATAAACTAGGACAGTTTGATGGACAACACAACACTGCACTAGGGTCATGACAGGAGTTGACAAGGGAGGAAAAACTGGAAGAAAATCAATGTAATTAAAAATCAGAGAAAGAAGACAAGTGTAATTGCCTTTAGATCCCAAGTAAAAAAATTTCACCTACCAAAAATGTATTTTTCAGTAATATTACATTGAAAACAGTAAGTTATTGTGGTGACAAAACATTATTTCCTTTACTGAAGTTATTTCCTGTCAAAAACAAGGTGTTTTCTATCAATTTTATAGTAGCCAAAGAATAAGTCAGCTCTCATCTGGCACCTAACCTAGTCAGATATCAGGATATGTCATGATTCAGCTCCCACTGAGTGTGGTCAGATTCAGATGTAGCTTAGTATATTTCATTGAATAACACCAATTTATGTTCACATGATTTGGCATTCATAGTAGCTGTTTAATTGAATGTTACTTAAAAAAAAATATCTGTAGTCATTTGGCATGCCATGACTTTATAACACACATTTATATTCTCAGAGATAGTATTAACTTTAACAGTTGTTTTTTCCTCTGTATTTTGAAGTAATACAGATAGTCCAAATGTCTGCTACAAATTATACATTAAATTACCTAAGCCTGTCATTCAAATAACTCTTTAAACATCTACAGACCAAGCAGTTGTATCCAATCTGTGTACAATTTGGGGACGGGTGTACCTGCCCATAAGATTGCATGTATAGCATCTGTGCATGGACATTTAGGCTTTTAAAGGTTTTAAAACAGAAGAAATGACAAAAGAAGATGTTGAACCTCTGAAGTTTGGGAACAAGGCTAGTAGGTAACTGAGTAAGTGCTAACTTATGAATCAACCTTCTGGCGCCTATTGCACATTGTTTGAAAATGTTGCTGGTGCTGTTGTTGTTGCTGGTGTTCAGATAGACATGATTTGCAATTAATTCCGAAGTTGTAGTGGTTTGGTTTTGGGCCTTTCCTGGCAACCAGGTCAAAACTAAGGAAGTATTCCATCCTAGTCTCTACCTAAGCAGAGATAAAAAAGGGGGGAGTTGGAAGTCAGAGGTCAGACCTCCTTCCAGCATTGGTCAGGAACAGGTCAAGCTCAGCAATCACCTTTTGCTGTGTGGGAGAGCCCTGCTGGCCCAGCAGTGGTGGCCGGTCGAGACTGGGGAGGCACAGCTTTTGCTCAGGAGAGGGAAGTGAGGACCCGTTTCTTTGCCCTCTGTTGGGTGGATATCTGCTTTGGGGGTGCTGGGGTCCCTTTTCTTCTATGTATATATTTTTGGTAACTGTATATAAGTGTAATATT